>JAHVAK010000480.1:2400000-3000000 GCA_019845155.1 Luehdorfia chinensis | reverse complement strand
TCTGTTCAAGTTTGAGCACCCCTGCTTTAAATGATCTCAAGCCTAAAAGAATGTTCCACGCAAATTGACGATTTATTTTTGACATACGTTGTTGTCGATGCGGCCAATGTCATGTAAATTTGAAAAGTACTCGGCCTAACCAAGAAAATAAACACATACTAAATCAGTTATATTTTTATTTTTCTACATAATCACCATCAAGTTCACGTGTGAACACGGGCGTTATCTTGATGAAACAGGACTTTTCTTCTGAGCATTCCTCGACGTTTTTCTTTTATTTCCTCTCGTAAACGACGTAGTAAGGTGCAGTAGTAATCAGAGTTTATAGTCTGACCCCTTTCAAGATAATCAATCATAATCACACCTTTCGAGTCCCAGAATACTGAAGCCATCACCTTATTTGCCGACAAAATCGACGTAGCCTTTTTAGGGGGTGGTGAACCAGGTCTTCTCCACTGTTTTGATTGTTGTTTTGTTTCCGGTGTACAGTAATGAACCCATGTTTCGTCCATAGTAACAAAACGATTCAAAAAATCATCTGCATCGGCTTCAAATAACTCCAAACAGTCGCGTGAAATAGTCAATCGCGTCCTTTTTTGTTCAACTGAAAGCAGTCGCGGAACCCACCTCGCAGACACCTTGTGGAAACCCAACTCGTTGACAATGATGTTTTGAGTTCGTTCATAAGAGATGCCTATAATCTCGGCTATCTCTCTAATTTTTAATCTGCGGTCTCCCATTATTAAATCAAGTACTTTTTTAATATTTTCGTCAGTAGTTGACGTCGAAGGCCTTCCAGAGCGGGGTTCATCTTTCACACTCTCTCTACCACGCTTAAATTCTGCTATCCATTTTTTGACGGATGAATATGACAGAGCACAATCGCCTAATGTACTGACCATGTCATCATGGATGGCTTTTGATGGTAGCCCCTTCTTATGGAGGTACTTAATGACGGCACGCTGCTCGATTTGCTCCATTCGCGGAAATTATGACCGATTACTTTGTTAATAAATTTATAAAATCACAACTAATTATCGCACACGTTTCGAACTTCACACAATGAACTAGTCTGAACTGAACTAAATAATGTGGATAGATTTGATTTTTAGAATCGAATGGATCTGTGTTAGGCCGAGTACTTTTCAATCCACCCTCGTATTAAAAGTAATGTATGACTAATTTGACTTAATATTTTATGTAATACATCTTGTTCAGCAGTGGTAGCTCGGTGGCCGGGCTGTCGCCTTAGATTTCATAGTACGCGAGTGACGTGAGTTCGATCTCCTGTGCCGACACCTCTAAAACGTTTCTGCAATTTTAGAGTGCCGATTCACCTCGTTCTCGCGGTACAAGCAAACATGATGAGGAATGTATGAATTAAATTGAAAATTCTTTATTTTGCGACATAAGAAATAGGTGGCCGATTGATGTCCGGCAGAGTAGAATAGCACCTACCTCTTTCCTACCGAGGTGTCGTAAGAGGCGACAAACGTCTATGAACACCATATAATGCAATTCTGTCACTATACTGCTCGTGGGAACGCAACGGAGTAAGATTTTTTTTGACTCGTACCAAAATGACGACGACGTGGTTCGCCACCCGTCACATCTCGTTTCCCACGGAGGCAAAACGTGGGCTACATGTGTAGCCTCTGCCTACTCATTATGGGAAAAAGGCGTGACTATATGTATATGAGAAATATAAATTTAGTTTGTCAAACGTCATTTCTTTACAATCTACCGCCGATTCGTAATGAGGTTTCTTTGAAGGAAAAGAAACAGGCGATAGAAACTCCGTAGGTAAACTCTTATTTTTTGTAAATCCTTTTTTCATTTTAGTCAAAAATACATTATAAATAAATTTGCAAAGAATAGTCTCAAGGAAAACTAAAGCACGCTCCATGTTCAAGCTTTAGGTACAATTAATCAGCCTCCACCAACAGCACCTTTTCACAAGTATGACGCATGTGGGAGCCATCTATATGTCTGAGGAATTAAAACTATTTCGAGAACATGTGAAGTCGGCCAACCAACATAGGAACAGTGTGGTGGACTCTTCCTGGCTCCAAAAGACTTTTAGAATATGAAGAGGCCTGTGCTCAGCCCCCTCGGCTGAGCACAGGCCTACAGGCCACATTCATAGGCTCTTAATTAACCGTGACCGTATGTTAGCAGCCTTATTTAATTCATTCCATCATATTTTGGGTTTAGTATATCATAGTATATGTTAGAAGCGCTGACTCTATGGGCGTGATATATTTTCGGTGATGTAATTGCTGTTAGCCGTCTCAGCTTTTACAGCTTCATCGGATACTGTGCTCGCGGGCCAGGGGCCCGTGTGCCAGGTTTGGTTTGACCCAAACATAAATAAATAAATAAATAAAAACTCCTACAAAACCCTCGAAGTTCGGACTGTGTCGCGTTCGCTGCGTGCTTTCGCGATTTCGAAAATCTTAAACATTTTAAGTCGTCTACTGACCGTCCGAAGGAGGCTGCGCGCGTCCATTCGGACTGTCGACTTGTGTGTCGGTAACTCTGGGCGGTGAGAACCGCCCTGGAACACGGGTGAATCTTGTGTACGCGCTGTGATTATTGACTATTGCGCGCCGCTCTCTACGGCGGTCGCGCGTCGTGGTGCGTGTTATATTAAAGCTATTGACTGTGTGTACAGTGTGGCTTGGATCGTGACTGACAGTATCGTGGTCAGGAAGAGCTGAGACGTCCGTGTCGTCTAGCACGTTTCGCGGGCGACGTTTGCGTTCGGTCGCGTTTCTGTTTGGTCGGTAATTTGCTGCTTTAACCACCAGCGGGTTTGAATGAACCGCGGCTTTTTCGAAAAACCGCCGTGATAATTCTCTAAAGTGTTCAGAGATTAAAGGCATTTCACAGTCGCTGTGAAGATCTACATTGCGTTGATACCAACCGGCTCCGGTGGCAGTTCGCAAGAATCGATTTTGAACGCTCTGTAACTTCTTTAATTGATTGCCCGTCGCGTGAGCGAAAGCGACGCAAGCATAGTCCATTACGGGCCTTATGCAAGTCTTATAGAGGCGAAGTTGCTCTATGGGCGTACGGAGGCTCCGGAACCCGTGACAAATAAATATTTTTTTACAATAGAATATTATTAGTGAATTCATGTTACTAAATGTAGCCTTTTTCGCCAATCTTCTTTTCTTCCTTTCTGTATTTCCATATTTATAAAATTCACATCTTTCTATCCTACTGTCTGTTCGGTAATAATTTGAGTTCTACTGATCAGGTTTTATGTTCGACGATGTAGAATACTTATTCGTCGGTGTGCAATTCTCCTCGTACTTCTCCGGTTCTTCCACGACCACCCACGTCGTTTTCCAAAACCCGGCATTCCGGGATTTGCCAGGAAAATCTCGAGTCCTATGACTGCTGACGGAATGTCCGTGCGAATATTTCGCACTGTATCCTACTAGAGTTATCTAAACATAGTTAATAGTGATCACCGAGTAGCGATGCTTTGTTCAGATTTGGTATGGAACTCACAAACTTAGCTGTGTAAACTATAACACCCTACGGCCATGAAATAATAAAATAACAGCCAGCGTACCGTCACATGAGCGAATACGGTCCGATCCGCGCTTCTGGTGCGCCAGACTCTGCCGTATATATTTTACGGAGACCAACGACGCAACGGAACTACTAACGTCATCTAGCGGTGATAACTCAAAGCATGCGTAAGATAATTTTTGAACACAGCAACGTTACATCTAAAATATACCGTAATGGTTATATTATTTTACTGGTTAGAGGATTCCTATCCATAAATCCATCTAGGCAACGCAGTCGTTATTCTGACGTGAAGCAGCCGTGCGCGAGCATTACTGTGTTTCGGTTTAAGAACGACGAACTTAGAACAGATGTCTCAGGATGACGAGCGACGACACAGAAATGTTCTGGATGTCACAACATTTGTTATGGGTAGATGTCGCACTTCCATAAAAAAAGTAGGAAGACAGAAAACTTGTTATGTATTTAAAAAATAAGCCGTTATTTTGCTGAAATCCATTATAATGTGGGAAAGGAAGTTGATTTGCTAAGATCCGTATGCAATATAAAAACTGGGCTTCGTTTTGAGGTGAAACACGTCGTGGTCTCTACTTCAGTGGTGTAATTGGTAGTATTGTAGTGGTGTAGGGTAACTGGTGGCGGTTATTTATTTATTAATGAAAACAGTCATAAACTATTTTCCTGTGTAGTAAGTATCATATCCATAAAATATCGACAGTAGAATGATAGTTGACCTTGACTGAAGATTTGCTGGACTGATAGAGACAAAACGAAAAGTGCAATTTTGGTCTTGCATTGAATTTTCCAATTACTGTACACTTTCAGGAACACTACTGCCACTTTTCGAGTTGGCGCCAAAAGCCTTATAATTAGCTTAATGCAATTTACTGGCTTTAGGATTTCTATGCAGGAATCTGTACACTTTCATCAAAACTCCAAATGTACATAGAGTTGGCGCCAAAAGTCTGGTGGCGGTGCCCGGTGACGGAGTTAGTTTGCTAGTGCACACTACTGAAGGAGGGCGGGCTGTTCTCTAACAAGGTGATATATACCATTTCATGTTTGCATGCAGATTTTAGCAAATTAACTTTCTTTCCTTCATTATTATATATTTACATAATTACATTATGTACTTACTAATACTATTAAATTATAATATTAAATAATAATAAATGCCTTAGGCACAGGGGCCGGGTGCTCGCCTTTAATTTAATAGCACGCGAGAAACCTGGGTTCGATCCTCGGTGCCAGCACCACTAAAATTGTTCTACAATTTTTAGTGCTGATTTACCACGTGCTGAGCGTTGTAGGAAAACATCGTGAGGAAACCTGCATGTCCGAGGAATAGAAATATTTCGAAGACATGTGAAGTCCGCCAACCCGCGGGTATTATAGGCTGTTACTTTCCTTTTTTTTTTCTTTTTAAAATAATTAATTTTGTTGCAAAGCCTCTCGCAATATTATTATTATCTTTTGTCATTCTCATGGCTGAATAAACACTGGCAGAATTCTAATAAGAGTTTATCATACATTAGATAAAAATAAAAAAGGGTGGATGTTGTTGTCTATGGGCCACAGTGACCTCTTACAATTGTGTGGTGTTTGTCTGATTCTTAATTATTAACACAATTCTCAAAAACATTCCTATATTTAAAAAATAATTGCAATTCTAGGAAATGCTGTGATTTCCTTCCATTCATTTTTTATTGAATTATAATTGAAATAAGGTACTATATTTTCAAATATTTTACGATATAAAGAAATTCATTTGTTCTTTTATTCTAATATATTTTTATTGATACTACTATTTTTCGATATCACATTATATTTTAATTTGAAACTATATTTTATTTGTTTAAAAACTTGTTTAATTGATTATATTTATACGAAAATTTTTACACAAATTTACTACATTTTTAAAATTTTGTTTTTCTGTGATTTAGGTTTCCGTTACCAAAAAAAAATTTTGTAATCCGCTCGACAACTATACACTTATATATTACAACTATACACTATGTAATTATAATGATTTCTTATATTTACGCGAATATTACATATTTAATAAAAACTATTTTGAAGTATTTTATCGCGTTTATTTTTAAACTATTTATAACCCGATGTTTCGAGTACTTTACAGCACCCATGGTCACGGATGACTGAGGTAACATGTCCCGATGTCATAGTTAATCCGAGGTAGGTACCTTAAACTTGTAATTATTATTTGTGGTCCAATCTACGCAAAATGAGCTTACAGTATATTGAAGTCTTGCAGTGGTCTGCTTGGTTTTCAATTTAATTTTGTTAAATTATTAATAAATTATTATAATTATTGTAAAAAAATGAAATTAAGATGTTTTTTAATTTCAATAGCCTCCCGAATCATCCTTGGTAGGAATCGGTGTTCTTTTGCAGGGATATGTGGTCTATCAAATCTGATGTAATGATTGGGGTGATCTAGAACATGGTCACATACTGCAGACTTCCTGGAGCGTCGATCCTTCACGACAGCTAAGTGTTCTTTTACGTAGGTTTTTATAGATCTTTTTGTTTGTCCTTTGTAAGAGAGATCATATTTACAATCTAGCTTGTATACTCCTGCATCTTCATCAACAGACAGATGGTAAAAATTGAATTATCTTCTTCGGCGGCTTGAAGAATGTTCTTATGGAAGCCCGCTTCAAGATATAGCCAATCTTGTCCATGACTCCTCTCACATATGGTAGAAAAGGTATACGCTCGACTGTGGCCGGTTTCACTTGGTTCCTGTGATCTAGGCGCGGGACCCGAAGCTTGTCGTCGTGCAAAACTTGCTTGACATGCTGAAGCTCGGTGGCCAGGTGTTTCTTGTCACAGATCCTTTGTGCTCTCTGAAAAAAAGATTTCCCCACGGTAGCTAACTGTGATGGATGGTGGTGAGATTCACCGTCTATACACCGTATGACTTAAGGTGTTATTAGGATTCCGAATTACTAATAAATCTAGGAAAGCTAGAGAGTTATTTGCCTCTAACTCCATTGCAAATTTAATTTAAGAGTTTATGGAGTTAAGGTGGTTTAAAAATGCAGTTACTTTATCTGATGGTAAAATTGTGGAAGGAACAATACTACAAGCAAGTAGATGGTGTGGCGATGGGCTCTCCAGTATCTCCCATTGTCGCCGACATATTCATGGAAGACTTTGAGGAGAAAGCCCTCTGTACTTCTCCTGTAAATCCAAGATTCTGCAAGCGGTACGTAGATGACACTTTCACAATTTTACCGTAAAAGTAGTTTTATTAAATTAAGTAATTATTTTAAAATATGTACATTAGAATCTATAATATTATGTTTAAACTAAAATCTATAATATTATGTTTAATGTTGTGGTAGCGGCTTAAGAGAATCTACCACCCCATCTCATCCCGTGGGTGTCGTAAAAGTGGACGGTGGGAAATCAAAACCAGGAGATAGGCAGCAGCATCTTTCTGGAACATCTGAAAAAATAAACTGCGGTTGCCAATCCGCCTGCCAAGCGTGACAAGGCAAAATTCCCCAAAATGAGAACTACAAACTTTTGTGGCAATCTATGAGGGAGGCTTATGTTCAGCAATGGACTAGTGATAAGCTGAAGTGAAGATTAACGATGATGAAACAAAGTAAGTAAAACTACATGTGTAAGGAATATTAGAAGTAATATAATGAAACACATGTAGCTACTCTAAACATTTATTAAATGCCATTACACAGTAGACAGTTAAGAACATTCATCAAGAAAACTGCTTCTATCAGCACATTTAACCATATACGTTATTGGTTAGCCGAGCGTCCAGTTTTAAAATGACGACCGAAAGATTTTTTTTTTAAAGTTGAGCATAAATTATCGAAATACATAAAAAAAATTAAACATGTACCTTATAATTATAAAAAATCAAAAATCACGATTTTAAAAACTTCGTAGCATCGTCGGTGTTCAATAGTGAAAGCTTTTCGAATTTCATTTTGATGTTAATCTTATTTATTATCAAATTGGTTTATAGCGAGTGATCATTTCACTTATTATTAGCCAACGACGTCAATCATAGGATAATACAAATATTTCATAAATAAAAATAGAGAAAGTTATGTATATAAAACCTTAAATGACCTTAAATATTTTCAAGAAATATAAACAAGTGTGGAAATCAGACCAGAGAGTGTTCAAACAAACTGTGATGTCATAAAGATCTTCGACCGGGCAGAAACCACGGCTGGTAAAAACGCATCACTCTTGTCAAAAACTGTCACAGAAAAAACAGTATCAATTTCAAACAATTCAGTGCATACCAGATTTAGATCAATATCAATAAGACATAGATATGTGCTTCCCCTTACGGGCTAACTAGAAGACGCATTAAAAAACAAACGGAAAAAAAAGGATAGAACGTTATAAATAGACACCTCCGCTGTGCCTATATACAACGTTTAATACGAAGCCGGACACGAGCAGCACCAATCCGTTGCAAGTTGTTTGTGAAGTGAGACCATTGCGAGAGATGTTCACACAATTCGATATCCGAGCTCACTGAGTCAGCCAAGTCATGTAGCCAAGTCTAATATTAATCATACCGGCACCTTCTGTTACGGTTGGTGCTACTACTGCAACTAAATATAAGATACAATACAATTATCATAAGTAAGCTGCAGGGTGAATTTGGCGCAAGGTTTATTCAAGAATGCGTGATAAACGACTGGCGCGAAGCAGTTCAACCAATGACAATGAATTGTGAACGCTGACAGGCTTCCACCCGCGCTCCAACTTGAGCGTACCTAATTTTGTAGCTGCGCGTGTCATCTGCGCGCACTACACGTCCGCTTCTTTATGATAATTGAATTGTAAAAAGGATGCCCCGAAGGTTCCCGTACATCCCACCTATCCGATCACGTTAGCGATCAAGGAACGGCAAGGTCCTAAGAAATTCGGGGCAACAATTACGTCTGACTTTACCGCACCCTACGAACTTTGAGGATTGACTCTAGGTAGGAGATGGCGTTCTCCGAGGCACTGTTAGATCCAAACAGGAAATCACACCCCATCAATTCACCTTCTTCTCTACTTCGAGAATGGAAACCGTGGCGGCCGGATACACTGCATACGTAAGGAGACACCCAACGTAAGCTTGATGTCAAATGGCTGCACAGAATTTGTCAACGTCCGAAGCTCGCTTTGGGATCCACCTCTGGCGTCGCAGTCACAGCAAAACAGGATTGGCGAAAAAGGTGAGAAATAAAAATTATATAATGCGAAAGGATCTCAAGAGAGATCATTAATACAATTTTTAATTCACAACATCGCCATTCCGGTTGCCAATTAAAATTCAAGATTGTTTTTCCAGATTCTCCGAACTACCGGCACCCACTACAGCTGAACCCAAAATGGTTTCGGATTCAAAATCAATTTAATTGAGTGTGTCTTCAATATATATATATATCCCATATTTGAAGACATTAATGTGGCAAAAGGAATAATTTTTTAGCAAATAACTCAAAACTCGAACGACTACCTAGCGCCTAAGGATATATCTGGATACAATCAAGAACACGCCTAAGTTACGTTAAGAATTTTACCCTTACTACAATGCAATTGAAGCTGGATAAATGAGTGAATACAATGTTGTGCTTCAACAGATTAGCGAAGTATCGTGTACGCTCCATGCATGCGACCTCACTTAAGCCGTTTAAAAAGAGCTGCGAAGTTTTGCTGACAAGCAATGTACCGCGAACAAGTGAATCAAGTAAGGTTTTCTTTAGACGTTACTATAGACGTTTGCGAAATGAAATAAGATGCATGAAAGCTTTCGTTTCGATAGTACAAGTACAAACGAAACGTAAATAGCCAGCCTTCCAAGATGTTATAACAATTGGCTCGGCCTTAAACTAAAAAGGGAAACAATAAAACTAAAGTACACCCAATAGAAGATGACAAAAGGTTCAAATTCGGATGTTGCTGAATTTTTTATTTGTTGTTTTGGAACTGGATTCCAGATCAAAAAATGTTTTGAGCGTCATTGGGTAGTTAAAAAGAATTGGTAAGTAAAAAAAAATGTCAAATAATTTATATAGTTAATGTAATGAACAAAGGAGGAGAAAAACGAATTCAGCTTGCATCACAGCCCGCCATAGAAATATGTTAAGAGATTTAAAAGGAAACTGAATTTAGAAAGTGTAATAATTTTAAGCAGTTCGTAGAATTATGTGAACGCCTGAATCCGTCTCTACAGGTTGGCTTAGTTGCCCGATGTTCAGCGAGAAGGCTACTTCCTCAAAGGGTTTCTGCATTTGACCACGCTTAAATCGTCCAAGGTCGCCGTCACGTTTCGCTGATGAACAATCCGAGTACTCTCGAGCAAGATCGAAAAACGATGACTCCTTGTCAACAATACGTTGGCGATATTCTGAAAGAGTAATAAAAATTTCCATCAGAACTAAGACTAATCTGAGAGAATCATGTTTACCAACCACTAAAACATCACGAAACATATCCCGCATAACATCATGAGACATTTCGCGTCTAATCGAAAAGTGACGAGGTGGTATTTTATTTGAATTTTGTAATTTCTGTGTATATTTTGAGTTTTGATGTTTAATTAGCTATCATGTTTGGCGAATGATATTGCCAATGAAAAGAGTAGCCTACCCGCCAGATTGAGTGGTCTGATCTGGGGAGGACTTCTCCTCCAACTAGTAATATTTAGATGTTGTATATATAGTTCGCAGTCTCAGAAAACTTTCATAGCGCGATTATGGACGTATGCGAATATTTCTTGAGCTTCATCATGTGGCGACATAGATGTTGCTACATATGTTTAATTTAGTTTATGATGCAGCATGTGCTTGTGAAGTTGTTCAATTTGAGACCAGAATTGTAGTTTTCAGTTTTGTCTCCATCAGGTCCAACAAATCTTCAGTAAAAGTCGACTATAATTCTCTACTGTTTGTCGAAATTTTGAATTATCTATTGTCACTCCCATGACTGACTTAATATTGGCAAAATTATATATTGAGAGAGGCCGGAATTAAAAGGAGAAGAACATAAAATGAGATTAGGTTCCTGCCTTTGCATCTGCTCTGAACTGGCATGAATTTCATACACAGGTACAAAACAGATGAACCAAGAAATATTAAAAGCTATGATTCACTAAAAATTTAATTTTTGTATTTCTTTAAAAAGTTTGTATGTCTATCCACCAGATTCAATGGTATTTTTATTTAATCCGTTTTTACTTTAATAGATTAACTACAGTTCCAATATCTTTTAATAACAATGCCAAATCTATTTTGTTAAAATACTATGGCCAGCTTAAGAGAATCTATCACCCCATCTCATCCCTTGGGTGTTGTAAAAGTCGACAGAGGAAAACTGAAAAACAGGAGAGGAGCAGCAGCATCTTCCAAGAACATCTGAACAAACTGCGGTTGCCAACCAGCCTGAAAAACGGCCAGTTATTCTGCAGTGAAGCAGTAATTTGCAAACATTACTGTGTTTCGTTTTGAAGGGCACTGTGAGCTAGCATAATCACTCGGCATATGAGACTTGAGAACTTATGTCTCAGGGATGATGGGCACACTGTGTTGTCACACAGAAATTTTCTGGGTGACACAGCATTTGTTATGGGAAGACGTTGCACTTACCATCAGGTGAACGTTTTGCTTATTTCAAAACTTTCCAATAAAAAAAAAAACACGTTGCCTATGTGTATTCCATGTAAGACACTTGTGCGATAATGTTGTAATAAAAGTACTGCTGGTACCAAAGATGATTTATTTTTAAATCCATCACCAAGAAGTATTTAAGCTGACCATGGAGGAAATAAATTAAAAACTGCAAAATTGTTTTCATTATGATGTATACCTTGTAAAATTTCTAAAGCATCATCTTTAGAACGAGTTATTTTGTCTTCACGCCACGAAGATGGTCGACGGCTTCCAGAATGTTTTACTAGAATATGGCTGCATTGAACGTCGATCGGATAACTCCCATCATCTTCCTCTTCGTCCTCCAGAGGCGCTGGTGCGTCGGGTCTCTCCCATTGAGATTTTTTTGTGTGGGAATTCAGGTAATAAATCATACCTGCAACATAAGTAGTAATTTATCAGTCCATGGTGAGCGTATGAACTACAAAACAGAATAAGTACAGTGGACATTGAATGTGGTTGACCACAAACAATTGATTATTACCAGATGTAATAGGTTGGGCAAAATGTCTTTTCGCATATAGTATGTATAAAATACTATGTATAATGTTGTATGTATAATGTACTATTTGTATCTGGCTGGATTTGATAACATTAAAACACAGTTACATTTCAAAAATATAAACAAATTAGTAAAATGTTGTTTCCAGCTACTTTTCATTTGTTTTTCTTTCTGTGAAAATGAGCAAATCTAGTGAAGAAATTCGATACATTCTTAAATTTCATTACAAAAAAAGGAAAAAATTTGGGATGATTATGGAACTAATGCAGTGTCAGTCATACATAGATACATACAGTCACGCCTCTTTCCCATAGGGGTAGGCAGAGACCACATCTTTCCACTTGCTACGATCCTGACACACATCTTTAGCTTCTTCTACTTTCATTAGCGTTTTCACACACGCTCGTCGGTTGCGGGTACTTTTAACGTGACCTTTCCTCAAAAGTTCACCGATCTGATTGTGATACGTACGCCTAGGTCGACACATACCGGCTTTTCCATTTACACTTGCCTCATAAATCTGTTTCGTCAATCTCCTTTCATTCATCCTCTCTATGTGTCCAAACCATCTAAGCATGCCTTTCTCCACTACATCTTCAACCACACCGCAACGTTTCCTTATCACGCTGTTTCTCACTTTATCAATCAGTGTCAGTCAGAGTAGCACAAAGTTGGTTTAAGCGTTTTTAATCCGGGAATTTTAATGTCAAAGATGCACCTCGCTCTGGTCGCCCTGTTACGGATAAAATGGACGCCATTTTTAAAAAGTGGAGCAAGATCGGCATATTTGTAGTTACGACATAGCTGAAGAACTGGAAATTTACCACAAAACTGTTTTGACCCATTTGAAAAAAGCTGGGTACACAAAAAAGATCGATAATTGGATGCCACATAAGCTTGTAGATTGTAGATTGCAACGGGCCGGTTTCCGCAACTCCACGTCTAGCGCGGATTTTGCGTGTAGGCAGGAACGTTGTGCTACTCGAGCCAACCAAGCTCCTCCAGAAATCGCAGCAAGCCCTTGATGTTCCCCGCGACCTCAGGGAGCGATCTCGGCGAGCCGAGATGCTTATCCCGGTATAAGGCGACCGCAGGGCAGTCCAGTAGGACATGGGCCGCTGTTTCGTCCGTCTCCATACAGGCTCTGTACAGAGGGCTGTCTGTAACACCTAAATTAAACAGATGTTTGTTAAATGATCCATGTCCAGTTATAGCACTACTGATCGTTCTGATTTGGGGTTTATTCAGACGAAGTAGTGCCTTGGAGATGCGACTGTTGATAACGGGCAAAGCTGTCTTTGCCTGTCTGCACTCTGGGTGATTCGCTCAGATTTGTACATGTTGGTTCCTAGTGCGCTTACAGACTAGCGAGCGAACATACCTGAGGGGAAGTGGCAGTATAGGTTCTGGAACCACAGCACACTGGTTAGAGCCTCCTCGAGCAAGTTCGTCGGCCGCGTCGTTGCCCCTAGACCTGCTGTGTCCCTTAATCCATTGTAGGGTTATTTCATTGAATTGACATACCTCATTTAATTTCTGGTAGCATTCGTATATGAGCCCAGAGTTCATGACATTGCTTTTGAGGGCCAGTAGTTCCGCCATGCTGTCGGAGAGTATTCGGATGCAATAGTCTTTTACCTTCCTTTCAGCTGTAGCCGATGCTGCGTGAATAATGCCCATACACTCTGCCTGAAACACTGTATTGTGGGCACCGAGTGGTGTGCTTATTTGTATATTTAGGTCCTCTGAAAAAGTTCCAGAGCCTGTACCTGACCCGGTTTTGGAACCATCTGTGAAGATTCTAAGTTCCCTAGGGTTTAGTCCTTCAGTACGATGGTCCTCATGTAATTGTATTTTGTACTTCTTGTCGAATACAAATTGCTTTGGGATCCTATCATACACAGCCTGTAGAACAGGGCATTTCTGCAAACAGTTCTGTAAGTATATTGGTATGTGGGATCTTGTTATTACTCCAGAGATTCAGTTTTTTGAGCCTTATGGCTGCCAAAGCTGCTTCTTGTTGGATGTGTAGGTGCAGCGGTGGCAGGTCCAGCATGGCTTCTAGGGCCACTGTGGGAGTAGTCCTCATGCATCCTGTCGTGGCCAGACATGCTAGCCTCTGACATTTTTTGGAGTTTGTTGATAGCAGTAGTTAATCTTGTACTTGGCCACCAAACTACTGCACTGTATGTAATCATTGGGCGAATAATCATCTTGTATAGCCACAGGATGATTTTCGGTGACAAGCCCCAGAGATTACCAATCATCCTTTTGCATTTTCAAAAGGTGACAGTCGCTTTTTTGATTTTGTTTTCAATGTGATTGTTCCAGTTTAGTTTGCTGTCCAGTATGATGCCTAGGTATTTTACCTCTGATGACAGCCGTAGTTCGGTACCGAATAAACTGGGAAGATGATATTGTTGATTGGTAATCTCAGATTATACATACTCTTTTGATGTCAACTATGATCTGTTTGGTTTATGTAGTTTGAATTATTTTAAATTTGGAATGTCAATCTTATTTGTTCATATTGAATTGTCATATTTTATTAATTCCATAAAAATCACTTGAAGAAGTAACATGTCAAGTTATCTGACATAACTTTTGTATTTTATATAAATTTTACAATGATTAGGTTTCATCAAGAATAAATTCAAAAATAAATAGTTTTCTAATCAGTCCCTAAGTGTCTTTTTGGTTTTAAAGTGACCCCATTAGCCACATCTACCAGTCAAGAGATATTTATTCAGTACCCGTTTGTGGGTAAACATTATCAGTTCAGTTTTGTTTGGGTTGACTGTTAGGTCGTATTCCTTGCACCAGCGTTCTACTATAAGTAGCGCTGCATGTGCAAGGTCACAGACTATACTAGCTTGTTTTCCTGAGATTAGTATTGCTAGATTGTCTGCATACCCTATTGTGTAGAAATGGTTTACATTTAGTTTTGTGATGAGGTTGTTGATGACTAGATTCCACAGGAGCGGTGACAACACACCTCCCTGTGGTCAACCTTTCGCTATTTTAACTATTTGACTCTCACCTGCGATGCGCACTATACGTTTGCTTAGTGCGTTTATAATCCAGTTCATTAAGGTTGGCTCCACATAAGCTTTTCGATGATTCTTTATTGAACCATAATGAAACTGAACAATTTTTGAAGAGATTGATAACTGGTGATGAAAAGTACGTACGACAGGAACGTGCGAAAAAGATCGTGGTCAAAGGTCGATCACGCTTCATAGTCTGTACCAAAACCTGGGTTAACATGCAATGAGGTGATACTGTGTATATGGTGGGATTGGAAGGTTGTTGTTCATTATTAGGTTTTTCCGCTGGGCAGAACCATCGATTCGGGTCTCTACTATCAACAACTAATGAGAATAAAGCAAAAAGATAAGAGAAAGTGGCCAGAATTGATTAATAGAAAGGGTGTGTTCTTTCATCATGACAATGCTAGATCACACATAGTTAGCCACTCAGCAAAAATTAAGAGAGTTTGCCTGGGAGGTGGAGCCTGACCACCACCTTCAGATTTCCACCTGTCCCATTCTCTTCATAATTCTTTAGGTAGTGTCACGAATAACATCGTGAGAACTGCCAAAACTACTTATCGCATTCTTTTGCTCAAAAGGCCCAAAATTTCTTCAGCAATGGGATCATCTTGAAACCTTCAAGATGGCAAACAGTCATCAAACAAAATGGCACACATAACTGAAAAAGTCTTGAGTGTTCATACAAAATGCAAAGAAACTTTTTCCCCAACCTTATATATTTATTTTTGATATAATATGAATATTATGAACTACAACTGTTAAATGGTAATATCCAGTAAGGTCTTGTTCTATTTACTTGCAAAACAAGACATAGTAGCATTATGCTGCTAATTTTGCTTTGTGGTTCTTTTACTTTCTTACACTAATTTTCAGTACCTATCATTGATCATCTAATATCTTTTTTTTATAGGAGAGTGATGTGGCGAGAAAAACATTCACCTGGTGGAAAGTGCTTTGTCTGCCCATAGCAAATACTGTGTCACCCAGAATAATTCTGTGTGGCACTACACTGGGTCCATCACCCTTAGATATCAGTTCTTAAGTCTTATATGCCCAGTGCCATACTGACTGAAACAGAAAGGTTTGCACACTACTGCTCCACAGCAGAATAACTGGCCCAGCCGTGGAACCTACATACACGGATTCACGGTTAAGAGGTTTGTTAACTGGTGGTAGCATAGGTAACAATGAAAAAAAAAAAACAATACAGTTAACAAACCTCTTATTTAATCAAAAATTGATGATAGTTCAAAAAACAGACCAAGATAGTATATGGGTGTTTAGTCTTAAATATCAAATTTAAAATGCATCCACATAAATTTAAAAAAAATATTAATTGCTTCCCAGAAAACTACGACGGTATCACACAAAAGTCAATATTATTTATTCTACTGCGGAGGTTGTTACAAGGAAAGAATAATATTAGCATCTTACCAGTGCTTCTGCTTTTACGTGCCTCCCATCCTTCAGGAAGGGGTTCTTCTTGAGCTGACGCCATTTCTTTTCGAAAACTTAAGATTCAAAACAAATCATTCGAAAAATAGGAAAAGAACTAAAACGGACAAACTGTACCCTCTTTCAAAACCAAAAAAAATAAAAAGCCATAGAATTGAAAATCAATATGCGGCAGTCTTGCGCCGTAGAATGCGATCGTTACTTTACTTTTTAATTTTATTAGCTCAGAACACAGATCTTAAAACATATTGTCAACAAACTCTCATAGTATAGAAGTATGTAGGTTATAAATAACTTCACCGTGAAAAATTCACTGTGATTTTGCGGTCTGTAACATCACAGTGATCTGACTTAAAGGAACAACGTTCTTAAATCACTTTCGATTGTTACTGTAGCTTCGATTCGTTAGTCACTTAGATAATTCCATTCAATCTTACTCGGGGTGACGTAAGTACTTAAAAATTTTTAAAAGCGTCTGCAAGAAAGCTGAAGCTGATTTCATAAGCAATAAAATTAAAAATAACGTTTGGAGTCAAGTTCTGTATTTGCAGAGACATTCCTAACAAAATATGTAAACAGGAACATCCTTAACTTTCAATTTAAACACATTAGCTCGACAGATATTGTAAAAGCATTTGGGAAACTAAATAAATAGTAAACAGATGATGTCTGAGTAATAGATATCATTATTGTCGATATAGCCTCAATATTGGCGATATATTTTAATCTCCGTGTTGACTTCGCTGTCTTCATAATCTGATGAAACTTAGTGAAGTTGTACCAGTTTTTAAATCGGGTAGTAGAGAAATTCCTACAAATTACGTTCCATTTGCCTGCTTTAAGTAAAATAAAAATTTAAAAAATTATGCCAGAGCAATTGCTCATTCATTTTAGTAAGCATAGAATTCTAAGAGTACACGAGCAATATAGAGACAGCATTGCATATTATGCTGTTATTCTGCACGATTAAAGACTGTCCTTACAATACCTTAGTCGCCTCTTACGACACTTCGGTGGGAAAGAGGTAGGTGCTATTCAACTCTGCCGCACACTTATCGGCTTTAAAATTATACAAATTCTATTTCTAAATTGTGCACTATAACAACAATAGATTTATTTGCTACATTAAGTTAAAAATGTTTAATATAAATAATTACATGTTATTCAGTTAGCATTTTAAATATTTATTTATAATTTAATCAAAATTTATGTTATATCATATTTTTATATAAAATTTAGTTTTGCTGCAGTTATTGTATATTCCAGTACTAACTTTATTAATATCTGTGGATTGTAAGAAGCTAGAATTACTGATATTTATTAATTTTAGAATCAAAATTGAATATCTGTGTTATTAATATAATATCGATGTATAGTCTGCGATGTAAAATAGCAAGTTCATGGATGTGTAGTAGGCCTTATAATCCACTATTGATTTATGGACAGTGTTATTAAAACTTAGTTTTGCCCATAACGTTTAATTACTCCGATTTTAAATTGAGGTGTGCTCTCTTATAGGTTGTTATCCTAATATATTTTTTTGCAAATACTTTATAATGTGTACTTTTGCCACAATTTAGTTATTTAAAAGGTTTTTCATGGATGGTTCGATTTCCACATCTGGTATATAAGCTGGAGGCTGACAACACTGAAATTTTGGTCTTTCTCTCTTACAAGGGAACCTAAAGTGCAGTTCTTACCGATAAAAGGTTTTCGCCAACAATCATTTAAATTCCTTGTTGAGCGTGAGTATTATACAAATAGATTCACAGTGAGGTATTAAAGACTATTTGTAGACACGTGCCATTGTTTCACAGGGACGCATCACACCGTCTACTTTGCTGGGGTGTTCATGTTTCCATGTAAAAAATGATCGAGTTTACGATAAAAACACTGGACTCCATTAATCACCACTTTGCGGTGGATGATGAGGTCAGTTTTACTGTTTCATTTTTATTTCCTTTTAATTACACCCAACCATACGGCGCTTGGTTAGGTATGTCCTTTGTAGAAGGGCCATAGATTAGAACTTGCTATTGTAATAACTACCCGTGAATCCAATTATCTACGTTTTTATTGGTATTTTTTATTTGGATTTGCCTATTATGGATATGCGAATATTTATCCAATGTTCATGTCCATTGCAATTATCGGCGTGACCAGAATGTATTTAAAGTATACGATGCTTTATCAAATTAGAGGCTAGTCTTTTTGATATACTAAAAAATAATTCTTAATGTGTATTTGTATGGAGGTTATAATATTTTGTATATAATATTTAGGCTCATATATATATATATATATATATGACACTAGTAATTAATATGCAATTCTTCATTTTAAAATATAAATATACACAAAGTAAATAATATTTGTTTCTAAACTTAATTTCAAAACTTAACTTTATGATGACATAATTTCATAAAATTCATAACATAGAGTGCATTATATTTTAACACCATTGTATTGTTCTATTTATACTAAAAAATTATAAAAAAAATATCTTTTTATATAATATGCTGTGCTATAATCAATATATGTGTGCTATAACAATTTTAGCTATGTATCTATTAATAATTTTGCCCATACTGAATTTGTGATGCAATAGAGATTCTTTGAAATGTTTAAACTCTAAAACTAGAGGAAAGGGGCACCAACATCATGACTTTACCCCAGTTCGGATTTTTTTAGATATGGTTGTGGTACACAACATCGTAACTAGAGAGCAAAGGTTGAGTCATTTAAATTTGTGTTTAATACATGTATATTAGATATACCTAATTTCATAATAATTATTAATAAATAACAAGAAAAGTCTTCATTACAATGAAGACTGAGTTCTAGATTCTTCTATATATCAAACTGATGACTTCTCAACCTAACGGTTTGAATAGATAAAACATTGAATTTCTCTAGAACATATAGAAATACTTATTGAGCTGTGGTAGCTCAGAGGCTGGGTGTTCCTTCAATGTAATAGTACTTGAGTGATCTGTGATCTGTGTTTGATCCCCTGTGCCAGGACCTCTAAAATTGTTCTGCTATTTTAAATGATAATTAACTATATGCTCAGAGGGGAAGGAAAACATCATTATTTCCAGGCTTCAAAAACCTCAAAAATTAGAGGAGGTGTGTGTTCAGCATTTGGCTGTAACTTCACTTATACACCAACTTAGTCTTCGTTCCATTGTAAAAAGGATTAAGGATTCTCACATGGTTAATTACACCTTGTAGGAAGTGAATCTGAAAATGTGTGCTTAAATGTTGTGTGTAAATGAGTGTCACCGTATGTAAGAGGAATAGTTATTTTACTGATATTGAAGAATATCCTAGTTTTTGATGTTAATACTGCTATGCAATGCTGCCAAGCGTTTCTTTCTTTCTTATTATATTTCATAACATGTTTACAAAAATATGAGTAAGAATCTGAAGTAATGCTTATTAATACTTAAACAAACCTACAATTTAACTCAACCCCGTCTGATGTCTAGTTGCTGTAAGGGGGATAAGACAAATTTGACTATAAAATACAGGATCCATTCTGTTTTTCTTATTGGAATATGACAGAGTGGCACCTTTGAATAGTTAGTAATAGTTCTTGCATAACATGTATATATCTCATATGTTAAAAGCTTGGATCTGCTAGGAAGCAACTTCATTTTCCATTTTACACAAATTAAGTGTAGAAATTAAAAATGTATTTTTTTAGCACATTTATCACACTAGCTTTATATAATAAACAATAATAATGCCTGAATAAAAAGCTAGTCTTTGTTAAATAAGTTTTAACATTATCAACATACATGTTGGATTTAGTAAATAAGATGGAATTCCTTATAAAAATTCAATTTTTGAGAATGAACCAAACATTTCACATTCATTACTTCAATTGAATTGGCTGTGCCTTAATATATACTGTATACTGCAGAGATGCTTGCGTTTTCATTATTTATAAAGAAGTAACAATTATGTATTGTCTTGAATAACTTATTTAAGGTGCAATAGCGGTATGTGTAAAGTGTTTAATGTGTGATATATAAGGTTTTTCATGGACACAGATGAAAGCTTTGTGTTATCGTCATCATTTCTGCCCATCACAAGTCCACGGCTAAACATAGTCCTCCCACATAGATGGTCACAAAACAGTCCTGAGATGGTTGCTTATTTAGACTTCCCACAAAACCTTGCAGGTTGTTGCACCATTTTGTGGGAGTACTGCCCTACACTGCGTTTGTCAGTACAAGGTCGTCACATGATAATTTCTCTTCCTAAACAGTAATCCGTTCTGCGAGCTACATTGCTAGGCCTTTGCCACAACAGCTCGCTGATCTTTTCGGGGATAACCATAAAACAACGGCATAATGGTTTTAATAAGGACTCTTTTCTTATGAATATCAGATTACAAGATTTCATTTAACCTATAAATGACCTTGGAGTTGCACGGCACACTGGAAAGATGGATTTGTAGTTGCAGAAGTAGAACAAACAGTCACCTGCACCATTGACATTGCTACCAATCACCAACTGAATAAAGAAATTAATTTAGGCAATTTTTTTATGGAACATAGTGACTAAACCAGCAAATTGTTCGCCTGACGGTAGTTGGAATGTGTGAAAACGCTGTGTTACCTAGAACATTTCTATGTGGCACCCACTGCGCTCGTCACCTTGTAAATTATATCAGTGCCCCTCAGGCCGAATCACAGTAATGTTTACACATTATTGCTTGACAGCGGAATAACTGGTCCTGCGGTGGTATCAATCTAAACGGAATCCACCCACCAATAACATAACAATATCATTCTATAATTTTGTACAGTTCATCATCATCATAGCTGCTACTTGTAGGCCTTTCTCATGGTGATATTCCATAAGTGCCACTCTTCATACTTGGATTAGCCATTGCTCATGACATCACACATACAAACATATGTATATGTGGTCTCACACTTACTTAGTATGTATGTGTGACATATCGGTTCTTTCCATTACCTCTCTGTTGGTGGAGGGTTATCCAGCCATCTGTCGAAAACTACTATTACCCTTGGAATCGTGTAGAGGTGATGGATTCTCTAACGCCGTCATCACACGAAGATGATGGAAACAGATCAATTCAAGACATAGAACATACTCGAAGTAAAATGTCAGTTTGACCGTGGGTATTCGAAAATAACTTCTATTGCTCATACGGATGAATTGGAAACGCAACTTTTCATATATCAGTGAACCATTCTCGTCACCGTACCAACGCGATTTGTCTGTGCCTGGAATCCGTTCTTCGTAGCTGATGGCAGAAACCATGACGCTTCCTAGAAACCTGGAATTGGGCGTAGTTTACTTTAAAAAAAATACTGAAGATGCGGCAAATTAAGCACTCTAATATATATATTATATAAAATATACCCTTTAATTATACATGATTAAAAAAAATGATAAGAAAATATACGGCCATAGTAATAAACGTTGTATAGCGGGTGAAAGTTACACATCGATTTCTCTCTCTCTGTCATCAGTAATTTGACATTCAAAAGAAGATAAAGCATTGTGTAAGTATACTACCGCCATACAAATTTATTAGTAAGGGGATTAATGTTTAATATAAAAAAGTATAGATTTTTATAATTTAATATTACAGACTTCTTAATGGTCGACTTTGAGATAAAATTTTAGTACGGAACCATTTGCGCGCAAATCGTTTTGTTTTTTTAGAATCTAAGCTAACGTTTGACCACAATTCTACCTGATGTAAAGCGCTGATGAGGTATTTTGTTGATCTTAAGAAATTATTTTTATTTTTAAATACTTTTCTATTCGTACGTCATTGTTATTGGTCCTTTAGGCTTATATTAAAGAAAGTTTAATAATTAGGCATTACATGCCTGCGACATTTTATTTGAGATAGCTTAGTCAAAATTTCGAGGGAACTGTTTGATTTTTCGGTATAAAAATATCCTATGTCCGTCTCGGGGATGCAAGCAATCTCGGCGCCGAATTTGTCAAGATCGGTTCAACGGTTGTGCCGTAAACTGATAACAGAAGGACAGAGAGAGTTACTTTCGCATTTATAATATAAGCATGGAAGTATGGATTAATATGGATTTATCAGAGTTCAGTAGAATCTCAGTCGCAGTGTAGTCAAAGCCAGTCCTTGATTTTAGTTTTAACATTATAACTTGATAATTACTTTGAGTTATATGAGCTGTTAAATATATTCACTTGAATCTCAGTACCATTGAAACTTATCGATTACACGGCGGTTGTTTTAATATTTCAGTTGCGAAACTGTAACGGAACTTCAACTTTAACCTTTAAATGGTACATTTACTGAAGACTTTTGTGGCTTGACATTTCGTTTTGAACTATATTTGAGAAGTATTTGGAGTTTCGTGATATCGACAGTAATAATTTACAAAATCCTGATTTTAGGTTGCAGTTCGTACTTCCATTACGTATTATCCCGACGTTATAACGTTGTTAACATTTGCGGACTGTAAGAATTCGTCCGTGATCGAGTGTTCAGTTCTTGTCACACCACACAAAACTGGTGGTAGGATTCCTACGCAGGAATCCATCTAGGTAGACTACCACCGCAGGGCCAGTTACTCTGTCGTGAAGCAGTAGTTTGCTAACATTACTGTGTTTCGGTCCGAAGGGCACGGAGATAGTGTAATCACTGGGCATATGAGACTTAAGAACTGACGTCTTAGGGGCGCCCGTCCCCACAGAAATATTCCCGGTGACACAGCATTGCTATGGGCGGATTTTGCACCATCAGGTGAACGTTTTGTTCGTGTCGTCCCTTTCGCCAATAAAGAAAAAACAGATTCTGTCCGACACAGCTTTTGTTATGGGCAGACTTTGCACTTACCATTGGGTGAACGTTTTGCTCGTTTCACCACTTTATCCAATAAAAAAAAATGCCCAGTGATTACACCATTTATCAGTGCCATTCAGACCGAAACACAGTAATGTTTGCTTACTACTGCTTTACGGAACTTGAACTGTTTCCTCGTCTCGTCACGTTATGATCCTTCCCCGGTTGAGTCGGCCCATCCGCCCACCATTATATCTATAGCTGTTGCGTTCCTCTAACAGTATCAGCGTAATTACCAATGAATAATCGTTATATTTCAACGAGGCGTAATTAAATCTCGTCATGCGTATAGCTCGCTCATCGATTTTACAGTCTGACTGACGCACATAACGATATCTTATATTATGTGCCGTGCGATTGCTGTAACTTGTTTTGTGCTGTGCGTTCTATGTTCAGGTACCGCCCCACGACCAGTTATTCTTCCGTAAAACGGTAGTGTGCAAACATTACTGTGTTTCGGTCTGAATTGCACTGAGTTCTGATGTAATCACTGGGCATTTTTTTTATTGGATAAAGTGATGAAACGAGCAAAACGTTCACCCGACGGTAAGCGCAACGTCTGCCCGTAACAAATGCTGTGTTACCCAGAAAAATTCTGTGTGACAGCACCCTGTGCCCATCACCCTGAGACATAAGTTTATAAGTCTCATATGCCCAGTGATTACGCTGGCTCACAGTGCCCTTCAAACCGAAACACAGTAATGTTTGTACCCTGCTGCTTCAGGGCAGAATAACGGGCCCTTGGGTGGCTGGACCTACCTAGACGGATTCCTGCATAGGAAGCCTACCACCAGTACAATATGGTCGCAGTGTGGTCCCACTCGGAAATATTCTTGGTGACACAGCATCTGTTTTGGTCAGACGTTGCACAACTGCACATACAATATAAATGTCATTTACTTTAGGTGTTTATTATACAAAACGTGTAGTGTCATAACAAAGCTGTTATCGCTTAGGATACCAACGTCTTTAGAAATTATAATATGGTGTCAAATTACGAATGAATAAACGAACGTGCATATTACGATTGGGTGGGACATTATGAATCAACTCCGCGCCATTTCAGCAGCCTAATAATAGAATAGAATAGAATATTTTTTATTCAATATAGATCATTTACATAATACTTATTGAAAGTCATTTTTTTTAAACTACACTGGTTCGCAAAGAAATGCCTCTGTCCTGGGAATAACCAGTAAGAAACCCTGCGGGATTTTTTTTTCAATCATTTTAAATATACAATTACAGCAGTTTTATAAAGATGTAGAAATAGCTTGGCAGCGATCACCTCATTCCCAGGGGTTATCATCATCCATGTATTCCTTAATATTATAATAACCCTTCTTAAATAGTGTTTGTTTAACAAATAGTTTGAATTTTTTTATTGAAAGACTTTGTGCTCTTTCTGGGATTTTGTTGTAAAAACGTATACATTGCCCCATGAAAGAGTTACTTCCTCTGTGGAGTCGGGTAACTGGCATAACACATGACACGGTCCTTAATGCCGCAGCAAGAAATTTAAAAGTCTATAGCGTTCCTCCAAAAACGGGTTAGGTAATGCCAATAGGATTTTTCAAATCGTAACGGTATTTTCTAAACTAGCGCTTTCGAACTTCCAAACTCTCCAGCTTTAATGAGTTAGGTAAGATATTGCGTATACATAAGATTAGTTGGATTTCACGTTTAAAGCAATATCTGTCCCAACCTAACCTAAAACAACCGAATCAAACGTCTAAGGTTCGATCCACGGTATCACCAAAATTATTATTGTGCCTACCGGTAAAAGAAAATATCGTTAGGAAATGTGCCTGAGAATTAAAAGCGGGGGGAAATGTGTCTGAGAATTAACCCTCCCCCCCCTCTACCCCCGGTTCCCACACGGTTAATAGATACTGTCTTTTTCACACAAACACTCACACCCGGAATGACTATCTGTAGACCATACAAATATTTGTCCCTTGCGGGAATCGAACCCGCAGCGCAAAAGCCAAGAGCTTAGCCACTGTGCCAACAGAGCCCAGGCATGTCGGGTTCGACGATGTTTCCCTTCCCCGGTGCACCTAAAATTGGAGAACAATTTTAGAGATGCCGGCACCGGGAATCGAATGCAGGTCACTCGCGTATTATGAGATTCAAATCAAGCTGTCAATCCCTGAGCTACCAAGTCCTACCTCATCTGTGAGACATTTATAGGCTGTAACTTTAGTCACCTGCACCTAGTGCCATTTTATCTGTAACCTTTATCGAGCTCAGGTACTGACGCGCATGGCCTGTAAGCGTAGAATAAAATCAATATTTCATAATAGTTCTAAGTATATCTCGCTATGGGTTATTGACGGCTCGATTGGCGCACTAGCTGAGCGATCGGCTACTGCACTACCGGTTCCAGGTTCGGTTCCCGAATTAAACATATTTTGTATGACAGAAAATTATTAAGACTGCGAAATGAATTCTCGATACAGAAGAATTCCTAGTGTAGGGGCAACTATATTTTACATACATTTTCCCATATACCATCCATAGCGGTAGGCAGAGGCAACAGACGTAGACATGTCGTGTAAACATATCGCCGCGATTTTGGTAGCGAGTCGAAAAAAAACTTCTTACTTCCCATTGCATTCCCACGGGCACTATAGCGACAGCGTAGCTTACGATATCTTAGTCGTCTCTTACGACACCTCGGTAGGCAAGAGGCACGTGCTTTTCTGCTGACGGCGAGTTCTAATAGTATGCTTAACACTCGATTTACGGGCATTGACGGATGGGACGGAACGGGTATATTACGAATAGGTAGACAGTATCCAGATGTAATAAATAATTACAAATAATATTTCTATATTTTCTTTAAAAGTAACATAAACAACGAATGATAGTAGACGTGAGTTATTTCTGGAAAAAAATAAGTATTTTTTTTAAATCAGTAGGTACATGTGAAACATACACGAAATAATACGTTTACGAAAAAACATACACACATACAGTCGCGCCACTTTCCCATTGGGGTAGGCAGAGACCACATCTTTCCACTTACTACGATCCTGACACACATCTTTCGCTTCTTCTACTTTCATTACCGTTTTTATTCACGCTTGTCGGTTGCGGGTACTTTTAACGCATAGAATCACAATTACTATCACGGCCATATCACTCGATTACGATCGGCAGTAATCCGTTGTGAAAGTTACTATAGACTTATGGTTAAACGGGTTCAATCATTTTGAAGTAATTTAAGAAGAATGTCTACATTACAACCGATCCCTTTAAATTCAAATTTGCCGTAGATCAAATTCAGTAGTTTTATTATAAATTGAATTGATATTACAATCAATAAGCTCGCTACGACCTTATAAAACTACAAATTAAAAAATATAGGTGTTCCAGATAAAACTACTAGATATATATATTCTCTGCTGACCAATATACAATCGCTATAGAATAGTATTTATTTGTTAATAATTTATAGCATAAAATTGAAAACCCGTCAAATTGATGGGGTTTTGTAAATCTAGTGTTAAATAAAACTCTAATAAATAGTAGCACTAATAATTGTAATGAAAAGATTTTGATTTTTTTTATAATAATTAGCTACAGATTTAGCTTGTCTGATTTTGTAGTTATTTCTGAAGATATATGTATGTTAATTATTGTAATTGATGTATTTATTGTTTCCTTTCTTCTCTGGTTCAGATTACTGTGCAGCAGCTGAAGGAGATAGTGAGGGAGGAGATGGGCATAGATACCAACTTACAGCGTTTGATATTCTGCGGAAGGGTGCTGCAGGATGAAAAGAAGCTGGCTGAATATGGTATGTAATGACGGCGTACCTTGAAATAGGAGCTGGCAAATCCTAGAACGGAGATCCGAGTTAGGGCAAACGCAGTTAGAAGCGTCCCCTGGTAAACTGGTAGGATTCCTATGCAGGAATCCGTCTGGATGGGTACCACCCACGGCCAGTTATTCTGCCGTGAAGAAGTTCATACATACATATATAAGATCACGACTGTATCCCATAAGGTGTAGTCAGAGACTGGGCACTCACTGCAAAAACAGATGACTGCCACAATCCACGTTTCACCAAAACAATATAATGCACTTGGTGTGATAGGTGGTGAGCCCATCGCCACCATGCGCTGTTGGGTGCACAGTGCAGTTTAATTCCTTACTCGCCTTTTACGAGATCCATTGGATGAGATGAAGTGGTAGTATTCTTTTAACGAGCCGCCAAGTAGTGTACGAATATTACTGTGATTCGGTTTGCAAGGCACTGAGAGCTAGCGTAATCACTGGGCATATGAGACTTAGAAATGATGTCTGATAACAAATGGTGTCACACAGTATTTGTTATGGACATACGTTGCATTTACCATCAAGCGAACATTTTGCTCTGTTTCATCACTATATCTAATAAAAAAACGTCTATATAAGGCAATCCTCACGCAGTAATAACTATGACCGTTTTAAAAGAAAAAAAAAAACAAAAGGTCGGCATATCAATCGGAAATTTAAATTTTGATTTAGCCGTAGACGAAACATTTCACACCGTTTCCTGTCCTGAAAGAACTATAACTACGGACGAATGTAGGCTTCGCCTTAAAAAAAAACTTCGGCTAAGGAAGTTGTTTTTTTAGGTTTTTGTTTCATCGGCGCAATCACAATAGCTCGCAATCATGATTACATGCGGTGAAAAGGCTATTCAATTGTGACTCGAAATTTGCACGTTGAACTTAAGATGTTTTGATTTTAATTTATTCGCACGTTTTCGTTAAGATGTCGTTAAACTTTGAAAGAGTACCTTTCATACTGAAACAGTAATGTCAGCACAGTAATGCTTGACGATAGTGTATGTTGGGTCTGGCAGAAGAAGCGTGAAAATAAGATTAATTCTGTGGAATTGAGAAGTATGAGAAGTATATATGGAGTGACTTTGATGAAAAAATTGCGTGATAAGGGAACGTTGCGGTGTGGTAGAAGATGTAGTGACAAAGATAGAGATAAGGATGCCTAGATGGTTTTGGCACGTGGAGAGAATGGATGAAAGAAGATTGACGAAACAGATTTTTGAGGCGAGTGTGAATGGGCAAGCCGGTAAGGGTTGACATAAGCGAACGTTTCACGATCAGATCGAATTCGTTTTAAGGTAAGGCCACGTCAGAAGTGCCCGCAATCGACGAGCTTGTATGAAAACACAAATGAAAGTAGAAGAAGCTAAAGATGTCAGGGGTGGGTGTCAGGTTCGTAGCAAGTGGAAAGATGTGGTTTCTGCCTACCCCTATGGGAAAGAGGCGTGGCTCTATGTATGTATGTATGTTATGCTTGACGGCAGAATGACTGTCAATGTGGTACCTACTTAAATGGTGTGATACTGGACCCGCAATAGAAGTCACATACTCTGACCATAATGAAATGAGATGAAATATATTTATTATCTTACGTAAGAAATCCGGATTTCGTATGTCAAATGTTTTTTTTTACAATCTACCACCGTTTCTTAATGTAGTTCCTCTGTACGAAGAAGAAACAAGCGAAAGAAGAAGCAAGTGTCCTCTTTTGTAGTCATTTTCCAATGTACTTAGAATGTTAAAAAAAAAAATTACACGAGGAATTAGTACTCAGAACAACCTGTCAGCGATCACCTCATTCCTAGGGGTTATAATAATCCCTGTATTCTTATATATTCTGATAATGCTTATACTGACTATATAGTCTCTTTTTAATAAACTTATTAAATCTATAGGTAGGAAGACCTTTTTCACTTACTGGAATTTTGATGTAAAAACGTATACTTTGCCCCATAAATGAGTTACAGACTATTGAGTTGATATATCATTTGGAAGTGTATTTTTATGTGTTTTCTTTCTAGACGTCCAAGGTAAGGTGATGCATTTGGTACAACGCGCGCCGCCGTGTACCGAGACGAGACAGTCCGCGCCGTCCACGACAACGACAGCAACAAGCGGCAATGAACATTCTTACGGCACACAACAGCAGATCCGGAGACTTATGGTTAGTAGTCAGTTCGCGTCTGTGCTTTGTATACTTTTTAAATTAACCAATGCTTTCCATATTGTGAACCACGTGGCCTAATTGTCGGTATACAAGACTTCTGCGCCGGAGGTCCTCGGTTCTATTATATACCCGTTCTGTAAAGGATAGGGCTGACACAATATGGTCACCCCACCACTCCTCTATTTAACTCAGAAGACTACTAGCTGAAGGGTGCGACGTACCGCGTGGATCAAGGTGTATCCAGAATAAAAAATATTATTTGTCCCTCTCCAGGATGCAAGCTATCTCTATGACGAATTTCGTCAACGAGGAAAAGGTAACAAACAGACAGGGAGGACAGAAAGAGTTGCTTTCGCTTTTATAATATTAAGTATGCATAGCGCACATTAGATGTCTTGAGACATACATACATGGAGTCATGCCTCTTTCCCATAGGGGTCGGCAGAGACCACATCTTTCCACTTGCTACGATCCTGACACACATCTTTAGCTTCCTCTACTTTCATTAGTGTTTTCATACAAGCTCGTCGGTTGCGGGTACTTTTGACGTGGCCTTTCCCTAAAACGATTTCGATTTGATCGTGATACGTTCGCCTTAGTCGACCCTTACCGGCTCATTGCCCATTCACACTCGCCTCATAAATCTCTTTCGTCAATCTTCTTTCATCCATCCCCTCTACGTGTCCGAACCATCTAAGCATCCCTTTCTCTATACCGAATTTCGTCAACCGGGAAAAGATAACAAACCGACAGGGGGACAGATAGAGTTGCTTTCGCTTTTATAATATTAGTTATGGATATTACACATTAGATGTCACTTTAGTTATGTGTTTGATGGATGTATAGGGATTCTTATAAATTCTATACATAAAGTTAGTTGTGCGGGTTCATTTTAAAGTTAAGATGTCTGTAATTTGCAGCTAGATTATAATCATTTAAAAAAAAAACAGTGTTAATCCCCCGCATTACAGTTCGAATCCCAGCCGGAGTCTAAATTTGTGCAAAAACAAATTGTTGGTTTTTGGATCTGGAGGTCTATTGTGTAACTTAATTTCAGTTCATTTATAATTTCAATCATTCATTGGTTGATCGGGATCTATTTAAATAAAACTATTTTTTACCGGATTTTATCGTGTTTGATTTAAACTATTTATAACCCGACGTTTCGAGCGCTTTACAGCACCCATGGCCACGGGAAGACTTAGTTGACAGACGTTTTGAAGTCATAGTTAACTCGGGGTACCTTCAGCTCTCAATTATTATTTTAGTCCGATCTACGCAGAAAGAGCTTACTAGTTTAAATTAAACGCGATAAAATCCGTAAAAAGTAGTTTGATTTAAATGTGTACTATTCGCGTAAATATAAGAAACCATAATCGGGATCTAATAAAACTAGTTGTGTTTGTCCCCGTGTCTCTGCCACTGCATCCTTTTTTTATTTTTTTTTATTTGAAAAAAGTGACGGAACGAGCAACCGTTCACCTGATGGTAAGTGCAAGGTCTGCCCATAACAAATGCTCTGTCACACAAAACATTTCTGTGTGACACCACACTGCGCCCGTCACCCTGAGACATCAGTTCTTAAGTCTCATGTGCCCGGTGATTAAGCTAGCTCTCAGTGCCCTTCAAACCGAAACACAGTAATGTTTGCACACTACTGCTTCACGGCAGAATAACTGGCCCTGGGGTGGTATCTACCTGGATGGATTCCTACCCATGCCTTCGATCTTATGGCATGTGCGTTACATCGGGCGCGGGTAGGTTAGGGACGAGTGAGTGTCATTGTGCTTGTGCGTTTCCTTGTTGCACAATAACTTAAAAAAATTACGCTATTAGTAGAAGTAAACAAAATCCTTAAACTGGACATTGAAGTACTAAACAACAAAATGAATGTCTTAGAAAATATTAACAGGAAGTACAATATCATAATACAGGTTTAAAAGAAACGTCTACCAGCAATGCACACACAACTATTTGAAAGTATCACACAATTAATCAAAAAAAATTGGATCTGAAAATCTAAAATTATGATATCAACTAAATTAATGGAATTGGAAAACAAAAGGTAGGAAAAATAAGACCAGTACTAATTTCTTTCATATCTTATAATAAAAAATTGAAAAAGGAAAAAGAAATCCATGAGAATAGAATGAGAATATAGAAAAATTCTATGTCGATAGTGCAAGCAGCGACAGAAATAGTAGAAGAAACAAAATACCTATTCTATCATAATCTAAGACTAGTTATGGAAAAAGTGCATAAAACAGTGATTGTAATGGGCGATCTAAATGTCCTAATAGGAAATTGAACCAGCAATGAAAACCGTTATTTGGGTACGTATACATCTGGAAAGCGAAACAACAACGGGCAAAGACTGATGCACTCCTTCCAGGAGCACAACCTTAGTGTTATGAATAGCTATTTCAATAAAAAAAAACTTAGATAACAATGACTATGTCACATTTAAAGCAAGCACGTAAACCTTTGAAACGTAGTGGACAACAAGCACAACTGCCACTGTAATACACTATCTTCGACATTTTAAAACATGCTCTATAAGACAAACCTCTACAGATTCATTCTATACAAGAAGAATACGACATATTAGAAAAATAACTAAAACATATCGATAACAAGATTCAAACAACTAATGTTTTAAAATATAAAATTGGTGAGGAGGCTAGGGATTTATTGAAAACGTGACTAAGTTTAGGCAGTGTGAAACAATAGACAGAAATAAATAAGAGAAGCAAAAAGATCGATGAATGCAATAAGAAATCATAGACAAGAAACCAGACAGGATCGAATTATGTTCCACATAGATCCTACTGGAGTAGTAAAAAAAAAACAAAACAAATGTCCAGCTTTTTTGTGTAACAAGATTTTTTCAAATCGTTATTTCCACTGCTATTAGAAAAACTTTATATAAGGTACAGGATTACTTGAGGTTAAGAATTTATTTCCAATAAGAAATTAATTCCTTACATGAGAAATTACATACAAGTGTTTTTTACATTAATACATGGATAACGAAACGTAAAATACACAAAAACAGAATATTACAAACATAATTAAGGTAGTCGTAGAAAATATATTGCATCACAAAGAGATATGCGGTCTATTCGAAGCAAACACTTACGTAGACACAAAGATAAGCTTCACTAGAAGGGACTTAATAAACTTTTTTTTTTTCTTCAATGACAATATAACCTGATACCACTGTAAATGTGACCTGTGTACCTTTATGGTATGACTTTTAACGCTATATAGAAATATAATAAAGATAATTGACAAATGTTTTAAATAAAATATATATTGTAACTGATTAATTAAATATACTTATTATAACAATACTCGTAAGCTGGCATTATAACCATGACCTAATATAAATTATAGAAAGTAATTAACCATTATTAATAAAATTGAATATTAAATTGCAAAATATGTGACACAAAACTATGAATTGAAATGTAATGTAATGTAACTTAATTTATCACCTAATTCATACGCCAATTTTGGCAGAAGGCGCTTGTACTAACCTAACTTGTACACCAACATTGCAACCATTTTCTAAGGATAAAATGATTCTGATTCTGATTCTGATACAAGGAATACGGCCTGCCCTACTACTTAGCATTTGTAACTATCATAAAGCGTTTGATTATCTGAAGCCCGAAAAGATTTAAGAAGCTTTGGCACCACCGTTAATCTGTAACCACGGACACGTGGACTCGGTGGTGCGCGGCTAGCAATTCGTGCACGTTGTGTTGCGTGTGTGTGTATTTTGTCTCGCGTAGGTTAGGTAGGATTGTTGTATGTTTATATCTTGTACTAGTTAATATATTCCGACAGAATTGGGAAGTTGTCAACGTGGTCGAAAATCGGCTACGGGCACGAAAAAATCAGTTCTCAAAATCTATTATCGCACTCTGATCGCGTATGGCATTAGATAGTAGATTTTATTACCATCCAAAGCACTATTCATTTGTGTGCTCTATATTGATTATTTTCGTAATTTGTTCTGGAGTGGATTTTGTGAAAGTAAATGATATGGTAGTCACTTGTCAGTGGGAGAAGGTGACACCTGAAGGGAATATTTATGTGTGACACCACACTGCGCACGTCACCCTGATATATCAGTTCAGCAGAATTACTGGCACTGGTATAGGAATGCTACCATCATAAAAAAATATCATGCTGCCTATATTTTTTTTACTGAACTAAGTGACGAAACGGGCAAAACTTTCACCTGATGGTAAGTGTAAGTACTTATCTGGGATTCCTACCACCAGTGAAAATATGTTAATTTTTTCGCCAATGTAACAAATGCTTCATTGCAGGCGCTCACTTCCCCACCCGGGCTTGTGGTCGACGAGCAGCAGATGAACATGTCCCCGACAACGGGGCGACTGGAGTTTGTGCGACGCATGATCACGGAAATTAAGATCGCGCTCGCATTACTCCGCGCGCACATCGAGCAAGTGGTATGAAGTTCTTTAATTTTTATCACTACTGTCTCATTATATGTATTTTGTATGTTATTACTGTAGTTATTAGACGAAATTTCGTTTACTCTTATTTCAAATGTGATAACTGTTATAAAGCGAAGCCTTTATTGCATTGTAAACATAATTTTAAGGTATTTATGTTTCAGTTTATAAATTTTGTAATATTTATGGGAGTATGTGGATGAACTGCACTGTGTCTCATATTTGAGGATTTTGCACGACACATGGCGCAAAGCGGCGTCAGTTTAGGCGGTCTTCAAATTCCTCTATCGCAATTATATTGCACTTATATGCTAATTTGAATAGACTCATATCAAGAGAACACTTTAATTAATTAAAAAAAAAATATTTTGATAATCATCTAATATTGCGAATTTGAAAAAAAAACGTTTAAAAAAAATTTGATGCGGACCTCCGGATTGTTTTAGGGATGTGGTCAAGATAACTCCCGAAAAAATTGACGTATCGAGACCGGGGTTTTTTATCGTGCCCAGAATTTTATCTACTGGTTTCCTATTTCATATCAAAAGCACTTGTAGTTATTAAGAAAAATAATTTGTTCTTATTGTTTTCATCTGAAATGGAAATGACTTGAAATATTGGAACTGCAATACGATTTTTTTTAAGAGTTAAATGAGCGCCATGAACGTGCACTTTTGAAGTTTCCAAACTTTTTTTAAATTATATGCGTTAAAGGTATCTTAGTGCCAGCCTAATTGGTTGCGTTTGTGGTAGCATGATATCCTCCTCTGTAGATTCTTCGAAGCCCCTGCCCAGCCGTAATCGCCGCTACCGTAGTCAGGGCTAGCGGGGCCGCCGTAGACTAGAGCCCGTTTTCGCTTTGTACCTCACACCTGGAGAGATTTTCACGTAGTTGCTCATTCCCATTTTCTGCCCATTTCCTGGTTTTAATTTTACCTCTGTCGACTTTTGCGACACCCACGGGACGAGATGCAGTGGTAGATTCTCTTACGCCGCTACCACACGGCACAAAAGTCTTCGAGTCGTAATTCGACGTTGTCCTTCACTGCAGGCCGTTTGAGGAAACTTAAAGTCGCTCAGTCTGTTTATTCGTTACTCACCCTTAAGAGGTCAAAAACACAGCCAGATCCGAATATCAACAATTTGTGTTTTTGTGCAAATCTTAGCCCCGGCTAGGATTCGAATACAGGACCTTTTTACTGTTGATAGGATTCCTATCTTAATCCGTCTAGGTAGGAACAACCGCAGGGTCAGTTTTTTTTTATTGTATAAAGTGACGATACGAGCAAAACTGTTCACCTGATGGTAAGTGCAACGTCCGCCCACAACAAATGCTGTGTCACCCAGAATGTTTCTGTGTGACACCACACTGCGCCCGTCACCCTAAGACATCAGTTCTTAAGTCTCAAATGCCCAGTGATTACGCTAGCTTACAGTGCCCTTCAAACCGAAACACAGTAATGCTTGCACACTACTGCTTCACGGCAGAATAACTGGCCCTGGGGTGGTACCTACCTAGACGGATTCCTGCATAGGAATCCTACCACCAGTAACAGTTATTCTGCCGTGAACCAGTGGTGTGAAAACTTTGCTGTGTTTCGGTTGCACTTACAATCAGGTGTGCAACTTTCTCGGCTTTCTCCAATAAAAAGATACCCTAAGCACTGGGCCAATCGGTCTTCACAAACGAACTGTAATACGTTGACAGGCCGTGTGGTGCCGGCTTAAGAGAATCTACCACCCCATCTCATCCCGTTGGTGTCGTAAAAGACGACAGACAGAAAATAAAACCAGGAGATGGGCAGCAGCATCTTCCTTGAACATCTGAACAGATAAACCGCGGTCGTCAACCCGCCTGTCAAGCGTGGCAACCATGGCAAAATCCCCCCAAAATGAGAGCTAAAAACTTTTGCGGCAATCTATGAGTGAGGCCTATGTCCAGCAGTGGACTAGTGACAGGCTGAAAGGATGAAAGGACGTTGGCAGGATTTCTGATTGCAGGGTTGAAGTGGTTGAAGTTGCGTAATATATATCCTTGTCAGAAGGGATCTTCAACTGTTTGTGACAGACAAATGAGAGTTGCGTGTTCAAACAATATTCCTTTACTTATTACAGTTACAATAATTTAATTTGTTAAGCAATAAGGGCGCAATTTGTTTGAACCATTGATGAAGAGTATAGAAACGTCATTGTTAGGACTGTGCATGACAACAGGCTTTTGATATTCAGTATTTTATATGCATGCATCTTGTGTCTTTATCTCGATGCTATTTTCACTCCAACGATTTGCAGATATTTTTTTATATTAGTTGATGTTTTGGCTTTTTTATATATCATTATTATATTTTATTGTATGTGTTGATGATGCTTTTGTCGTATTTCACTGTCGCTTCGAGTTGTGACCACAATCCTTTGTTCCGGACAGCATTCTACCGCCAAGGAAAGCTCTAGAAAAATGTAGATTTTTTAAGACTGGGAAGGACAATAAAATATCATTTTGCAAAAACGAGCATTGCGGGCAATATATAAATTGCGTCCTCGCGAGTCGCTACGAGAACTATTCAAGGAATACTAATATTTTGACACTTCCGTCATTTATGAAAATATAATGTACATACGGAGACACATGTATTTATTTAATAAAAAAGTGACTGTGTCCTGTAGAATAGTTTCCTGTGTTTAGGTTGGCCAAAACTAGAAAATCTTTTCTTAGTAGGTCCATAAAATTTTATAATAAAATCCTAGTGTGACTCAAAAAACTGACATAGAATTTAATAAACTTGTCAAGTAGACATTATTGGAAAAATTGTATTATGAAGTAGATCATTATATGGAGGACAGAGATGTGTGGAAATAACTCTTACTCTGCACTTGCAAAACTTGGGCTCTTAAATTTATGAATGTAATTTTTATGTAACTTATAAATGACATGTAATATGGCATTGAAAAAAAGAAAGACTTCAGAGTTTCTTGCCGGTTCTTCTTTGAGAAGGTCTTAGTTTTTTTGAATCGGTGTAGATTTTGACATTCATAAGAGCTTTATACAAGCCTAACCTGAATAAAGACTTTCAAAAGAATTTGGAGGGGTTCAGTTACTCCGGTCAGTAAGATTTTCAAGGATATTGTGACGATTTCGATGGTCTTGGTAGTCATAAATTACAGTCACGCCTTTTTCCCTTTGGGGGTAGGCAGAGACAACATCCGTAGCCCAATTTTCGCCCTGCGGGAAACGAGACGTGATAGGTGGCGAACCAATAGCTTGCTCCTCTTTAGTAGTAGGGAAGAGGTTTTCCACTTAAACGGAGCCCCACATGCTTGGGTAAGGCTATCTTTATTCTGGGGTCGCCAGTTTCTAGAGCAGATCAGCACGCTAACGACTAGGCTTGCCCCTAGACACGAAGCCATCGGCACAACTACCACTGGCTTGGCTGAGAGGAAGGGAAAAGGATTAGGTAGGAAATTGTGTAGGGGTAGGGAATGCGAAGTTGAGAAAGGAACAATAAGGTGTAGGGTGCTACTTTTTCGGAAGGAGCAGGAGCTGACACCAGCAGCTCAAGAGACCGGGGTCGCTTACGCGGTATTTGCCGGATAAGACAACTGGGTCAAGTAATCCCTGGTATGGCAGTCATAGCTGTTCGGAATCAGTTCCAAACAGTTTAAGTAGTAAGACAATAGAGGAAATCTCTAGCAATCATTGTGACATTGATAAATTAAGAAAGTTATATATAAACAGTTCTACCTCATAAAATGTTAATAATGAAGGAATGTATGTTAATTTGCTAAGATCCGCATGCTAAATATAAAATGTTGTATATTACCTAGTCTTTTGAAGAGCACACCCCGCCCTCCCACAGTAGCGTGCACAAATTAACACCGCCACCAGGAACTCGGTATTAGTTTGCAATTAACGCCTGATTCTATTAACTATATACAATGTTAATAATAAAGATTGCATACACCTGGTGCATCAAAATACACAGGGCATTTTAGGCAAGGAATTTGAAAATGAATTGTTTTTTACTGGTGGTAGGATTCCTGTGCACGAATCCGTCTAGGTAGTTATTCTGCCGTGAAGCAGTAGTGTGCAAGCATTACTGTGTTTCGGTTTGAAGGGCACTGTGAGCTAGCGTAATCACTGGTCATTTGAGACTTAAGAACTGATGTCTCAGGGTGACGGGCTCAGTGTAGTGTCACACAGAAATAGTCTGGGTGACACAGCATTTGTTGTGGGCGGACGTTGCACTTACCATCAGGTGAACGTTTTGCTCGTTTCGTCACTTTATACAATAAAAAAAAGCTATCATACTCATATTTTGTGTATAACTGAACATTGGTTAAAAGACTATGATTTAATTTTAATTTTAGTAACCACCAGGTGGTTAGTTCCTTCAATAGAGGAAAAGCTTTGCTCCTTAATATTATTAAATAAATCATTGCAATTTAAGGAACGTAAACACATTGTGAGCCTCTCTGTTGAGAGAACTATAGAAATGGCCTGTGTTGAACTTGAGCACGTCATACTTGTCAGCGTTATCAGACCCCCATGTGCTTTATATGATAATTTTGTGAAAATTATGGAAAAAGTTTTAATAAACTTAATAAACAGAACAAACCTGTTGTCATATGCGGAGATTTTAATATCAACCTCCTGGAAACTTCTCATTCTTCATTATTCTCTTCTTCAGCATTAAGGTTTTGTTCTTTGATGAAATTATTTAATCCAGTTAACCTGTTTTTAGAACCAACACGTATTACTGGATCTAGTGCAACTTGTATAGATAATATTTTTACAGACGTTAAGTCTTTGCACCAATACATCATTTACAAAATAAGTTCTGACCATTCTGGGCAATTAGTATCGTTACCTGACTTATGCAAAAAACCAAACAATTAAAAATTGTGTTTGATCCTGTGAATAAGTATTGCTTAGGAGAAGTTTAGAAGTAACGTAGATAAAAAACTTCCACTACTTACATTTAATAATAATAATAATACTGACAAGGCAGGAAGCAAGGAATTTATAACCATTTTTATTTCCAAAACTGTCCTTGAACATTCGCAAGAATTTTAATGAATGGGCGACAGTAGGAATCCACAGAAGTAGACAAAGGTTGTATGAACTTTACCATGAAAAGACAACCATAGTAAGACTTTCGTAGAATATGTTAAAAATTATTCAAAATTATTTAAAAAAGTATGCTCCGCAGCCAAGTCATCACTTAAGCAATAAAATAAAGAAAGCCTCGGATGAAATAAAAATCACTTCGAATATTATTAACAGTGAAACGGGGAAAGTCAAGGATCGCAACTCTGATTACAAATTAAATATTAACGACAAGCTTTTGGCATCGGATCTTTTGAAAAGTTTTTTTCACTGAAATTCCAATTTTGACAACCAAATCATTAAATTCTTCTCTTACTGCCGCTTTGACATTACTCACACAAAATGTAACTTAGTGTACAAAATATTTTAAATTTCATATGGTAGATTCAAACGATATTTTATATCATTTTAAGACCATTGATTGTAAGAGAACCGCAGATCTATGGATATTGCACCTCTATTAGCCATAATATTTAATTCTAGTATTTAACTTGGAGTATTTTCTGATTTGATGAAACATAGTAAAATCATACCTTTATTAAAATCTGGTAGTATATCGGACCCCTCTAACTTTAGACCTATTTCCGTACTACCAACATTAAGTAAAATTTAAAAAATATATATTCTTAATCAAATGTTAAAACAATTTATTTTTCATAAATTGTTTCACAAAAACCAATTTGGTTTTACAAGGGGCTCGTTCTACAACCGATGCCGATGTTGAACTAATTAAGTATAGGTATATGTGATGCCTGGGAGAATTCGCAAGGATGCCTTGGGTGTTTTCTTACCTTACCTAGAAGGGGATAGATAGTGTTATTTGCTGATGATACATCATTGATTTTAAAAATAAAACGTCAACTTTTATCATATGACGAGGTGAAATAATGCTATTTCAAAAGTAGTCCATTGGTTTAACGTTAACAATTTGCTTTTAAATGGCAATAAAACTAAATGTACAAAATTTACAACACTAAATGTTAAACGATTGGATGTAAATGTAGTCGTAAATGGGGTAGAGTTGAGCCTTATGGATACCACTGTCTTTCTTGGAATAACTCTAGACGCCAAAACTTCAATGGGGCCCACATATATCTAAACTAGAAAGTAGACTTAGCCCTAGTTTATGTTGTAAAAAGAATTAGAAACTTGATTAATGTTGAAACTGCTAGATTAGTTTATTTTAGTTATTTTCACAGCATAATGTCTTATGGTATTTTGCTATGGGGAAATGCGACTGATGTAGAGGTGATCTTTGTTTTGCAAAATAGGTCCCTATGATTTATTTATAATCTTGGCTCTAAAGTGTCTCTTAGAGATAAATTTAAAGAAATTAATATCTTAACATTGCCCTCTCAATATGTATATGAGAACGTTATGTATGTACATAAGAATATTAATCACTTTAATAAAAAAAGTGATGTTCATAATGTAAATACCAGGAACAAGCGCAAATTAATAATGCCTGTTACTCGACTTCACAGAGTCAGTAACTCTTTCGTGGGTTAATGTATACGTTTTTACAACAAAATCCCAGAAATTGCACAGTCTTTCAATCAAAAAAATTGTTAAACAAACACTATTTAAGAAGGGTTACTATAATATTAAGGAATACATTGATGATGATAACCCCTGGGCATGAGGTGATCGCTGCCAAGCTATTTCTACATCTTTATAATACTGCTGTAATTGTATATTATTTTTAAAATAACTGTTAAAAAAATCCCGCTGGGTATGTTACTGGCTCTTCCCAGGACAGAGATATTTCTTTGCGAACCAGTGTAGCTTAAAAAAATTACGTTCAATGAGTATTATGTAAATGATCTTATTGAATAAAAATATTCTATTATATTATTTTAAAAATAAGTATAAGGATATAGATAATGCATTCACAAAAGATACATAATTGATTTGACTTAAATGTTTTTGTCTCTGGTTAGAATTTTTCTAATTACAGAGCCGCTTGCTCGTATGCCTCATCTTCTATAAAAAAAAAAACCAGGAGCTTAACGCTGCTGCACTTAGTATGGTAAGTCGCAAAAACTGGAGAGAGAATTGGCAACAATCCATTCAATTATAGTAATCAGGAGTATGTCGCATCAACTGGATTCTGGATTCTTTGATTTTGCCCCAATATTCAGGATGGCGTTGATATATGTAGATGAAAGAAATAAATATTTATTTGTAACACGCACACAGTTCTCAGACAGTATAGAAAAAGTAAATACAGCTGAAAACAAATATGTTAAAAATCTACCTGTTTAAGGTGCAATGTTATTAATTAAAATGTATATATATTGAAATACTAAAATATTTCTAAGCCTCTACGTATTAAAAAAGAAACAAATAAAAAGGAACATAAAAATCTTCTACGCGTAAAAGTATATAAATATCTTCCATATATAGTGGAGGGTGGTAAATACTTATCTGTCACCATAAGTTTCATAAAAAATACAAGTTGGTGATCGTTAATAGATTGTAAATTGCAACGGCCGGTATTCGGAACTCCAACGTCTCTGCGTCGTCCAGGATATAAAAATATAAAATAATAGTTTAACAAATCTTAACTTGAAAATAGTCCAATAGAAACTATTGCTGCATCAAACATACATACAACAAATATAAAATCAACTTGGGAAATATCTGCCAATCGTTACGAGTCAAATTCTGTTGTTGCGACGTAGTTATATTGATATGAAATCATAGGAAAATTCTGGGGCGCCATCTAGTGAAGAGGTGCGAGTTGAACCCATCGACAACGAGCCTAGCACCGGCATGCAACCGGAAGAGGTAATGTATATTTTCACCAATTCTTATATGCATGTTGTCCCATTAATAATGTCACTTCGTATTAATGCGACAACTTGTATAACTCCAAGGTGTTGGTCAGGTCAGTAAATTTATTAAATCACAATCGTTGCAGATTTTATCGGTGGTAAGATATTACATACAAAATCGAGGAATCCTTTTATCAAGTGCTCCGCTTTGTTAATGATCGGAATTCTTTGTTATAGTTTTTGCGACACGTTTATAAAATGAAACTGTTGGGGTTTCTGCGTGCTGCTTTTTGGCACGCCTGCTCCGCCCTATCTTGCATGTTACGTTTTATTGTTAATTCCCAATTTTTTTATTTGTCTTTCGTCGTAGACTGCTTTTTTCAATATTGTTGCGCATGTGGACTGTTAACTTTGAATAATAATAAAGTAGAAAATGCATTATGTTTAGATTAAGTATTTTAGAAAAGATCATAGATTTGAATTGAAATATTACTCATGTTATTGAACAGAGTATCGGATATACTTGGATCGTATCGGATCTATTGGGGCGTAAGAAAATGCTATCAGTACTTTTGCTTCCTGAGGTTTCCCTGTTCATAAATTTGAAAAACTCAGTCAAATATATATTATTATTTATATGTATAACTGTTAAAATAATTAATTTGTATTTTTAGAACGAACCACAGATAGGACGAGAACGGTGACGTACTACCCGATGCACCATCAAGGGCTCAGAATGCACGACGCAGGTGAAATACCTATTTGTACTTATTTTTTTATTTTTTCTGTCTACAGAATAAACATTTTGCCCGTTTAAAATTAGCATAATGTATAATTATGAATAATATTCAGGTCAGTAGTAAGACTTCAAATTTTCGATCGACAGTAAAATGATTGTTTCTGTCTTGATTTTTTAAATTTATTCATTTACCCCGAAATATACAGGATAATAACAAAAACCCTTAAATAAAGCGCCACTTTCCGATTTGGCGCCAAGATTTTTCGTATAATTTTTTATTCTCATATTTCCACGGCAATGATTTCATTATTTAGGTCGCGGCGAAGTGTGAGATAGTCGATAAAGGGAAATAATGCAAGGAAAATTTTACGGCATCTGACTGCTGGTGGAGTGACCATACCCAAAAATACATACATACAGTAACGATTTTCCTATTGGGGTAGGCAGGGATCACATCTTTTGCTATTGCTACGATCCTGACACACATCTTTTTTGATACCCAAGTATACTAGATTTAAGTGGTCCAGGCCACTGACGCAAAATTCTAGCAACTTGGGGGAAGTCTTTCTTCTTCTTTTTTCGATCGACAATTTAATGATAGTTGACTTTTAGTGAAGGTTTGTTGGACTAATGAATTATGATGGAGATGAAGATTTGCTGGACTGATGGAGACAAAAAGAACAACAGTACAATTTTATTCTTGAATTTAATTTTCCGATCACCGTACACTTTCACGAGCACTTGCTGCATAATAAACTATCAATATTGAACATCAAAACTCTTAAATGTTCACAGAAATTACAAAGTTCTATAAAAAACACTACCGTAATTTTCGAGTTCGCTGCCTAAAGTCTCTGGAAGCCTTTGCTCTTTGTAGGCTGATGAAAAAGGTTTGATAGTGTTGTTTGATACAGCAAAACTTTACAGTTTCAGGCTGTTATTTCTTTTTTTTTTATTTCATTACACCCTCGTTATTCTATCCTGGCCGATTCATCTCTCATTCTATTACCTTACCTTCAAATCAGCATGTCGTTTTCCCATAATATTGGTCGTCGTAATTGCAAGACATCAGTGTCATCAGATATCAGATTTTATTTTATGATAAGTCCAAAAAAGTCCAGTTTTGAAGACAAACTCTTTGTCTATATTATATTATACTTATACGAGTAGCAACATTTTGTGTTGACCAGGGTTGACAAACCTACTTTATAGTGTTCTACTATTATCAATATAATACAGTCCAAGTATGTAATACTGAAAATGGTCTGCTCGAGTTTGCAATATACTTATATACGAGTATTTATTATTGAATCTTGTCTAAAATAATAAAATGGATCATGCTTTGGTTTTCAATTGAGACTACTCTTTAAGTCGATTATCAATGTATTATTGGCTAAGATAAAAAAAAAAGATTTACAAAAAAGAGGATACCTACGGAATATCTTTCGCCTGTTTCTTCTTCCGCTATCGGAACCACATTGCGATATGAAGGTACATTGTTAAAGAAAATGACGTTTGACTAACGAAATATATATTTATTACGTAGCAAACTAAGTAATTTTCATTTTATCAATATATAACATAAAACTTTACTCGTATTTTTATTATTTGTTTGGAACGCAATGGATAGAAATAATTTTTGGACTCTTACCAAATTAGTGGCGACAGTGGTGCGCCACCCGTCACGTCGGGGTTTCCGCGGGGGCGAAAGGATGGGCTACTGCCTAGCCCTTATATGGGAAAACGGCATGCATGCCTTATATGGGAAAGCGGTATGTATTTATGATTACTGCCACCTGATCTTAACCTATCTATTATCGAAGACTATTACTACACTCAGGGGATGAGCTGAGTTGGCGATCGTTATCGTTCAAGATCACATGTGACGACCTGTTGTCAACTATAACATAGTACATTAAAGTCGTATTTACATTGGCAGGGCTATGAGGGCTCTCCGATCCCGCCAATCTCGCCCGCGTGATCTTGGCGGCTTGCTAGAGGAACTGGAGGGATTGCACATGCAGTTCGCCCCCCACAGGGCAACCTACATTAACATGTTGCACTCTTCGGCTCACCCCGATGTAAGTATGACGTGTACTTGTAATTTTTATAGGCACGATTTCCGGAACGAAGAGCGTTGGCAGGAAATATATTATGTGGGGCCCTGCATCACTTTGTGTAGTCAGAAAGTATTTAAAAAGGCACGACTGGCTGAACATAGAGGTGTACTTGTCCCTTATGTACGGTAGTGAATGTTTGGTCTGGCAGAAGAAGCATGAAAATAAGATTAATGTCTTAGAAGTTTTAGAAGTATAGCTTTAGGAGTGACTTTGATGGGCAAAGTGAGAAACGGCGTGGTAAGAGGAACGTTGCGGTGAGGTAGAAGATGTAGTGACAAAGATAGAGAAAGGGATGCTTAGATGGTTTGGACACGTAGATAGGATGGATGAAAGAAGATTGACGAAACAGATTTATGAGGCGAGTGTGAATGGGCAAGCCGGTAAGGTTCGACGTAGTCGGACGTATTACGATCAGATCGAAATCGTCTTAACGAAAGGCCACGTCAAAAGTACCCGCAACCGACGAGCTTGTATGAAAACACTAATGAAAGTAGAGGAAGCTAAAGATGTGTGTCAGGATCGTAGGAAGTGGAAAGATGTGGTCTCTGCCTACCCCTATGGGAAAGAGGCGTGACTCTGTGTATGTATGTACGATTTTCGGCTGGAGTAACACGCAGTCTCCAATAACATTTCGGCTTGTCCTTTTTTCTAAAATAAGTATGGAAGAAAGTGATGAGACGAGTAAATTATTCACAGGATGGTAACTGTAACGTTAATGTTTCTGTGTGGCACCACACTGCGCTCTTCATCTTGAAACGTCAATTATCATGTCTCCTATGCCACCAGATATTACACTAGCTATCAGTAGCCTCCAGACCGATGCAAAGTAGTATTTGCACACTATTGCTTGAAGGCAGTATAACTGGCGCTGCGGTGGTACACTCCTGGGTTCCTGCACAAGCATCCTACCACCAGAAAAATAAATGTTAAAGCAAGTTTAGAAAATGAGGGAGTCACTTTGACTATACAAATATACAATACTAGTGTAATTGAGTGACGTGTAATTACTAGAGAAGCTTCCGAACGTAATCGCAACCGATCTTATTGATTTATCTATTATTATCGCATAAGGATTTCATCGCGTTTCATTTTACTAGTTCTAACCCGACGTTACGTGCGCTTTACTTTGACAGATCAGAAGTCCTTGCAAAAGAACGTCGATTTTTTGTAATGAAGATGTGACGAAACGAGCAAAATGTTCACTAACAATTAAAAACAAGACTTCAAGGCAAAGTAAGCTTATTAAAAAAAATACCGTGACCATGAGTGCTGTAAAGTGGTAGGTACCAGAGCGAGTTATTCTGCCGCTAAAGCAGTAGCGCAAGCATTACTGTGTTTCGGTTTGAAGGGCACTGTGAGCTAGCATAATCACTGGGCATTTGAGGCTTGAGAACTGATGTCTCAGGGTGTCGCAGAATGGTGTCACACAGAAATATTCTGGGTGACACAGCATTTGTTGTGGGCGGACGTTGCTCTTACCATCAGGTCAACGTTTCGCTCGTTTCGTTACTGTATGAAAAAAAATATCGAAACGTCGGGTTATAAATTAGTAATATAGAACCAATAAATGCTAGTTTTATTAGATGTTTAGTTTTCGCGTAAATACTCGTATAAGAAATCATTATTGTTAATATCGTTGTTACTTTTCTACGAGCTTATAGAGTTTATCCCCGAGGGTTTTCGGACTGTTCTCGATACTCCTGTAAAATGTTGCCATTGGCAGAAAGCGATTGTTGCGCTCTATCGTTTATGCCTAATAATAGTCGACTGATGACCATAGGCCTCTCCCATAGATCGCCACAAAAGTTAGTGGCTATCTTTTTGGGGGGAATTTGCCTTAGTTGCCACGCTTAGCAGGCGGGTTGCCAACCGCAATTTATTTATTCGGATGTACCAGGAAGCTGCTACTTTTACGACACCCACGGGACGAGATGGGGCGGCAGAGTCTCTTATAGCCTCCACCATACGGGGCTACTTTATATCTGGTGCCTTTGTTCCCAGTCACCGACGTTCAGTGAGGATGAGAGGCAGAGCCACCAGCGCACTCTGGAAATGACATCTGATATAATGCATAGCTTCGCGCACGCCTACCACGCCATAAGCGACATTACATTCCACATCGGCACTCGCAGCCCGCGTCTCTCGTCTGAAGCGGCCGTTATGCGTCACCCCATACCAGTGCAGGTAAGTGTTACGCATGTAATTTGACAATTTCTATGGTTGACAATGAGCTCATCTTAGATCATCATCATCATTTCAGCTTATCACTATTCCACTGCTGAACACAGGCCTCCCACATAGATTGCGACAACAGTTTGTAGCTCTAATTTTGAGGGGATTTTGCCATAGCTCCCACGCTTACTAATATTCATTAAGAGAATTAGTTTCTTCTGAAAATTCAACTGTATTTCTTGCAATCGCTAGTGATTCCAAATTGCAGTGGGGAGCACATATTGAAAATATGTCTTCGAAATTAAGTTCTGCCACTTTTGCTATTAGAATGATCAGACAGCTGACTGATAAGGCTACAGCTAAATGAGTATATTTTGCATATCTCCACAGTATTATGTCCTATGGCATATTACTGTGGAGATAACAGCTGCATTGGAAACAATGTTCATTTTTCAAAAACGGGCATTTCGGGTATTTTTTAACTTAGGTCCTCGCGAGTCGCTACGTGAACTATTCAAGGATACTAATGTTTTGACACTTCCGCCATTGTATTTTTTTTTATATGTTCATTGGATTCCGTTGAGCCGTTTCTGAACCGATTCGAGATAAAATTTCAGACAGACAGAAAAATAATATTTCATATAATATATCAATATGATGGGGTATTTCTATAGTTTTATAGTATGTTTGGGATATACAAATATATGCATAGTAATTTTATAAAATGCCATATAAATGTCCGCGTGGATATAGCTAAATATCCCGTAGGACTATTTGTTTTTTCGGGTTATCTTATTTCCGTCCCCAGGATGCAACATATCTCTGTGCGAAATTTGGTCAAGATCGGTTCAGCGGTTGAACCGTGAAAATGTAACACACAGAGGGACAGAGAGAGTTACTTCCGCATTTATAATATTGCGATGGATATCATTGCTGAATTCTATCACTTATAACAATGAGAGACCGCATGGCCTAGTGACTTCTACGCTGATGATTTTTCGAATCCCAGTCGCCGAGAGACACGTTTGTGCAAAACCACGAATTCTTGCATTTCGATTCTGGTTGTGTTGTCAGTGTCCCGTGTCTCTAACTCAGCTAGCCTACCCTCGGTCTTATCGCATAAGCGTTACATCGGACGCGGGTAGGTTAGGTTGTGTAAGTACCTCTTTGTTTGCGCGTACTCTTGCGGCACTATAATATCCCCTGCGCAGTTGATAGCTTCCGCCAGCAATGTTTAAAGGTGTCAGTGTCACGTACATTACTCATTTTAAGTTTTCCCGCAAACAACACTAGAACCGTTCAACTGTTAACAGGCTCACATCAACGTGGTACAGTCTAACCGACGCCAGCCACAGCAACAGCAACAGCAACAGCAACAGCAATCGGCACAGCAACAACAGCCAGAACCACAGCCGCAACAGCAACAATCCCAACCGCAAACGAACGTGCCACAGCAAGCGCACACCGCTACCGCAACCTCAAGCTCGAGCGATAATGGTAACGCGTCCACCGAGTCGTCGCAAGCGGGCGCTACGCCCGACCCCCAAAACGGCCAATCGTCGCTTGGCAGCGCCCTAGCCGGTAGGAACACAACGCACCCGACTGTTAATATAAACATACAGCCAAACCCCGTCACCTACCAAGTAGAGATAGAAACCAGGGTGCCCATACCGTTCGCGATCGAAAACGCCCTGTTCAGCGGCCTGAACACAACACCCACCCAGCCGGAGACCAACCAGCAGAGCCAGCAGCAACCCCAACAACCACAGACCCAACAGGGCCAAGAAGATCAGAACCAGGCGAATCGACGCCAAGTGCTGTTCGGTAAGAGATAATTCTTTTTAATCTAAGATGGTGCCGAGTCGAAGCGGGCGTCTCGAAGCTTCGAAGACTTTCATTGTTGTCATTGATAGATGTCATTCGATGTTTTTTTTAATTTTTTTACCATCTCAGTATCACTCTAAGTTTGCGCTCCGTTTTTGACGTTTATGCCTAAAATTACTTTAAAAATTTTCCCGCCAATCTATATGTTAACGAACAAAATTATGATCGATTGAACCATAAACTTCTTTGCTATTAATCAATGAAGTTCAATAAGCCAATAACTACTCTAAAATAAAAAAAGCCATTAATTATAATTGAATATTGGCGAATAAAAAAAATCTTTATATCTCCAGCAAATAGTACAAAAATCTATATCGTGGTTAACATTTTGATGTACATAAGATAGTAATCTTATTTGTGGGAGAAAGGAGAACAAACCGAAATACCCTGTACTGTAGGAAAATTGCTAATGTGTCGGTTTTCGGGTTAAATGCAATTGGAAAACATATATATTATTTTATTACAGACGTATACGTACTTTTGCGCTGGTTCGAAAAAAGTTTAAAATAAAAAATAATAACGTCACATTTCAGTTAAAAATGTTCGCACTAAATGTTCTTTAAAATTTGGTAGTATTAAAATGCTGTTTGATTGCCTTTTGTCTCGCGGCTTACTGAATCGATTGTACCTGTCGTTGCCGTTCAAATCAACACTCAGCGGTGCACACCTCTGCTTTATGTATATAATATACTGTATTTGGATCTAAATTATTTCTTTGCCATAGCCTGTAAGTTTATATTATTTATTTGTCGCAGACTTTGAAAATCTATTCCGTGGTCTTGGCCAAACCGGTGGCCTCGGTGGCGTTGAAGTGGTTATGAGTATGGAGGAGATCCCCCAGGCTGGGGCACTTGGGAACCTTGCCAACTTGGCCAGCAATGCGGCTCTCAACAGCCAGGCCCTACACCAGGGCGACGACGGAGGTAATGCCCAGCCTGAGCTTGGAGCTGAGAGTTAGTGCGTTTTGGATTCTATATATACATAGTATTTATTCATTTTGTGTTTTGTATATTCTTTATTATTTTATAGCATTCATATCCTTATTATTCTTTCTTTATGAGTACATACATACATAAGATCACGACTGTATCCCATATGGGGTAGTCAGAGACTGGGCACTCACTGCAAAAACAGATGACTGCCACAATCCACGTTTCACCAAAACAATTTAATGCACTTGGTGTGATAGGTGGTGAGTGGCGGCGGCTCGTTAAAAGAATACTACCACTCCATCTCATCCAATGGATCTTGTAAAAGGCGAGTAAGGAATTAAACTGCACTGTGCACCCAACAGCGCATGGTGGCGATGGGCTTTATGAGTACATAGATAATATTTAGCTTTTGTGTTATTAACTTGAATGAAACTAGACAGGAGGTTTTATTTTATAATCAAGATTACTACCTCATAGTCACGTCCATATAAAAATAATCTGAATACAGCGCTAAGTGATCAAAGCACCTCCATATCCAATCGTTTGACCTGAAAATAAATTGTATAGACGTTGGGCGACTTTTACCTTGTGTATAATATTGTTAAGGTAAACGCGGTCGTATACAAATTATATTTTACAATATTGTTATTTTAAATATAATTTCCTGTTGTTTCATAAATGTATTTGTAAAAAAGTATCTCGAAATGGAAAATACTGCTGCCAATTTTATCAATAGTTCATTCACCATCATTGCATAGGCGGTAGACAATGTTGCTTTTGATTTTGTTGCTAAAAAGAAATAACATTTTTGTTTGTAAACAACGACATTCGCTCTGCTTTTTAAAATTTTGATTACGTTTAAAACATAATCGTTCCTTTGTAGAATAATATCCAGTTATGAAAAAACATATATTCTAATTTGAAATTTGCAAAGTTAAAATATTTTGAAATGTTATCGTTAGAGACATTCTTCAACAAGTTGTCAATGCTCGACCGTTATATTAAGATTACGTTCAGGCCGCGTGATGCGTATATACCACGCTTTTACGATTAAATTACTTTGACAACCATAACCGTATATTACAAAATTACTTACATAACAGTTGTTACAAAACCATAATAAACAAAAAAGGTGTAGATTTTGATAAGTATTAAACACACAAAAGGCAGTGGCTACTTCGATTGCGACCTTACGATATTAATTGTATAATTTTCTAAGGTGTTTTTTATCGGTATGAAATATCTCCCTTAATAATACTACATTAAAATCACTGTTTGATACGCCATTTTGAAGATGATATGACTCTCTAATGACGAAAAATAAGAAAATGTCTTAAATTTAATGTTTTCTTTAAAATATTAAAAAGATTGACTTACTTAATTTAATTGTAGAAAGCGCCATCTGTTGACATTCTGTTTAACTAACATGCACGACAGCCGTTGGTTTAAGATATTCTTTAAAGAAGTTAGATAGCGCCATCTGTTCAGTGTTTTCGTAAAAAACTTCATTTTACAAACTTTTTATGAAAATAGTATTGGAAAGAGAATGATGGAGGCGCCATTTGTTGGCAATCTGTTTAACTAACCACGACCATTTAGTCAGATAGTTTTTAAGAAAAATCTGAACGGAAATTACAGCGAAGTTCGTATACGCCACACGCGACACGGAACGTGTTAGTAATATGTATTTCTGAATATTTTAATATTAGCCGATTTGTGTCTAGCAGATTAGAATAGCACCTACCTATTTCCTACCGAGGTGTCGTAAGAGGCGACTTAGGTATTGTACGTGCAGCCTTTATTACTACTAGTGCAGTGCGCCTGCCCCTTATATGGGAAAATTCGAAATTGTATGTATGCACAGCATGTGTATGTTTAATATTAAGTACAGTGTAGAGATTTACATACATTAATAGCATTGTATGAACATTTTGGTATAAGAATAATTGGATATTTCTAAGCCAATTTTTTTGGAGATCTAGATTTACAACCATAAAGTTAAATCTTAATAAATTAGTTCATTTCAATTTTGCTAGCTGTGTAGCCTCTGCCTACCCATTATATGGGAATAAGGCGTGACTTCAGCATTTTTAACCACCTTCATTAACATTTTTGTATGCTGGTACAGTAGAACATGTTGGTAAATTAAAATTTAAGATCGTAATATTATATTTACAATACCCTACCATAACAAATGAATCCTATTCAATTATCGTATTCTCTAATGTCTCGTATATTGTGCAAAAACACAAATTGTTGGTTATCGGGTCTGGTTTTGCTTTGAGTGTCCCTCATCTCGGACCCTGCATCTCTACCACCTATCGGTGATCTTTCCACGCGAACGATATACCGGGCGCGGTTAGGTTAGAACGAGTGGAGTGCCTCTGTGTTTGCGCGTACACTTGTGACACTATAATATCTCCTGCACTGTTGATAGATTCCGATTTCCACTATTCGGAAGTTGTCGCCGTGATAGAAAATCTGTTTGAAGAAAATCAGGCCACAAGTAAAGAAAATTAATTAATTGATTTATTCTTTATTGTAACACCTTGATCTAAGGAATACAATGGGCGGACTTAATGCCTAGAGGCATTCTGTGGCAGTCAACTCTGGGAGACCACAAAAATTATGTCCGGTGCAAATATGTAAAAAAATATAATCTGGGGTGAAAATATAATCAATACACATTTTCACAAAATGAACATATATAAATACATACATACAAATAAGACATATACAAACAAAATAAGAGGTGATATCAAAGCATCAGTTTGTCTCCAACTAATGTTCTCTAAGAAGCCTTTTCAAGACGTTTTTAATCATCGTCATCAAGAAGAACATTCTGGATTTCTTACTAACACATGCATGTGCTGTTGCTATTTTATTTTAATTCGCTATTTAATTTCGTAGTTTACCTCGCACAATTACCATGGGCCGGTTCAGTTCCACCAAGCGCGCATCTACTCCATAACATCGTATCCTCGGTGATCCGTCAAGGTCTTATGCCCGGAGTTGAGGGCGTCGCTCTACAAGCTCAGATGCCCCAAGGGATGGGGACAACCGCTCAGGCGACCCAGACTGCCACCAATTCCCAAGGACAGAGCGAAGGACAATCTTCCGACACGCAGGAGAGTCAACAGGAGAATCAAGAGCAGCAGAACAGTCCCAATCTGCCCAGACAACGTGTGTATTTTTATGTTTCGTTTGTTCTTTTATGCTGGGTTCACACCGCACGGAATTTTTATTATACAATATCCTAAAACCCCCCCTCCCTCTATACTATTTCCAACACACAACAATAAGCCTTAATGAAAAAAAATATCTAAATTTCATTGATTTACCTTATCTTACCTTATTCACATCCTTATTTTCTTCCGAGTCAATTTATCTGTAACTTAGGTTAATACATACGTCGATTCGGTTGATTTTCGTGTTTTTTTTGTATTTAAAAGGAGTTTAAGCGAATCTTATATTGAATTTCTAGATTTATACCGGTCCCTTCCGGGTGTGTAAAAAATTAGGTCCAAAGCGTACATTTATAAGGATATGAAAAGTCAAAAGTATGAGATATTGGTAAGGTAAGGTCGATTGATATTATCCATTATTATACCCGCACTCCACGAGATTTAAAGAACATCTTATAGTCTACTGTGTGGGCCCAGCTACTGGTGGTAGGATTTCTAGGCAAGAATCCGTTTAGGTAGGTATCACCCCAGAGCCAGTTATTTTTCAGCTCTGTCAAAAGTTACCTATAATCGTTAATATACCGCGTTGTAGTTAACCGATATTCACTGGTACTAGATGCCGCCGCAGAACCAGTTATTCTGCCGTAAAACGGTAGTGCGCAAACATCATTGTGTTTCGGTCTGAAGCGTAATCACTGGGAATACGAACTGGTGTCTAAGCGTGACTAGCGCAGTGTGGTGACACACAGAAATGTTCTGGGTGACACAGCATTTGTTATAGCGTTGCAGACACAGCATTTGTTATGGCAGACGTTGCACTTACCATCAGGTGAACGTTTTGCTCGTTTCGTCACATTAAAAAAACAGATAGTTTCTAGTTTTGCTCCTTGACTAGAAGTGATGGTCATGTTGAAGTCGATCTATGGTTGCCGACTGACCAGTCGGCAACCATAGATCGACTTAACTAGATGATAATTCATGTCTCTCGTTCATTGGGATATGTTTCGTAGAAGTCACAGTTGTGAAAAGAGCAGTTTTCGAGACGGGAAATTTATGTCTGCAGAACGCATTTATAACGTGAAAAATGTGGAAGACGTCGGTCTTACTGGTGGTAGGATTCCTGTGAGGGTTTTCTGTCTGAAGGGCACGGAGTGCTTGTGTAATAACTGGGCATAGGGGATTTAAGAACCGATATATGAGGGTGACGAGCGTAGTGTGGTCTCAGAAAAATGTTCAGAGTGACACAGCAATTTTACTGGTGGTAGGATTTTTATGCAGGAATCCGTCTAGTTAGGTACCACCCCAGGGCCAGTTATTCTGCCGTGAAGCAGTACTGTGCAAACCTTACTGTTTCGGTTTGAAGGGCACTGAGAGCTAGTGTAATCACCAGTGATGCCCAGGCATATCAGACTTACGAACTTATGTCTCAGGGTGATTTCAGTGGTGAATTCGATTCGATCGATTACTAAGCGAACCCAGTTTTGCCATCACGTTAGACTGAAGACCGGCGGAAGACCCATCGATTTTAAATTTTAATTTTTTAAAATTTCACTTCATATTTACTAACGCTTGTTTAATTTTTGGTTTATATGCTGCTATCTTTCCCTTAAGCGAATTTGCATTTGCGTCGTGCCACATCCACAACACGCGCGCAAGCAGTGCCACTGTCCAACATGGTCTACGATCGCTTCCTGCAGTGTGAGAGCCCTCACGCACGTAGATGTCTGCAGAGGCGCAGGTAAAAAAAATCATAATATCATTTAAATGAAACTAATTTTACGAATTTTGTTGTTGACGTATAGAGCATTTTACAGCACCCATGGTCACATGGTGAGGTGACAGATGTCCTGATGTCATAGTTAACCCGGGGTACCTACAGCTTTTAATTATTATTTTTGGTCCGATCTACGCAGAAAGAGCTAACTGTGTCTTGAAGTCTTGCAGTGGTATGCTTGGTTTTTGATTTTATTTATTTATTATTGGACCCCAAGCCGGTGGTAATACCCAACCATCTTCTCTATTGAAATTAAGATGGTTTTCATTCCAATAGTCTCGCGAATCACCCTTGGTAGGAATCGGTGTTCTTTTGCAAGGATTTGTGGTTTATCAAATCTTATGTAATGGTTGGGATGATCCAGAACATGGTCACAGGCTGCAGACTTCCTAGAACGACGAATAAATTAGGAGTTAAACGATCAAATAAGTGCAACGTCTGCCCATTACAAATGTTGTGCCACTGAAGCACGTGTGTGGTATCATACTACACTAATCACCGCATGGACATGCACATTTCCAGTATTGGGCAGCCGTGATCAGTTAGTGTTGCGATGTCGAACAAGAAATCGACAAACGTAACTCGGACGGCGGTACAGTCAAAGAAAACCTGGTATCTTTTACTCCAAGGCACCGAGTTAAGCAAATAGAGATGCAAACCTCATGTTAACTGGTCCAAAAAAGCGTAACCACTTTTCAATAGATGCGACGTAGATTTGCAACCGGTAACAATTTAGCCGATAGGATACCGTATATGTCGTAAGTAACGACGACTAAGGTGTTGTACGGACAGAATTTAATCGTGTAGAGCGAAGGTTCCTAAAGTTTTTTTCTCATAGAACACTTTCAAAATTTAGCTGGTTCCGGCGGACCCCCTGCAGCTACATTTCTACCGTTATACCTATTTCCAAAACTAACCTTTTTTATTGTCACGCCCCCGTCGAGTCTCCCGTGGACCTCTAGGGGTCCACCTGGACCACTTTGGGAACTAAGGGTGTAGAATAACACAATATTATGTAATGCTGTCACTATACTGCTCGTGGAAACAATGGGGGGTAATAATTTTTTGACTTGTAGCAAAATGGCGGCGACGTTTTTCGCCATCAGTCACGTTTTGTTTACCGCGAGTGTGAAAAGTGGGCTACGTGAGTGGCCTCTGCTTACCCCTTATATGAGAAAAAGGCGTGATTGTATGTATGGAACAATTTTGAAGAGAGTGTGAGAAGTAAACATATATTTGTCTCTTTTACCCTAGTTCGCCAGCATGACGGCTTAGCGTCCATTTGATAGAGATGGCGATATCCGCGTATATGACTGTGGCCATGTGCTAAGTGGGTACGCTTTTGAGCGGTGATTGGTAATCTAGTAATAACATATATATATCCAAGGCGTTTCGTTTTGTAGGGACCAACATCAACAACAAGTTGCGACCCTTTTGCGTCTCCGCGCCGACCGCGTGGCTGCTCAGAGCATTGATAACATCAGGCAACGTGGATCTAACCTTACACGAGTAAGTTGTCATTATTGTTAATCTATTCATATATATACATATATATATATATATATATATATATATATATATATATATATATATATATATATATATATATATATTATATATATATTATATATATATATATATATATATTTATTTATTGAGGTAAGGTCACGTTAAAAGTACCCGCAACCGACGTATGAAAACGCTAGTGGAAGTAGACGAAGGGAAAGATCTGCGTTAGGATCGTGCAAGTGGAAAGATGTGGTCTCTGCCTACACCAATGGGAAAGAGGCGTGGCTGTATGTATGTATTTAATCTATTCACCTTCGTTTATTTCACTCACATACGCTCACAAGCATAGGCAACATTTACCGCTTAGCCAGGCAGTGATCACATAGATATTAAATGTTATATAGAAACCACAAACAAATATACCGTCATTAGGTTTTTTAAAATCCTTTAATCTATCAAACTTAGTATTGAAAATATAAAAATCCCTACTCCTAAAAGGCCTGGCTAAGGGTTACACAACACTCATAATGCATACGTACGGACAATGTAATCTTAATATACATACACAAATACATACATAAGATCACGACTGTATCCCATATGGGGTAGTCAGAGACTGGGCACTCACTGCAAAAACAGATGACTGCCACAATCCACGTTTCACCAAAAACAATATAATGCACTTGGTGTGATAGGTGGTGAGCTCATCGCCACCATGCGCTGTTGGGTGCACAGTGCAGTTTAATTTCTTACTCGCCTTTTTCGAGATCCATTGGATGAGATGGAGTGGTAGTATTCTTTTATCGAGCCGCCACCACACGGCTAATATAATATAATAGTAGTTTTATATTTTATATTACTTATTTGATACTCATTCATCATTTTAACCCATAATTAGTCCACTGGTGAACATAAGCCTCCCCCGTAGATTGCCACAAAAGTTGTAGCTCTCATATTGGGAGGACTTTGCTATAGTTGCCACGTTTGGCTTGGCTTGTTTATTCAGATGTTCCAGGAAGATGCTGCTGCCCATCTTCTGGTTTAAATTTTCCATCTAACCACTTTTACGACACCCACTATTAGATTTTAGTTTATCTTAACCACACGGCGGTGTTATTTCTTAATAATTGATAATAAAAGTTACACGTAGTATCGTAAAAATTTGGAAGTGTCTAAGTTTTTGGTCATTACACTAAAGAAATAAACAATACTTGTAACATTTCAATTATAAAAGAACATTGAAAAATTACTACAAAAGAGGATACCTGTGGAGTTTTTGTTTACTGTTTCTTCTCCGTACAGACAAATCTAATTAAGAAACTTTGTGAAGATGGTACAAAAAATTACTAACAAAATCTGAATTTCATACGTCTGAGAATAGATACATTTAATTTCTGACATACAGACCCTCTAGTTAAGGAGTTAAGGAGCTAGGGCGCAAATATAAGTTGAACCAATTTTTCTGTCTGAAATAAATAATATTAATATCATTTATTTATCGTATAAAAATTGTTCGCCAATTAGTTTATTATTCTAATGCATTTGGTCTGTCAATGCAAATCTCTGCCAGTCTGTGATGCGTTCGCATGCGCTTTTTGTCTGTCTATACCAGGGATATCCAAACTATTTTGGGCAAGTGACCCTTTTTCAAAATGAACCGATACCTCAGACGCCCATAGTGACAACTATTTGTCCCTAGGTTTTTCTATTTTGCTTATCAACTTGTTTAGTTTTTCTAAAACTACAACAATGTAAGTAATCTTGTTGTACCTACTAAAATATTAGTCATTCTCATCTCATCAATATTTAGACCTCGTCGAGCCTCAAAATCACTTTTCGTTTATGTCGACCCCTGTGAAACCGATTTCGACCACAAGGGGAATCCGTCGTCTACACGAACTGGCTTGACAATGGAACTTCCAATACGATTGACATGAATTTTACAAAGGCTAAAGATAATAATTCGGGGACCGACTGGGTTTAATCGGCTCTCTTAATATTCTACTGAACACTATAGTCGCAGATGATACCCTTGACAATTAACAAGTTTGCATGTATAATGTATGTAAAAACTATAATAATTATATGTATTTATATGTTTTTACTTCACTGTCGAAACAAATTCAAGTCTCCGCAATTTGCGTATAATATCTAATTGCAGCACCATAAGATATACTTACATACTTACATACATACATACATACATACATACATACATACATACATAAATACATAAGATCACGACTGTATCCCATAAGGGGTAGTCAGAGACTGGGCAATCACTGCAAAAACAGATGATTGCCACAATCCACGTTTCCCCAAAAACAATATAATGCACTTGGTGTGATAGGTGGTGAGCCCATCGTCACCATGCGCTTTTGGGTGCACAGTGCAGTTTTATTCCGTAAGATATACTTACACCAGTTATAAATTATATGCTCATGTATAAATAATAGTCTTAAGCGTAACAGTAAAAAGTAAAAAAGTAAAGTAACTGCCTATAAATGTCCCACTGCTGAGCACAGGCCTCCTCTCATTTCTGGGTGGGTTTTGGAGCCGCAAATAGTCCGGCATGCTGCTCCAATGCGGGTTGGCGGACTTCACATGTCCTCAAAATATTTCTATTCCTCGGATATGCAGGTTTTCTCACGATGTTTTCCTTCACCGCTGAGCAAGTGGTAATTCAGCACTTAAAATTTTAGAACAATTTTAGAGGCGCTGGCAACGGGGTTCGAACCCAGGTTACTCGCGTATTATGAAATTAAGGCGAGCACCCGACCCCTGAGCTACCACGGCTTTCGTAGCCAGCGTAACAGGGCAAGAAGTAAATCGGATGAATAGTATAAAAAAACTAGGCCATGGAAATTAATGTGCAAATATTTCTTATCTTGTTTGCCCCTACCCATTTCTCCTTTCTCTCTCGCTCTCTTCTCTCTTCATCGTGCTATTTTTCTTTACGTCCTTCTTCCTCTCCGTTCCTTGCTCTTATTATATTTATGAGGTACACTTATTGCTTTCATTCATGCTCATTAATAAAGCAATCCAGGAAATCTAGGCTCATCAATATGTTAAAGATAATGCTTTACGTGTCAATGAACTCCAGTTTTGAGAATGTAAACGACTTATGCTATCAGCTGACTTCTTTTGGCGGTTGAAATTTTACCAAGATGCTAAGTGGAGTTGATCGAATGGGTTGGGCAGGAGGATATAATGAGAGAAAGTGGTCGCAGATGAAATAAAGCTTTATCTTAGACAGCTAACTTCAACCTTACTGCATGTTTTTTTTCATGCAGAAATGTTCTGGGTGACACAGCATATGTTATGGGCAGACGTTGCTCTTACCATCAGGTGAACGTTCTGCTCGTTCCGTCGCTGTTATCAAATAATAAAATAATTGTTGTGCGTAATTCGCCTTTGATTTTTCCGAACCATTAAGCTTTCTACGGTTCCTTCTTTACTAGCAGCCATGTTGGATTTGCATTGATAACATCAATTGTTATTAACCGATGAGAAAACGGAGAAGGTTCTCAAGTCAACCCGTACATTATGTATGACCACGCAAAACGTCTTTGTTTATTAACCGTTTTCCTTTCTCGAGTGGCAACCTCGAATCGGCAAACGCAGTGCAGGGCGACCCCTCACTAGATGGCGCGACGACCTGCACGATTCTGCGGGAAGTCGATGGATGCAGGTGGCTCAGGACCGTGTTCTGTTGCAGTCTATGGGGGAGGATTATATAGGCTGAAATGATGATGATGAATGATTATTTTCTTATTAGAAAGGGGATACCGTAACAGTGGTCCTATATCATTTCAAGTTCTCATGATACGGCCATGAGAAGGTCATGACTTTTGACTTAGTTGGTATTTTGTAAAAATAATTATATTTACTTTTATTGTAGTTTTAACTGTCACTGTTCGTTTGTAATAATAATTATTATTTATAGGATGATATAAGCAACTTGGAGCGCTTGTTGCACTTCCCGCCATCGACCGTCACCTGGCAGATTGCATTGCTGCTAACCATTGTAAGTAAAATTTTAATTTATAAATGTAACAACATTTTTGTTCTATGAGAATGTGCCGAGACTAGCGAATCGTTCAATTGATGGTAAGTGTGGCACCACCCTGCACTCGTCCCCGTCAGAATCAGTCCTTAGGTTTTTTTTTATTGCATAAAGTGATGAAACGAGCAAAACGTTCACCTGATGGTAAGTGCAACGTCTGCCCATAACAAATGATGTGTCACCCAGAAAATTTCTGTGTGACACTACACTGTACCCATCACCCTGACACAGGTTCTTAAGACTCATATGCCCAGTGATTACGCTAGCTCACAGTGAAAAACAGTCCCTTCAAACCGAAACACCGTAATGTTTGCACACTACTGCTTTACGGCAGAATAACTGGCCCTGGGGTGGTACCTAGACGGACTCCTGCATAGGAATCCTACCACCAGTGGTCCCTTATATCCAGTAAATACATTAAAAAAAAAGGTAAAGTTTTAGCCTATAAATGTCCCACTGTTGAGCACAGGCCTCCTCTCATTTCTGAGAGCGGTTTGGAGCTGGGAAGAATCCGCCACAGTGCTCCAATGCGGGTTTTTTTATTTCTCAGACATGCAGGTTTCCTCACGATGTTTTCCTTCACCGCCGAGCACGTGGTAAATCAGCACTTAAAATTGCAATTAACAATTTTAGTGGCGCCGGAATCGGGAATCGAACCCTGTTCACTCGCGTACTACGAAATTTAAAGCGAGCGTCAGGCCCCTGAACTACCACGGGTCATATAATATAGTAATATATAGTAAATGCAGTATCCAGTAGCTATCAGTGCCCTTCAGACCGAAACACAGTAATGTCTGCATAATACTGTATATCGGCAGATAACAACCACAGAATCTAATTCGTTTTACGAGTACAATTAATCTCCTGTGGGAGACATATAGAGTTGCCATAGATATTAATCAAAGAGATTACAAAATAATCAATCCCTATAAACAAATACCACCACAATAAGGTGACATAGGTGACTGAGTTGAGATAGGTATTGATGGTTAATGATGCTAGGATTTCTATGCAGGAATACCGGTCACGGTATCAGTTATTCTGCCGTAAAGCAGTAGTGTGCAAACATTACCGTGTTTCTGTCTGAATGGCACTGAGAGCTAGTGTAATCACTGGGCATGTGAGACTTCACAACTAATGTCTCAGAGGACGAGCGCATTTGATGCCGCACAGAAATGTTCTAGATGAAATGGCAAATTCGTTGTATGCAGACGTTTTAGCTCGTCTAGATACTTTCACAAAAAAAAAAAGACTGTTATGGAGATATTGAACGCCAGTTTTGCACATTACTTTTATTACAGGCTCGCAGTCTCTTCTCGCCGGAGCTGATGCAGATTGTGTCTGGCGAACCTCCCTTGGTGCCAAATGAGTTCGTCGCTGTCCGTAACTTGCTCCACTCCTACGTGCACCATCTTCTCGTCGTTTCTGGCGCTGAAAGCGGAGAAAATGCTTTCCAGGGCGTTGCTGATTATCTCGCTGATTGCTACGGCGTCTTTATTGCCAGGATGGTGAGCATATTAAAATTTTTAAAGTTATACGTCTATTGGCGCGTTGATAATAAATTTGATGCCGATAGGCCCGGCAGAGTAGAACAGCACGTACCACTTTCCTACCGAGGTGTCGCAAGAGGCGACTATGGTATTGTACGGACAGCCTTTATTCGTGCAACATCATAATATGCAAATACTGTCAATATTAGTGCTCGTGGGAGTAAGATTTTTTTTACTCTTACCAAAATGGCGGCGACGTGGTCGATATATATATATATATATATATATCGTCCACGTCGCCTATATATATATATCGTCGTATATATATATATATATTGACCACGTCGCCATATATCCACTGCGTGGCAAAATATATAAATACATATACGTATATAATATATAAATTTATACACGCACGGAGTAATTATAATATAAAGATTTATTAGGTCCTTACATATGAAATTGGCGTTTAGTCGTTCTGGCCACTTTAATCTGAAATATATCTATCCTATTTGGTTTAGAATTCCAAATTCAAATTATAAATCGATTTAGCTGGTATATTAGAATTTCGAAAACAGTCATTATATCTTTTTTTCTTTTGCGTCGCTCATATTGCACAATGGAAAACTTGAAATATCGCTTTATGTACGAGTAAAAGTTCTACCGGGGTACCAGTGCTGCACAAACAACACAAGGGATTAACTATGTGTATGGCGCTGGTATCGCAAAAGAAAGCACGGTAGGTTTTTAGTTGCAACGTTTTCGTTCTGGAAATTTCGACCTTCGGAAGAAGCCCCGTGGACGGCCGGAGACCAAAGTGGATAATGAAGAATTAAAGGCTATTGTGGAAGCGGATCCATCGCAAACCACTTTAGAGTTAGCTGCAGGCTTCGCTGTGAGTGATAAAACTGTTTCAATCCACTTGAAGCAAACAAGGAAAGTAAAAAAGCTTGAACGGTGGGTACCTCGTGAATTGAGTGAAGCATACCAGCAAACACGCGTCGACTGCTGCGTGACATTGCTCAACCGGCACAATAATAAAAGGGATCTTAAATCGGGTCATTACCTGTGATGAAAAGTGGATCCTGTAACATAATCGGAAGCGCTCGTCTCAATGGTAGAACCCTGGAGAACAAGCCAAATCCTGCCCCCGATAGAAAATTTACTCAGAAAAAGTTGCTTGTGAGTGTTTGGTGGACTAGTGTCGGTGTCGTTCACTACAGCTTTCTAAAATCTGGTCAAACGATTACGGCAGATATCTATTGTCATCAACTGCAAATCATGGTGGAAGAACTAGCTGCTAAACCGAGGCCGGTCAATCGCTCTAGGTCACTGCAGCTTCAGGACAACGCTAGACCACACACTGCACAACAGACGGCCGCTGAACTAGTAAGCTGCGATTGGAATGTCTGCGACGTCCACCGTACTCCCCGGAACTTGGTCATTACTCACACGGAAAAAAATTCTTCTCCGATGTGGCAGTCCAAACCGCCTTCAGATAGTTTATTGATTCTCGCCCATGTTTTTTTTTTAGTAATGGGATCAATGAACTACCTATGAGATGGCAAAAGTGCATAGATAACAATGGTACATACTTTGATTAATTAAATATATTTAAAAAAAAAACGACTTTATATTCCTCACATACAAAACGCCAATTTCATATGTAAAGACCTAATAGTTACCATTGACCACACAATTGCCAGTGATACTTAGAATTAGATTACTGTATAATAACTGTGAAATATTTTAATCTTCGATCCCGTATTAGAGGGTTGTCATGTTTATTACCTTTCATCTTCACCATGATCAAAATAATGGGATTCGAGTGAATAGAAAAACATATTTGTTATACATATAACAATAAAAGCAAAACAAAATTTATTCAAGACTGATATGTTTTTTAAACTGAAATCAGGACTGTTTTGTTATCATAATTTCAATATAGTTTAGTTTTATTTTAGTATAATATTTCACATCCGTCTTATATTTTTCACCATTACCTATGGTTGTGTAGCGCAGAACGACAAAAGGCATTAAGTACGCCCAATGTAGTTTTTTTAGGTGTTTCTGAGTTTTGGTTTGAATGACACTGAGATCTAGCGTACTCACTGAGCCTATGAGACTTAAGAACTCTTGTCTCAGGGTCACGGGCGCATTGTGGTGTCACACAGAAATTAAAGAACACACAGGAATCAGCTAGTAAAGAATAAATAAATAAAAATGTGTTAAGGCATTTGTGAGAAAATGTTTTGTGATGCTTATTTAACATTTTGCCCATTTACAGCCGTCAATAGTGCCGCAGCGTTCGGACGTGGATCTCTTCGAGTCCATCAGATCTCTACTGCGGAGCCGTATGCCAGGGATCATCGCTATCTTGATGTCCGAACCCCGCGGAGACAGTTTCCCGGGTCGCTTCTACACCATCTTCTCCAGGCTCTACACTGATCTCCTGACTCTTGTCTTCTACTGCTGCGAGGACGGAGACGATGGTCTCCGCTGTCTTTACTTCACCTTCGTTGTGAGTATTTTTTTCTTAGTCTCGGAGTAACATAAATATGATAGATAGAATAGATAGATCTGCAAAAACCCTTATAAACAGTTCCGTACAAAAATCAGTCCATAAAGAGTTCTCAAAACAAAAATAAAGATAAAGATCACAAATTTAGATTAAATAAACACAAATAAATATAAACGTCGTACCTATCGTTGTACGACGTTTTAAATTTGTTGCTAAATTCACGCAATATAATAAGAAATAAATAATGAGCGCATTGTGCGCTCTTTTCGCCTTCCTGAGGACATTTTCGAGTTTGACTGAGCTGACTGTATCTAGTCTGTGGTTTTTTGTATATCAACGATAGTGTATGGATTTGATTTATTTCACGCTTCCATCGTTTCAAAACGTTCGAAAAATTTTATTTAGCGACGACTAAAAAGGTTTATTAAGTTATAATATTAAGGAATACGATAATGGATGAAAATAACCCTTGGGAAAAAAGTGATTGATACTTGGTTTTTTCAAAACGATAACCAAAAAATAACAAAAAAAAAAAACCTAGCTGTTGATTAGTTGCCTGTTTATTCCAGGAGAGAGTAATTTGTTGTTTTTAGTATGAAAAATACATTTTAGTAATGTTTCTATGGATTCAACTTCCTTTACTCATTTCAGCCTATCATTAGTCAACTGCTGAACATAGGCCTTCCCTATAGATTGCTACAAAAGTCTGTAGCTCTCATTTTAGGGGGATTTTGATCATTGTTGTCGTCACGCTTGGTAGACGATGTGGCAACCGCAATTTATTCAGATGTCTCAGGAGGATCAGGAGTTAGGAAGATCTTCTAGTTTTAATTTTCCCTCAGTCGACTTCTACGACACGGAGATAAGACGGGGTGGTAGATTCTCTCAAGCCGCCACCGCCCGACATTATATTATTATATTAAATAAATATAAAAAAATTGTTTCTTCTTAATTTGTTTAGTCGGAGGTCATTCAAGTGGAGGACCCGTCGATCTCTCGGCTGGTGCGTGCCCTCGCTATGGACATATACAGGCGCGTGTATCCTATTCTGGCTTCTAACATTGAGCGTGTCCAAGTTCACATCCATCGCATTCGTGATCCTGTGTTTGTAAGTGTACACTTTCATGATTTTTAATATTTACTAAAACTGAGTTGCATTATGTAGTGGCACAATTATATGCAATGGGGATTAAGTATTGTAAGTGTTGTTCGCCACCCGTCACGTCTCGTATCCCGGGTGGCGAAAAGTGGGCTACGTGAGTGGCCTCTGCCTACTCATTGTATGGGAAACTATGTTTACGGGTTTTATACTATTTCCATTTCTTAATTTTCTCGATGACAGTTCTAATTTGATAGTTGTTGTGTTGTGACCAAATAAGTAATGATATCGATCGCATATATTTATTATATTTTGAACAAAGACAAATACAACAAAAACATTACATTACATTTTACCTGTCGTTATAATTATTTCGTTCATTGTCCAGTATCTACATATACCTACTTATTTTACAACAGCTTCGAAAATTTTAAAAAAGTTGGCATTATCAATAAAGAATTAATACGTGTAACATCTTGTACTGAAATATAATATTAGTTAATAAATTTGTACAAAAGTATCCGGCAGTAGTTGAGTTTCTTACATTTTGTAAAAAAATATCGGGTCTGTTATCGTATTACGTTTATCGACATAGCTAGCTCCATCCCTATCAGCTTCTCGGACTCTGGTATAACCTTGTACGTGTGTAAACGTCATATTTTTATAAAATAATGCATACATAATGTAAAAAAGACGCTCGTTCAAGTTTTCACAGGAGTTTTCATCGAGAAAATAAAGAAATGGAAATAGTATAACGCGTTTAATTTAAACAATCCCAACGTGAAGTTTCTTAATAAGGCACTCCCAACACTTAAATCACAACTAGAATTTGACGACCGCTAGACCTAGCGGTCAGAGAACCTGACTTCTACGCCGCGGGTCCTGGGTTCGAATCTCAGCCGGGGCAACATTTGTGCCCAAAGGGAAATTTCGCCACACTGCGCTCGTCACCCTGATACATAAGTTCTTAAGTTTCATATACTCAGTAATTACACTAGCTATCAATGTCCTTCAAACCGAAACACAATGTTTGCGTAAAGCGGTATTTTGCGGCAGAATAACTTGTCCTGCGGTGGTACCTACCTAAACGGATTACTGCATAGGAATTCTAGTACAAGTAAATATCGGTTCACTAACGCGTTATATTAACAATTACGGACTGACTTGACAGAGCTTACGATTCACTGGCGCCATCTTGTGAACGCAAATGAAATGATAAGATTGTCTCCTTTAATTCTCCATCAGTCGCGGCCAACCGTGACTCGGCCGCCGTACTCCATGGAGGTGTCACCCACCCCGGAACCGATGCAGACCACGCCCCCCAACACCCCGTCCGTGGAGCCCGCCGGACCCGCGGACCTACCCGGCGGAGACCCCAACAGGTGACCACCTCAGCGGAGACCATGACCGAGACACTTGTTATCTTCTCGGGCCCGACCACGTCGTCTATCAGCCGGCCGATCCCTCCGCCCACGGAAAACGGATCGTCGAGTAACGACTCCCCGAGCCGGCCGTCTTCCAGGTAAACTTGTTTACTAGGTGCGCTTTCACCCGCTCACATACACAACCTAAGGGGGGTTTTTTTTTTTCTATGCACCGTGGTGATAGCTCTAAGTGAGTGAACATCATTTCGACCCGTAGATCTCTCGAGAATCGACTAAGGAAAATGTTGGAAAGATCACCGGTGTAACATAGCAGATATCTCAGCAGTCAAACACCACGGACCGGTGATGTGTACAACAGCTTGATCGCCACGCGTGATGTTTACTGAAGATCTTCCCAGCTGGGGAGAGGCCTAACAGTCGATTATTTATAGGGTGATTTACTATAATTAATATTAATTCATTAACACTAAACAGAACAAAGTTAACAACTGAAGCATAAGGCCGGCAACGCAACCTTTATTCCTATGTCATTGTGGATGATCTATAAGTAGAGCTATATGCACCCTTTTTGCAGTGTTTTGATTTTTTGGATTTCCAGTAAATTATACGCCGTTTGTTCGGTTGGTGCAGTGGGCGCCGCGGGTCGCGGGTTCGATTCCCGCACGGGACAAATATTTGTATGGCCTACAGATAATTGTTTCGAGTCTGGGTGTTTGTGCATGTGGAATTTATGTATGTAAAACGCCACCAAAACACGCAAGAAATCCTTAGTTAAAAAAAATAGCATAGTTAAAAAAATAAAAAAAGGTATCTGAATGTTAACTTTTCACAGAGTTTCAAATTGTTTATTACTGTTGACATTGTAGTAACTGTTGATTTGCTTCTAATTACACTTCCCAACTAGTTGATAAATTTAAATTATGTACGACGGTATCGTTACTGTTGGCTTGATTTAAATTACACTTTTCATCCGATGGACAAATTTAAACCATATATGACATGATCGTAACTGATTCAAATTACACTTTACATACGATGAATATATTATATTTAAATTATATAGGACATTACAGTAACTGTAGACTTTATTCAAATAACAGTTCTCATCCAAAAGATACGTTTAAATTATATATGACATTGATGTCACTGTTGACTTCTTTCGAATCCTCCAACTGATGTACTAACATTAGCTTCAGTAGTTTCTAAGACACGTACGTTTGCACTTTGAGAAAAGAAGACACATTTAATTTAGTTTTATGTTGATCTGAATAACAAGCCCACTACATTATAGTGCGTGGGCGACATAAGAAAATCTGCCAGACCATCTCAACCCGTGGGTGTCGTAAGTGTCGACTGGCTGAAATGCTAACAAACTGAATTAACTGAACATTGCTTTTATTTTTATTTTTTTAATTGTGTAAAGTGACGAAACGAGCAAAACGTTCACCTGATGGTAAGTGCAACGTCCGCCCACAACAAATGCTGTGCCACTCAGAATATTTCTGTGTGACACCACACTGCGCCCGTCACCCTGAGACAGTTAAGTTCTTAAGTACCAAATTCCCAGTGAGTACGCTAGCTCACGGTGCTCTTCAAACCGAACCACAGTAATGTTTGCACGTAGTGTGCAAACATTACTGTGGTTATGTTTCTGTTTCACGGCAGAATAACTGTACCTACTTAGATGGATTCCTGCATAGGAATCCTAACACCACCTAATGACACTTCTCATCCAGTAGATAAATTAAAATGATGTATGGCAGGATCGTAACTGTTGACTTGATTCAAATTACACATCACACCCGATGGACACTTTTTAAAGATATATTGTATGATCGTAATTGACGGTTTGATTCAAATGACACTTCTCATCCAGTAGATAAATTAAAATGATGTATGACAGGATCGTAACTGTTGACTTGATTCAAATTACACATCACATATGATGGACACATTTTAAAGATATATTGTATGATCATAATTGACGGTTTGATTCAAATGACAGTTCTCATCCAGTAGATAATTTAAAATGATGTATGGCAGGATCGTAACTGATGACTTGATCCAAATTACACATCACACCTAATGGACACATTTAAAACTTATATGATATGATCGTGACCGAGGACTGGATTTAAATTACACTTCTCATCCGATTGACACATTTAAAAGTTATATGACATGATCGATACTGAAGACTTGATTCAAATTACACTTCTCATTCGATGGATGGATACATTTAAATTATATATGACATTATACTAACTGTTGACTTGTTTCAAATTACACTTCTGAACTGATTGATACATTGAATATACATTTTAAATAATATAGGACATACGACAACTGCAAGGAAAACATTTAAAACTCCAAATCATTGTCATTTTATATTCTGTTGTGTGCATGTTATAATTTGGCTGATTTTATCGCAGTGACGTATCCTGAGCTTCGCGTATCCCTTGAAGCGACTAATCATCGATCAGAGTATGCTTCATATGCAGTGCCAGTGTTTTCAGTTTTATGTACACAACCAATAAAACTTGTTATTAAATATGACTATTTTTCATGCCCAATAAAACCCACGGCGCGAAAGGCAGGTGCAAGCAGGGTTAATAATTAAACTATCGTGCATGATAATATCTTATAAATAAACTAAAAGCTCAAAATAAGTGTCGGTTCCGTTCGTCACACAATCACGTGGAAACGAAAATCGCCCTTGTCGGTTGATCGGGCCCAAACGAAAGTGGACTGCAAAGCAACAGTTACTCCATCGAACTTTCTCGTTTTGTGTGCGTTGATCCCGAACGAGGAGGACGTTCGCTATCAGAGCGGGGCGGCGCCTCGAAAGCATTTTTGTTAATTTTATTTTCTATCCCAGGACTTCAAGAACCACAAAATCGGAATCGCCATCCCGTAGCGCGCCAGACTCGCCAACAAATATTCGACTGGTAAGATGCATTAATTTAAAACTAGGAAGAAATGAAGCGCCCTTTTTGTCCAAACGCGAAATTGGAACCAAAAATATATAAAAAAAAACATACTTATATTTAATCATATTTAATCGAAACCCCGGCTGTAGAACATGTATAAAAAACATTTATTTTTATTTTTCCAAAACAGTTTTTATTTTTGTTTACTAAAACTGCGATCGCGTGGGTTAGTGTTCATCGCACCTGCCTTACGAGTCGTGGGCATTGGGTTCGAATCCCGTTTGATACTATAATTTGTAGAACACGAAACTTAATCGAAACCAAACTTTTCGAATCTGACTTGTATTATGAATTTATATACATATATGTGTTTTTACATGATGCAATGGGAAATCTTCGACCATAGCGCATGTAACACTAAGAGTTGTGGACGAGCTTCCGTGACTTTGCCTATCTTGTTGCGGTTGCGGGCTTGAAGGTTTTTGTACGTTTACACAGGGTTCGCCAGTCCGTGTTTGGATGCCTTGTGCACTGATTTCGCCCCCGCGGGAAACGACACGTTCCCACATACAGTATAATGACAATATTGCATATTATGTACGACGTTTCTATACACAAATAACAGCTTTCCGTACTATACCTTAGTCACCTCTTTATGACACCTTGGTAGGAAAGAGATAGGCGCTATTCTACTCTGCCGCGAACCGGAGATAGTGGTCGAAATTTTCGTGAAGAGAATTCACTAAAGTCGCTCACCTTCACAGGTACCGCCAATGCTGATCGTCCAACACTGGGGCGATGAATGGGTGCCGGTATTCTCTCGCGACCAGCACACACAGCGTGGCGAACAGCCGCCGTACAGCGACGCTTACCTCTCCGGCATGCCATCGCGTAAGCGTCGTTGTGTACGACAGTCGAGACCGCCTACGACGCTCGACGGGCTTATCAGCGGTAAGTACGCCTTTTTACGCCAATACCATACGGGGCCAGTTATTCTGCCGTGAAGCAGTAGTGTGCAAACATTACTGTGTTTCGGTTTGAAGAGCACCGAGAGCTAGCGTAATCACTGGGCATATGAGACTTAAGAACTGATGTTACAGGTTGACGGGCGCAGTGCGGTGACAATGCAGACGTTGCACTTGCAATCAGGTAAGCGATTTGCTGCCAATAACAAATGCTGTGTCACCCAGAACATTCCTGTGTGGCACCACACTGCGTCCGTTACCCTGCGACAACAGTTCATCTTAAGTCTCACGATCAAAACACTGTAATATTTGCACACTACTGTTTGACGATAGAATAACTGACACTGTGGTGGATTCTACCTGAAAGAATTCCTACACAGAAATTCTATCAACAATATAAAATATGTAACAAACAGAAAGTGTCTGGTAATGTTTTATAGTATAGGCCAACGTTTAACTAAGATGCCATCTGGCGTTAAGTAGTAATATGGGATGGCTTAGAAATTATTTTTATTCAATGTACATTATTTACATTATACTCATTCAAGATCGTTTTATATAAACTACACTAGTTCGCAAAAAATGCCGCAGTCCTCGGAAGAACAGCAAGACAGCCATCGGTATTTTTTTTTCCTATTTACATACACACATACAGTCACTCCTTTCACCCATAGACAGGGGGTAGGCAGATATCAAACACGTAGTGCACTCCACCGCTACAACACTACCACTGGGCAATACACACCAGTGAAGTCGAGAACACGACACGTGTTACCTCATAACGGGGCATTACCTAGTGATATTGACTCTGGAAGTATAAATCGGCAGCTCTTTGACCGCGCTGTGCACGATATTGTGGAAGGGCGGGCGGTGCTCTTCAAACACTAGTTAATATACACAATTTTCTATTTTGCATGCAGATTTTAGCAAATTAACTTTATTTCCTTCATTTATTTATTTATTTAAATGTTGATCGCTTCCTTTATAATAAAAGGATACAAAGGGCGGACTTAATGCTTTTAGACAATTACTCCCAGTCAACCCATGGAGTGGTAAGATTTTGTTGAGGTGTATATATATATATATATATATATAAGTTATAGTATAGAAATTATTATTATAAGTTCGGTTTCTTTAGGCGTGTTTTCATTATATGCAATTGGTGACACAGGTAATAAGAATGGTTACTATTTTTAAAACCCCCGTCGGTCTAAATCGGAGGACAGTCGGAGGGTTCTATTTCTACTCACAGTTTCGCTGCAATTTTTACACTGTTTACGATTAATTATTTAAGTATTTCTATTAAAAACAATCAAACAATATTCATATTTTGATTGTCTAACCTTCCTTCAATGTATTTTACATTTCACCAGACAATATTCAACTTAAGAACTTAGTTTATTTTTTGTCTAATTAGATGGGAAGGCAATGGTAACCTCATATTACATAAATTATGAATATTATAATAAAACTAATTTTAAATTATTAATAAAATCATCCTTGCGTCGACACACACACACACGCACGCACGCACGCACCGAAGTGAATGTAATAGTAAGAGTATACTTGCTGAACTAAAATGAACAATAACGAGAGAAATAATAAACAATGTTTCAACTATCAATAAAGAATTACAATTATGGGCGTCATCTCATAATTCTTTACAAATTGAACATGAAGTACTTAGCGAAGAATATGTTTTAATGAGGTAGCCGTATAACTAACTTGGAGGAAACTATCACAGCCTTCCGTGATCCACAATCCAAACAGCAACAGTGGGCAAGGCAGCAAAATATAGAAGTTGTGGGAGTTCCTGAATCAAAAACTGAAAGTCCAATAGAAACTGTAAACTTAAAATTTGTGCGCATGTGGGGATTCCCGGAAATGTCCGAGTTTGTATTTTGTATTTGCTAATAGAGTCCAACCGCTGCACTACAAGGAAGACCGCCCGCGAGTTATAGTGACCAAATTAAAGAACATACTGTTAAAAGACAGGCTCTGATCTAACTGTTCTTTCAGGTCTCAAAAAATGTCACGGTATTACAACCAGTGATATGGGCATACCAGGAGATTCGAAACGTATATTTGTCAACGAACATCTTACTCCTGATAACAAGGCTCTATATAGGACATGCAAACAGCTAGCGGTTGAGTTTGCATATAAATCTGTATGGATAGAGAACTGCCGCATTTTTAAGGAAAAAGCGAAAAGTCAGCGACCATTTCTGTGAACTCTGTAAAAGAACTTTTAAAAATTACTTAAGTGAACATTTATTACATATCATTTAAAGTACTTTCTTCTTGCTACTATTATGTTACTATTTTTCTCATAGATTACATTTTCTTTTATACTCATATAACACTCCACATCATTCACTCACACTTCCCTGGATCATTTTATTTTACTTACAATATCTGTAGTTTCTTAGGGTACATTTTTCGCGAAGCGTTAGTTGTCTGTATTTTTTATGTTTTGCGGCCAATTATTAATTTGCGTCAAGCACACTCTATTGCAATTAATTGTCTTCATATAATTCGTCATATTATTGGTTTTATTAACACCTTTCTTTTTTAAAAATGAATACGCTTAAATTATAATACCAAAATATTCGCGGTTTACGTACGAAGGTCAACACATTTTCAATCTAAATCTTTTGCTTGACGATTATGATGTGGTTTCAATTACAGAAACATGGCTTAATGACAGTTTTTTATCTAGCGAAATATGTGATGAAAGGTATGAAGTATTCAAGCGCGATCGTGATGCAGTCACATCTGACAAAAAATTAGGCGGAGGATCAATGATATGTATAAAACGAAACTTAACGAAGAAGCAGGGAAAAGGACCAAATTTTTGCGGAAAGAATTACCTGCGTGCCTTACATATCGGCGTTGCTTACATTCCTGGAGATTCTAAACAGTCATTTCGTTTATCTCTCAGACAATAATCCCTATCTGCTGTAATGACTGCTCATCCCAATGATCATATAATTTTAGAATGTGATTTTTATTTGCCAAAAATAAATTGGACAGTGGATGGACCGATGCATTTTACACGAGGATCCTCAGAACTATTAACTGTAACAAATGATTTTATGAATACCATAAAGTATTACGGCTTAGATCAATCAAATATGCATACCAACTCCAGTGATAACACATTAGATTTGTTGATCAGAAACATTTCATTAAATATAAAGGTCTCAAAATCACGTTACAACAATATGTTCGGTCTAAACGCCGTAACCAGTATGGATACTATGTCATCATATCCTGATGAAATCTGCCTTACAAAGTCGTCACATGGCAGTTATATAACTTCTATTCCAGTTACAGAAAAAGAAGTTCTTAAACTTTTTTTTTTTTTAGATATAACTAAAGGACCAGGTAGTGCATACCTCTTGTTTTTCTACGAACTTGTGCTGCATTGCCCACGTTGTCCCTATACATAAAAAGGTGCCAAAATTAAATTTGATAGTTATCGCTCTATTTTAATTTTGAACACATTAAGCAAGCTATTAGAAAAACTTCTATATGTCGTACTGTACGGTTTTATTGCGCAGTCAGCTCCTAATAATCAACATGGCTTTATGAAGAATCGTATCGAATCTTGCTATATTTACTAAAGATGTGTTTAATTTTATGGATAATGGTGGTCAAACGAATGTGGTATACACCAACTTCGAAACAACTTTCGACCGTGTGGAACATTTCATATTGTTACAAAAACTTAAGACATTGGGCATACAAGGAGACTTATACCGCTGGGTCCTGTCATATATTTCAAACAGAGCTCAAGCAGTGACCATAGGTGGAAATATATCAGACTACATAGAAACAACATCCGGAGTTCATCAAGGATCTCATTTGGGTCCACTTTTCTTCATTCCATATGTTTTTGAGATATCCTATTGTATTAATTATTCCAAGTTCTTGATGTTTGATGACGATATATATATACATAAAATCGATGACTGCTATCTACTTCAACGTGATTTGAATAATTTAGCTAAATACTATGAGCGGGACAGAATAAACGTTAATGTGGAAAAGTGCACGCAGATGAGCGTCACGAGAAAAATCAATCCTTTACGTTTTAATTACACAATAAATGACGTCTCCATAAGTAAGTCTGACCTTGTCCGAGACCTCGAAGTGCTTTTAGACTCAAAACTATCAATGGTGGATCACATCCAACATATAACAAATAAATCACATAAATTGTTAGGTTTTGTATTAAGAACTTGTAAAACTTTTAAAAATGTGCACTGTGTTACAAAATTATACTATTCCTATATAAGAAGTATTTCAGAATATGATTGCTGTATTTGGATACCACAATACGCAAAGTATATAGATACGAGTAGTATAGAATCCATTCAAAATAAATTTATTAAACATCTTAAATTCATAACATATAACAACATAGACAATTATTAAGACAATTCTCGTGACTCCCGTATTGTACAATTGAAGGACCGCCGTGAATTGCATGACATGATGTTCTTACACGCCATCCTTGCTGGTCGCCTTGACTCGCCTTAATTATTAAGCTCAATTTCCTTAAATGTAAATTTCTCTAAACGCATTCGTAACATGTGTTCGTGTCTCTTTCGTGTACCTCTAGAACACACTCGCTATGCTTCGAACTCGCCACTGGTCCGGATACCTAGTATATATAATAAATTTTCTTCTCTCACACACTTTCTCTCACATACTTTAGCTCTCACACACACACTCAAAAGAAATGTTATCATATAGTTATGTATTGCTCATATCAATGGTTTTAAAGTTAAATCTGTAGGAATCCATAATTGGCTTTGTTTTTTTTATATAATATTTGATACTGAACTTTACTATTTTGTAATAAGATGTCGTATTCCTTTAATAAATAAATAAATTCCTGTTTTTGATGTTCTTAAAATCCACGAAGAATTCGAAGATTTGAAATTTGAAAATATAAATATATAGTAATGGGAAACACCTGTATACATTGTATTCTATCTGGTTATCTCGCGGGCTAAATCCCATAGATGCATATGTTTGTCTCTTTTTAATGTCGCCTTTTCGTTCAATCGTTATTCAAATCACAAAGACTGAATAAGTATGCACTTAAAAAAAATGCTTACAGAGAGCTTCGGCGAGGCAACCGAACGCGTGCGCGGCGTTGAGGAGGAGTCGGTGCGTGTTGCGTTCCGCGAACACGTACGTGGCCTGACACAGAGCCGCGCGTCGTCCTCCTCCGAGGACTACGAGCCCTCCCGCTACGATGCCGCAGCACGCTTCCTTGAACAGGCGTACGTAACTCCCATCATCCCCCGCTCATATTGCACAGTAATTTTAGAGATGTCGGCACCGGCGATCGAACTCCGGCCATCGCGCACTATGAAATTCAACGGTAGCGACGCGAACTGAGTTACCATTGCCCGTGCACCACATGGAATTAAGGACCTCCGTTCGACTCTCCATTTCAACGGTGCACCGCAGCTTATTCATGGTAGTAAACCCCCCCCCCCCCACCTCCATTGTTTGTTGGTGGTTGTTTACTCGTGGTAGGATTCTGTGCCTGAAGGTCACTGAGAGCTAGCGCAATCACTAGGCATATGAAACTTAAGAACTGATGTCTCTGGGTGATCACCACCACCGCCACTTGTGATTGCACCACTCAAAATATATCCTCTCTTTGTCTCTCCACCGTTTTAATCCTAACTATATATTACAAATCGAAGTCTGCGATGCAAAGATACACTTCTGTCACGTGTCCTTTTTCTTTCAGAAGTGGTTTGGAGCAACAGCCGGACGACGTTAGCGAGAGCAAAGGTGGCGTGTGAATTTACTTCGGCGGGCAGATGGATTCTAGTTAGGGCATTCTCGGTCGCTTGTCTGTCGGTACCAGGCTTTCGTACCTACGGGACTAACTGTCATTTATATATTCACTAATTAAATCCAACCGGAAATTGCACTTCTTGATATACTAATGTCATTGTATTTTAAAATCATGTATGTGTAAGATCACTCATCTATCGATGGGGTCGTTTCAATTATATCTATATAGATTTATTATATGTATTCGCTTCATATATTATCGTAGCGAAATTACATTTAAATCATAATGTTGATATGCCTAAAAAATTCTCTTTTTTGTTTTATTATAACTAATGGTTTTAAAGTTTTAGCTTACAAATATATTTTGTTGACTATAACAAAGTTTAAATTGGAACAAAAATTTTACACCGTTTTATAATATTTTAATCTGTTTTATATATTTTTAATTTTTATACATCTTTTTGAACACGACTGAAGTAAATTATTCTTTGTATTCAAATGAAGTGTCTTTATGCTTCAATGTGACAAATTTTAAATAAGATTTGTGAAATCTAATTATTTACATTTTGCATGCTTCCTTAGGGCGTATCCATTATAAGGAAAATAATTTTCGCTACGTCAGTAACGATTGTTAGGATAAGTTTTCAATGTATCGCTGAAGGAATTTTAAATTTATTTGAGTGTAATATAGCTACCATATCAGGAAGTTGTAATTCAGAAACAACCCTAAATTTACTAGTCTTCATTGATTTGAGTTTTTGATGATTTTGTACTATGTAGACGCTTCACACGTTTAAGATATATAGGCGATGGGTATTGAAAAGCATGAATAAAATTCACTACTATAGATTGAATTTCAGACATGTTGACTTTTTAGCGGTTGGCCGTAGACTTTACTTACTAATTTTTTTTGTTGCGATCATTAGTTCTGATCCTTTCCTTACTGTATGTATACAGTTTTGAATTGTTCAGTGTACATATCTGTGTACGGTACTGCATAGGAATATACGATGAAGAAAACCAGTATACATTTTAGTAATATATCTGTGCTTTTGTCATCGGAATGATCAAAAGAATTCTAGCAATGTTCATAGTTCATATATTCTTAATGCTAAAAAAAATGAAATACATAATTAAATGAACTAAAAACTGTATATTATCAAATCAGCACACCGATTGAATTGGTTTTCAAAATGAAATAAATTCGCGAAAAATAATCAATGTAAATTTGTTAGCACGGCAGTGTAAGTTTTCACCTATCTGACACTTAAATATGGCGTGTGGGTCGTGGCGCGATTGTCTCATTAAAATTTGAGCAAATTTACGCCACGCTACCCTTGCGCCACTTCCTCTTGGAGCAGCATGGCGGATAGCATCTCACAATGAGATGTAGCTCGTATCTAAGACGAGAATTTAATTTTTTTTATCTATTTTTTGTTATATATATATATATATATACGATCGTTAAAAAAAGTCAATATGTATCAAATATGACCAAAGAATCTGAGAATCTAGAAGTCCCGGTCTATATATCGCACTGCTAACAGACCATTGCAACTCAAAAAGTTATTTTTTTCCAGAATCGATGAAAAAATTGCTTCCAATCTATCTATTTAAATAATTTTTCACAAAAAAATGTCCCTTGACGCTATTTTAAAAGCTGGAAGGCTCTTGCTTCTTTCAATTTCTTGTAAAGTGTCTTGTAACTCAAAAACTAAAAAAAAAATTTTTTTTGAGTTACTATAGCTTAGTGTTAGCAGTACGATATTCTGTTGTTTAACCCTATTTTTTATTACATGTAAATTGATGTATCTGACACGACCCTTTACCACACAGAAAGCAAAAGGAAAGCATATTCAACGGTACATCTTTTCTCTTTTATACGCTGAAATCTGTAGGGAGTTAACATCTTTATGAACAGCAATACAATATTACTAATATACACGGACTGCGACACATGATCTGGGATCGGGTCCGCAATTCGATTGTCGTGAACCATCTCCTAGGCCAAGCTTTAAGCTTACTTGAAATTCATATTAGCACTGTAATCGGAAAACGTCATCTTTAAAATTTTAATTGTCATCATTTGGTTGTTTTATAGAGAGATATAGGTGGTTTAATGAGCGACTGTCATTCGAGAACGATATACAATTGTGAGTTTGCTCAATGCCAATTAAGGTCAAGGCTGTTTCCGGATATAATAAAATAACTGATTCATGATGATTTCTGAATGTACAACTTAACATATTTTCTTTTGTTAATAATAATTATTTTTATTAAATTACTTTCAGATCTGCCTAAATATCTAGATACAGATTTCAGCATCTTTCATGCTAACATTTTCATGACTGAAATAATAATGTAGGCCAATAATACTTTTCTTGTTTTGATCGATACGTTTTTCTAGAGTATCGTTAATGGGATTTTCTACTTACAATATTCTCTTGCAAATATGTATTTTTACATTTTTCGTTAAAGATGAAGATATTCAAAAAGATTGTGGTCATTATTAATTCGAAACATGAAAGTTGGGATCTTTTCAACAGATTCTCGAAACGTCCTATGGGCAATCGATCGATCGATCGACATAAAAAGTACCGGCTACTTCGAACCTAACTTGGATCCGAGCCCATTTGAAAAATTCTCTGCACATTTTTCAATAATATATTTGGCCAGGTATTGCCATTGATGTAACAATCTAAGATTGTACATATTGAAGATGTATGTACGTATGAGTGAATGAGTGGACAAAGAACGAATGTGTGTATGCATGTAGACTCATGTCAACTTATTTAGTGTTAAAATATAATTAATTAAAAATAATGTTTTGGCGCAGACGATATTTAATTTTGACTCGTTGCAAACCAGGATAACTTGGACGATTATGATGACTGATAAATAATATCAAAAGGGTCAAAATGTCTATTTTTCACGAGACATTCATTCGTGAAACGTCAATGAGAGAAATATCCAGAGATATTTGAAAGTATTTTTTTTTGGTGATGGGACGAACGAGTATACTTACGCGACTGTGGCGACTAAGGCAGAACAACACAATGCTGTCAATATACTGCTCGCCCACGGTGGTGAAAAGTGTGCTCCTTGTGTATCTTTTGTCCTACCCCCTTTTTATGGGAAAAAGGCGTGAATATGTTATGTATAAGTAATATTACAATTGCTTCAGTGCTCTTCAAGCCAAAACACAGTGGTAATTGCACAACGTCGTTTGGGCGCAGAATAACTGGCGCTGCGGTGGTGACTTCCCGTGTGGATTATTGTGCATATGAATCCTATCACCAGTAAATGGAAAACACTTTTGACCCAAACCGACGAAATCCGACAGCTAACCGATGTTAGACGAATGATTTTCGAACCTAAAGTATGGTTTTTGTATTTTATGCATATCATATGAATTAATCTGTATTTTTATTTCTATATATATATATCTATAGATATATTTATTCTATATAAATATATCCTTTTATATGATTCTCCGTTCTTGGTAGTGTTCAGTTACACCTGATTCAATAACTCAGCACAATACGGGTTGACTGAAGGAAATGCATTAAGGAGCTGTCATTTAAGTCCGCCCATTGCTACCTTAGAACCCATCCAACCCCCTTAGAGGTGTAGCAATAAAGAATAAATAAATTAATAAATACGCAAAAAAGACGACTAAATTGGTTATTTCTTATTATGTTCTAGGGAATTATGATGGGTAATGAAGACACGATGAACGTTGTGCACATGGTAAAGGGTGTGTGTCAGATTTCCGCACTTTCGATGTCCTAATTCTATTAAGAATGAACAGTGTTGCTAAATCATTGGGCATAGTAATAATTTCCGATGGCCGCATTAATTTTAATCGTTTTATTTCGTCAGACAGTTTTTCCGATTTGATTAATTCGCTCGTTCCAAACCAAGTTGATATTCAATCGATTTAATGTGTTACGGCTCTAATGTTTTACTTTCATTTATGAAATAAGCACATATTTTAATAAAAGTATGATTCTTTTTACGCGAAGAATCATAACTTTTTATCGTGAAATAAATTAATCCAACCAAATGTTATGATTTTCTTAAAATTGATAGTTCGTAAATATCATAAATGTATTTATAGGGTTAGTTACTATGTTGCTGACGTCATAAATGTTGTGCATGTAGTTAGTAAGTATTATATATGTTACACGATCATTTAATAAGAATTGGCTTGAAAATATACATTTAAGGTTTGTATAATCACAATATCACTACAATTTATTTTCCCTGACTGAATTATTTTTAATTCGAAAATTATGAATAAAATTTGTATTTGTCAAAAAATTTACATTCTATACAAACGCAACAATATATTTAAATATAGAATGCATGTGTCCCAGCCGATTTGAATGAAATGATCTTTTAACAAACACACACTAAATTGTTGTATCTGTTGGTTAAATCTTGGGAACTGTCGCGGGAGTCCTTTTGCCGGTTGTCAAATTTCAGTTTCGTTAAATTCCAAAAAACTTCCTTTGCCGTTCTGTTAATTTTTACTTTTTGTATCTGGGTTTATGCAATGATTAACAATTGTCTTTTAAGTTGTTTAAGCTGTAGACACACCCAGCCACGGTGAAGGCAAAACTGTTTGTTTTAACTGAAATTACCCACTCAAGACACAGCAGGGCTGTTCTGTGAGGCGCGGTAACGTTCTCTAGACTTTACTTCACATGGCCGTAAGCGTAGCAAATGTACATACATACATAAGATCACGACTGTATCCCATAAGGGGTAGTCAGAGACTGGGCACTCACTGCAAAAACGGATGACTGCCACAATCCACGTTTCACCGAAACAATATAATGCACTTGGTGTGATAGGTGGTGAGCCCATGAGCGTAGCACATGTGATTAATGACAATTGCCGTTAATGGGTTTAGTGGAGACGCAGCATCAGCGAGGTAATCGCTTATAGTATATTTGCATGTATATATTTATAATACACTTAAAAAGGATAACAACTGATACGAAGGGTTGTGTTGGGAATGATTTTCTTATTAATCCCTGTAAGTCTTTTTTTTGCTTTGTTATCGTTATGAACATTTCACTGTAGAATTATTTTTAACCCATTATTAACGTAATGCAGAACACTGTTGTTATTCTTGGCTTTGCAATCCCATAATGTTTTAATATATAGCGTTTAGGGGTTAAATTAAGATTATAATTAAATCATCTAAGTGTCTATTTAAACGTAATCACGTAGCTCAATTACATCATACATTAAAAATGATGTATGTAGGGTATGGTATTTAAAGGAATTGTACCGTAGGTTTCATTGTATCATGTACGTTTATTAATATCTGTAACATACTGTATAAGTTCACGAAATTTAGCAGCGCTGTTCCTTCTCCATGTGTGTTATATTTCTGGTAAACTATACTAGACAGTGTCGTTTAGGGTTAAGAGACGATATTTTAAACGTCTACGGTAGGATAATATGCATGCATAATCAATCAGTGTTGATGTAAGTTATTAATGATTAATATTTGATAGTAATTGCACTAACTTATATCGAAAGTATTGGCGGAAATAATAGTGCATCTATAGTCTGTTAAAAATCTAAAACATAACTTAGGTATTTAGTTTTCACCTATTGGAAATTAAGGCGCCGAAATTTCATAAAATGATAGGCTTCTCACCTGCGGAACTAATCGGGAGGAAAGGTCAATTTTACTGTCGATTATGTAACTGTAAATCAATTATAACCTCTTCGATTTTCGATGCATCCTATTTACCGTCAGTCACTTGTCTCTGTTTCATTTTATATCATCGAAGTTGGTGCAATGTTGCTACATGCGATGCTGAAAACTACACGTTTGGTCTGATTAAACGTGTAATAGATTATAATAACTATTAAATTAAATGTAATTTCATCTTCGCCGTTGGATCTTGGTGTATAATCCAATAGTACTAAATGTAATTGGAAATAAAAATCAATAAAAATATTGTTGTTTTATTTAACGTCCTCCCCATTCTTCACTGAAACGTAAATGTTAAATAGGACAAAATTACCTTTTTAAGGGCAAAAATACTACTGAATTTTTGTTACTGTTTAGCTTGTTTTGTAGATAAGGAATATAGAGCAGACTAGTATTAACAGATGAGATTTAAGTACATCATCATTTCAGCCTTAGTCCACTATTGAACATAGGCCTCCCCCATAGATTGCTACAAAGCACGGTCCTGAGCCACCTGCATCCATCGACTTCCCGCAAAATCGTGCAGGTCGTCGCTCCATCTAGTGATGGTCGCCCTACACTGCGTTTGCCGGTACGAGGTTGCCACTCGAGATCCTTTCTTCCCCAAAGGTTATCGTTTCTACGAGCCATATGGCCAGCCCATTGCCACTTCAGCTTGCTATTCCTTAGGGCTATGTCGGTTACTTTAGTTCTGCGGATATCATCGTTACGAATTTTATCCTTCCGAGCATAGCCTTTTTCACAGCTTGCTGAGCGACTGAGCTTCCTCATGCGGCCCGCAGTGAAGGACCACGTCTCTGTTCCGTGTCAACACTGGCATCACGCACTGGTTGTAAATTTTGCATTTGAGACATTGAGATATACTCGAGACAACGAGAAGATGTGACGCGATTTCCCGAACGCTGCCGAGCCGTTTTTTTTTATTTCAATAAGTGACGAAACGAGCAAAACGTTCACTTGATGGTAAGCGAAACGTCTGCCCATAACAACTGCTGTGTCACCCAGAACATTCCGGCGTGACACCACACTGCGCCCGCCACCCTGAGACACCATTCTTAAGTCTCATATGCCCTGTGATTACGTTAGCTCTCAGTGACCTTCAAACCGAAACAGTAATGTTTGCACAGTACTGCTTCACGGCAGAATAACTGGCCCTGGGGTGGTACCTAGACGGATTCCTGCATAGAAATGCTACCGCCGTCGATTGACCTCTTGGTCGAAGCTGGACCTACGTAGTCGGACAATCTGTCCTAGGTATATATATACGTCAACAACTTCGAGCGTAGTGTTCCCAACAACAACCGATATATGTGTGACATGGATCTTAGACAAGGTCTAACATCCATGTTCCATTCATGTCAAGATGTAGGACATGAACAAGACGTGTTCATGTCCTACATCAGTTCATCAACTTAAGACCTACCCGTTGGGAGACACTATAGAGGTCATTGAGCATAGTGTTAAGGTCCTCCAGCGGTTTTACCATTATGACTATGTCGACTACGACAAATCGGAAGTGAGCGATGTATTCGCCATTAATGTTAATACCGAATTCTTTCCAGTCCAGTAGTTTAAACGCATTCTCCAATGCAGCGGTGAAGATTTATATCGCCCTGTCTTACACGGTCGGTACTCTGGTTCTGTACTTGGATAGCCATCGTGGCATTATTGTACGACGGAATCAAAGACTTTTTCATAGTCCATATACGCTAGACATAGCGGGAGATTATACTCTTCGGTCATTTGTACAATCTGGCGAGAAGGTACGTATGTGGTTTATGGTACTAAAGCCTTTTCCGAATCCGGCTTGTTCGGGAGGCTGGAACTCATCAAGTCTGCGTGCGAGATGATTCGTAATCAGTCTCGAACTGTCCGGGCACATCCAGGTCCACTTTCTATGGGGCCGCTTTTGCAAAAGATAAATCATCATAAAGAGTCCCTCCTACTCCATAAAGTCGGCCAGCTGTTGGCCCCTTTGGTTCCGGTGCGTCTTCGGACTTCAGATAACGCCAATACCACAAGTACACAAATAATTACAATAGCGGGTTAAACAAAATAAAGACATTAGGTTAAATAAAATAAGAGAATTTCAACGCGGTTAGCTCTAACTTTTCTTTGAACTAGTCAGTAGTGCTTATTGCAATACGCTTAAATAAAAGATTCAATACTTTACTGGAGCGCCGCGATGCATTTTGAAAGAGAAATGGCCGCACCGTCTGGGGAAGCATCACGTGATCACAATACCACCATAAATCTATACAAATAAATGAAATTGAAGTGTCTGTTTGTAATAGCAAAATAACAGCTTTTTAGTCAATGCTGATGAAAACTTATGAATTATACGGTTCTTAGAAGATTTTTTTTCTCTCTGTCTGTTCTAGCTAATCTCCGAAACGGCTAGACCGATTTTAACGGGACTTTCACTGACAGATAGCGGATAACTAAGCCTAAGTTACCCGCTGTAATATCAGATTGTGTACTTTAATTTTAAAAAAATGATTAGGGTTCCGCGCAAGAAATTAAAACCCCAAAATCGGTTCAAATAGAGAAGTATATATGAATGAACGATCTGGGTCGGCTTTTATACGCGGATGAACCGCGGAGTACAGCTAGTTGTAAATATAACTGTTGCCAATGGAGAATGCCGAGAACAGTGGTCATAGATTTTTTTTTTATTGCATAAAGTGATGAAACGAGCAAAACGTTCACCTGATGGTAAGTGCAACGTCTGCCCATAACAAATGCTGTGCCACCCAGAAAATTTCGGTGTGACACTACACTGTGCCCATCACCCTGAGACATAGGTTCTTAAGTCTCATATGTCCAGTGATTACACTAGCTCACAGTGCCCTTCAAACCGAAACGCAGTAATGTTTGCACACTACTGCTTCACGGTAGAATAACTGGCCCTGGGGTGGTACCTACCTTGACGGACTCCTGCAAAGTGAACGAACTAGTGAACGATGCAGACACTGATGGTAGGATTCCTATGAAGGAATCCGTCTAGATAGGTATCCGTCTAGATAGGTATGCCCCAGGGGCAGTTATTCTGTTGTGAAACAGTTGTGCCCAAATATTACTGTGTTTCACTGGGCATATGAAACTTAAGAACTGATGGTTCTGAGTGATGTTGATAGTGATGTCGTTGCACTTACCATCAGGTGAACGTTTTACTCGATTCGTCAATTCATGCAACAAAAAAAATATTCTAACGTAGTTTGGAAGGGTGATAACGTCTTTGCCTTGATTTTTTATGGTAGTAAATGATTACTCAAATGCAGTGCTTACATTCTCTTTGGTGATGCGACGAGAAAAACGATCACCTATTAGCTTACATTTAAGCTTGAAGAAACTTAACTATAGATATTTAAATGTTTACTTATAATAATACCAGTGTGTCCAATATACCATGGGGAAGACTCAAAAAAGTATAAATACTATAAAGATGCTACATTTAATTTGGTGAGTGACTAGCAGCGGGCAGCCAATAGAAAACGAGGCATTTTATTAAAATTCTCAGGAGAATCTAAAAAAGCACGACTGGCTGTACATAGGGAAGTTCTGGTCCCCACACTTATGTATGGTAGTGAATGCTGGGTCTGGCAGAAGAAGCATGAAAGTAAGATTAATGCTGTGGAAATGAGAAGTTTGAGAAGTATAGCTGGAGTAACTCTGATTGACAAAGTGAGAAACAGCGTGATAAGGGAACGTTGCGGTGTGGTTGAAGATGGTTTGGACACGTAGAGAGGATGAATGAAAGGAGATTGACGAAACAGATTTATGAGGCAAGTGTGAATGGGAAAGCCGGTAAGGATCAACCTAGGCGTACGTATCACAATCATATCGGTGAACTTTTGAGGAAAGGTCACCTTAAAAGTACCCGCAACCGACGAGCGTGTGTGAAAACGCTAATGAAAGTAGAAGTTGCTAAAGATTGGAGTCTGGATCGTAGGAAGTGGAAAGATGTGGTTTCTGCCTACCCCAATGGGAAAGAGGCGTGACTGTATGTATGTATGTATCAAAGCCACTGCTGGTGATAACACGACCTCTTAACACCGCACTGCGCTCACCTTGAGACAACGTTAATAAGGGTCGGAGTGCAGCGGAGCGGCGTCCGGCGCCGCTAGCCGTCCCGAGCCCCGAGTTATTGTTAGCAGGGTCGTTGTACTCTTACTCAGACCTACTGCTCTCGAGTATCTTCCGACGAAGCTGTAAAAGCTGCCGGGCCAACAGCGTGTTAAACAAATTAAAAAAAAAAACATTCTATCTAGTTGCTTAAGAGAATATACCACCCCATTTCATCCCGTGGGTGTCGTAAAAGTCGACAGAGGGAAAATTAAAACAGCAGCATCTTCCTGGAATATCAGAAAAAATAAACCACAGTTTATTTTTTCTAAGGCCAACCCGCCTGCCAAGCGTGGCAACTATGGCAAAATTCCCCCCTAAATGAGAGCTACAAACTTTTGTAGCAATCTATGGGGGAGACTTATGTTCAGCAGTGGACTAGTGATAAGCTGAAATGATGATGATCATGATGATTATAACTTGATTGAAAAGTATGTACATGTGTGCACATTTGTAATTATTAGTTCCATAAAAATAATATTATGTTAAAGTGGCTTTAAAAAAGTTTATTTGTTTATATAGGGACTATGAACATGGTAAAATATCATTCTTCTTATTAATAATAAGCTGTAAAGTTGCAGACTGCAACGTTGTCCACGAGTCCTTTAGAATTCATGTAAATTACTTACTGCATATCTACTTTGTTTTAAAAAGCCACAATTTTAAGTTAGATTGTTCGACATAAATATTAAAATACTACTAGTTATAAGCATGACATACTGCACTTAGGTACAGACATATATAAATACAGTAACTCAAGTTTTTCCCCTATAAAGGGTAGACAGAGATTACACCCGTAGCTCAGGTTTCACCTCCGCGGGAATGAGACTCGACAGCAACACAACACAAGGATTTTAAATAAGTGAGATTATTGTGAATCTCATTTCACAGTCAACGTTATTATAAGTATTTAGAGTTCGATTTCCATTACTTTTGTTAAATAATGGACGACGCTCTCTTACAATAGGATTACTCAAGCTCAAAGTAAGGATTTACATTACGAATTAACGCTGTAGACTCCGAACAATGCGCTCATGTGACTAGGTTTAGTATATAATGTTGAGGTGAATTATTATTTAGTTTGTTTTACTAAGCAAAGTTATTTTTTGTTTGTACGCTAGTGTTTGTCTTTTTGTTTTAGAAATAGTAAAGTTTAGCCACCCACATAATTGTGTTAAAATTACTTTTACTTTTTTGACCTGCATATTGATATGATTAATGAAAATGTCTTCTAAGTTCACAAACTATCGCATGTAATTATACAATAATTCTTGAAGGAGCTTCGTCAGTTCATGCCGCTTTCAAAGTAATTAGTTTGAAAGATGTCTGTCCATTGATTATTAAAACTTCATGAAGCCATCTACCATACTTTAGTTTCATTAACTACTCGTAACATATAAGGTTGAAAGTTGCGTTATTTGGTTTTGCTTTTGGTTAGTCATTAAATGCCCTCTTAATAAAACAAGTCTGTGTTCAACTTTGAAATATTTATAGGATTTTACTTTTATTTATTTTTTTATTATTACTTTACCACATGCCTTGTTGTGGCGGCCTAAGAGAATCTACCACCCCATCTCATCCCGTGGTTGTTGTAAAAGTCGGCAGAGGGAAAATTAAAAACAGGAGATGGGCAGCAGTATCTTACTCGAACATCTGAATAAATAAACTGCGGTTGCCAATCCGCCTGCCAAGCGTGGCAAATGTGGCAAAACTCCCCAAAAATTAGAGCTACAAACTTTTGTGGCAATCTATTGGGGAGGCCTATGTTCACCAGTGGACTTGTGATGAGCTGAAACGACGAAGACGACTTTACCACAGATTATTGTTCCAGACCTAGGTGCCTGTGCATGTGAAATTCACGTCTGTAATCTGTACTCACGATACCATAGTGTGGTGCAACCTTAAAAAAAGAATTAAATAAAACGAATTTCAATTGCGTATGCAGCAATTAAAAAGCAAAAACTCGTACATACACAGGTGAATGTTTAGCACGTCTCGTCATTTTCTCCCATAAAAAATAAGAATTGATTTAATACATCAAGGAAGAATTTACTTTTGTCACAGACGACAGGATCATGTTTCCATAGCTCTCATCATCATCATCATTTCAGCCTATCTTAGTCAACTGTTGACATAGGCTTCCCCCATTGCTCTCATAATTACTTTTAATTTGGATTTGAATATTTACTTACTCGCAGCACGTTTATTTCAGTTTCGATATTAGAATGGATAAAATCCTGTTAGAATAAAACCTAAAGTTTGCTAATTATTTAACTGTTGTTTTTTTATTAGTTTTGTTTGTTCACAGTTTGTTGTTGTTCAAAACAATATTTGAACAATAATCATTATACTAGATTAGTTGTGTAGGATAAGCAGAGGGAATGGCGTTCACTTAATGAAAAAACGCTGTATTATTTTTATATGTTGGCTTATATTAAAAGTATGAAAACTAACAAACGTAATTCGATCGCCTCTCATTCAAGGATGTACAAGTCTGACATCAGTCATAAAAATAAACCTCGCTGCGCTAGTTAGACTCGCACTTGTCCGGTGTTTTTGTAAACCATTATTCTTTAATAAATCTTAAGTAATGTAAGAACGAGAATTAATTTTATATAACTGTACATATATACTCATATATATCTACGTGACGGAATTTATTATTTTTTACAAAAGTAACATGGTTGACTCTGTTATCAGAGTGAGAGTACGCGATAGTTAATTAGCACGATGACCAGATGTGCGCTTTGATTCAGATATCATTATATGCATGCAACACTTGAACGCATTTCAATATTGATTTGGCACACGTATCGTTGAACGTAGAAGACATGTCTGCAGTGATCACGCGGTTCAGGTACTGCTAATGTTGAATAACCGAATTGTTTATTTAAATCAGGTATTATAGTTTTAAATTATTAAGATCTCACAATCGTTTTTAGCAGCACGAATAATACATTAAAATAATATTTATAAGATGAAACTGGATCTACTTTTTACAAGCTTTTATTTAACATGCTTTCCTCGTATACCTTTCGGGTTCATTTCTTGCAAATCAATTTTGACCTACTTTTTTTTTAAATTATTGTATGATATCTTGTGACCACGTGGTTAAAGGATCAGCATAAAATCAATGTACCTGTCTACTCTCCTGGACACGTGTCCCAGCCGAAAGCGATATTTGAGCATCATACAGATTTGTGGTTTTTAAATCGGAATGTAATGTAATGTAACTTTTTCTGTGCCTCTGACACTGTGTCAGACCCTTCCTTTGATCTTAAATTATAGACGTAATTACGAGTTTAATACTATAGAATAAGCAAATAAGGTTAAATTGCTAAGATCCATATGTAAAGTATTAAAAAGATGTAGTGTCAATAACTTGATAATGTTTGTACCGAGGTTATTTTTATCACTGATGGTCACTGTTAGCCTGAAGGTTGGTACAGCTTCAAAGACGGACAGGCGCGGAGGGCGATCAACCTTTCTTATGGGTGAAAGGTGGAATCAGTGAAGAAGGAATCAGTGTAAGGGTGCAAGGGTGTAACCCCGACGACCCCTGCCTCGGTTTGGACTGTTACCCTGTGCGCGTAAGTAGCTGACTCCAGGGCGTCCGATAGAACCAAACCAAGGCTCGATCAGTTTTTTTTTATTGGGTAAAGCGACGAAACCACCAAAACGTTCACCTGATGGTAAGTTAATATCGTCTGGCCATAACAAATTTGTGTCACCTAGAACATTTCTGTGTGACACCACACTGCGTCCGACACCCTGAGACATAAGTTCTTAAGTCTCATATGCCCAGTGATTACGCTAGCTCTCAGGGCCCTTCAGACCGACACAGTAATGTTTGGACAATACAGCGTCACGGCAGAATAGCTGGTCGTGGGGTGGTACCTACCTAGACGGATTCCTTCATTCCTATGAATCATTCCTTCATCCTGATCGAAGTAGGATGCTGGTAGGATAGGAATCCTACCAGCAGTACTACTTCGATCGGGATGGCGTTTAAAACAAACAACAAACACGTAGAAGTTGAAGAAAAAATGGCATAAGAAACTCCGGCGACGCTTCTTATCGTAATTATATTTAGACAAAACCAGCCTGAATGGTGGCGATATCGCGAATGATAAATATGCTTGCTAATTATGATCGCTTTTGTTTATAATGAAAGACTCGCGAGTGGGTGGGCTATTAAGCTTGACAGGTGACGGTATCTGAGACTACATGCTGATACCGCGTTGCTGCGACGACCGTATCTTCGGGCTTACCTTTGGTATCCTTGAGTGCGTTTGCAAGGGCGGAAACAACGTCACCTTTGAAGGCGGTGGCGAAGCGGCAGTACTACAACATTGTATGTGCCAATAGTCTCCAAATAAAATGGTTGTGACAAAAGGACATCGTTTTTACTACGGAACCCTAACTAGTTTACTATTTTGGAAGATGTGTAGATTTTTTTTCCGACCTCGATTATCATATTGAAGTAAGACAAGGAAGTTTAAGATTTTTGTCATATTTGCAGTAATAAAACCGTTTTATTTACTTCAAAATGTTAGGATAAAACTTTTTAATATCTATTTTAAATTGGTAATTGCTATTGAGTTTTTCCTTTAATCATTCAAATAACGTATATTTTCAGGAGTAAATTATTACCTTCCCTTTGATGTAAAATACGCTGTATAAAATGTGTATTTTTTGCGGGCCACTTCTAATTGCCACTCTTGTTTCACGAAAGAATAATATATAAGTCCTAAAGGAGTGTATGTTTATTTTTGAAAACGGCTGATGAAAAATAATCTATATGTTAATTTGCTAAAAGCGTTAGCGAATTACTGTAAGAAATAGCGATACATTACTTGATAAACTAGAAATCGTCGTGATTACCTAATGTTGAATTAAATGTACAATCTATATAACTATATTGAAAGACGGCTGCCGTTGCGCGAACATCACGCAAAAGCTACTGGATAGATAGATTTCTATAATTTTGTTTTTAATTTTACTTACTAGGCACTTGGTCCTTATCTTAAAAAAAATACGATGTCTTCATTTAAAATATTTTACGAAACTACGATTTTATTTACGATTTTATTAGGTCTGCCGTTGTGCGCGTATCACGCAAAAATACTGGATTGATTTCCAGTGGAGAAGTAATGCAACAAAAGGCGGACTATGGTGGAAGCATTTTCTGCCCGTCAACCTTAGGTCAGTGAGTAAACAAGGAAGGCGATTATATTACAAAAATATACATAATAATATATATTCTTACGAAAAATTTTAATAATTAATTTAGCTGCTATGTAAACATAATGTTTCTTATATTTACGCAAACACTACACATTTAAATGAAACTAGTATATATAGTAAAATTAAAGGCTATAAATAGTAAAATTAAACGCGGTGAAATCCGTAAAATTAGTTTCATTTAAATTCTATGTAAACCATTTAGAAAATGTTCACGATTTTCTTTTTGGAAGTGAACTTGCTAGTGGGTTGTCTTAATATTTCAGGCAGCGCATTCCATAAACTAGCAGATTGGACAGCAAACTACGATGAAGAGATACCGGGAGGGAGTCAAGGTCTCGGATGAACGGAGTTGTCGATCGTTGCTGTCGCACAAGAACTGTAACTTATTTTTTATATAAACTGGGTAATGGTTGTCAAATAAGACAAAAAAACTGTAAAAAGTATCCTGATATGTCTACCAATTGGATCTGGATTACACACAAAAACATAATTAATTATGGGGAACAGAAGAGATTGCACCATTTTAACCTTAACCATCTCATCCAATGGATCTCGTAAAAGGCGAGTAAGGAATTAAACTGCACTGTGCACCCAACAGCGCATGGTGGCGATGGGCTCACAACCTATCACACCAAGTGCATTACATTGTTTTGGTGAAACGTGGATTGTGGCAGCCATCTGTTTTTGAGTGTGAGTGCCCAGTCTCTGACTACCCCGTATGGGATACAGTCGTGATCTTATGTATGTCTGTATTAAATTTCTCGAGCTTCTCATCTGGCAACATAGATGTCGCTACAAATTTAAAGTTATCGAGCATGGCTAGGAGGATATCGCGGTCAACCATGTTAAATGCTTTAGTAAAATCTACTAGTACTGGACAAGTAAGTCTAAGTCCTCCCGTATGTCCTTGTGACTTTGAGAAGTGCTTTGGTGGTCCTGTGTCCAGGGCGAAAGTCTAATTAAAATTGAGAGAGTAATTTTTTATTATAAATAAAATCAGATACTTGTTGGTGAGCTACAGATTCAAGAAGTTTAGATATAAAGGGTAAAATAGAAATTCGTCTGTAGTTGTTAAGTTGAGAGGGGTTCGAAGGTTTAGAAAGTGAAATTATATAAGGTTTATGCCACGATGAAAGAAAAGCCCCTGACAACAGAGAAGAATTGATTATGTGAGTGATGACTGGGAGAAATGTTCTGACACTGAAGAGGTCACCGCACGACTCACATTATCACAGACCACCGCTTTAGATTTTATGGAAACAAAGGTTTTACGAACTTCGCCAACTAAGACGAGAGAGAATGGGAAGTGTTCATGTTAAGGTTTAGCCAAGGAAGTAATTTCTGAAATTGTTTGAGATTTAATAGCTGGGGAAATCACTGAAAAAAAATATCACGATATTTTCATCCATACTAATACTAAAAATGCGAAAGCAGTTCTCTTTCTTTCTCTGTCTGCTTGTTACCTTTTCACAACTCAACTATTGAACTGAACCTAATGTAAGTCGGCACTTAAGTAGCTTGAATCCTGGAAACGGACATGACATACTTTTGATCACGGAAAATCAAATAGTCCCTATAGGATATTTAAAACATATCCACGCGGACGAAGTGGCGGGCATCAGCTAGTATGTAAATAAAGTTATACTCTTGTAGTCAGAAAAAATCACAGAATCTACCTAATGATAAGTTTCACTTTAGCCCAAAGACGCCTACGGCTTCAAAATCAAATCGAAATCTTAATTTCTGTATTAGATTTAGGCTTCTTTAGAGATTTTGCGAATGTCAAAATGCACACCAGTTCGATAGTTAAGACCTCAGAAAAAAACTGGCAAGAAACTCTGGGGTATTTTTAAATGCCATATACAAGGCGTGTTGTAAATTCTGAGACAGATATAATGTTTTACTAGCAATAGATGGCTCTAGTTTGACAATTACGTTTTATGTGCTACTTTCCAACCTATCACCATGTATGGTCTGCTTACTCTATATTCTATTACGCAATTTTTAAAGGTACCGTACGCTGATTTTATACGTAAGCAAGAAAATACTTAAAGACCGTTTAATGACGATCTTTTTAATTTTAACAAATTTTAGTGGTTGTTGCATATCTTTAGCAAAATGTTTGTATGTATAAGTGAAAAATAACAACTGTGTATCTTTACTGAGGTGAATTGTAAACAGAACGAGTCTTAAGGTTGAGACACGAAGAAGTCTAATGGAAACAACCTTCTTTACGTTACGTTACAAGATTTAAATATCCTAAAAATCCACTACGTAGCAGGATGTATTGAAACATTATTTCAATATTAATGTTTGCTTAGGGATGAATGTTGTTTTAATATCAATGTTATATTTTAGCAAATATTTTTTGAAAAGGATAAAATTATCTTTAAATGTTATAAATTGACAGCATATAAATGCCATACTGTTGTGCAAAGGCCTCCCCTCAATTCTGAGAGGGTTTTGGAATTCTGCCTTGGTGTCACATGTCCTCGAAATATTTATTAATTCTTAAACATGCTTAATAATGGTATAATATATGTAAAAATGGTATATATAAGTCATATCATAATGATTCACCATGATTTATGATAAGTTTTAGATTGGACATAAGATTTTATTGAAGCACATTTTATTTTAAGACTGTATCTAAAAGTGCTTTCTTTCCTGATGTAGGCTTTGAGGATTTTCCATGAGAGCTCCAGTTGATTTGTTTGATGTGTTATATAAAAAAAATAAAACAGCTCAATAATTGTACTGATGGAAAACGCAACGTAAACTTATATTTTACACAATTTTTCCTGAGGCGTGGTTCGTCCTAGATCGCTTTTAAATTCAATTTTTATTGACTCTACGTGTTTTAGTTTAGGAAAATATGTAACGCAAACAAGAAATATTCAATTTCAATTTATTTACATAATTATACAAAAAAAAAACTGACTAGACAGACTATTCTATATTATAGGACCTACTTCATAATATACCAGAGAACCAAATGGGAAAGCAAGAACAGCTTTGAACAGATTTTATTTGTTTAAATTTTGAAACCGAGTGTAAGTTCATCTGAAATTGATAAAAATGTGTAAGGCAGTTATATAAATTTCAGATGAATTTATTTTAGAATTGACTTTCTCATAACAGATTAAGTTGAAACTTTTGTTGGGACTGAAGTTTCCTTCTATTAAAAGAATTTTATTTTCGTGCCGGCCCACCGCTAGCAACTTTATAAGGCGCAGGTTCGGCCTTACATGTTCTCATCTCTGGGTGGGACACTCCAGTGCCAGCTCCTTTCATTTTGACCGCATTCGACGAAGAGCGGCTCGATCCACTGGCCGTGCGAAGATATGTTACATCTCTTTGTATTTTTTATCGAATATACCACGGGAAGTATTTCGAAGAATTGTCCGGATTAATTGCAGTCGACTAATTACACTATCGCACCTTGCGGCATAACTTAAAATTCCATCCACACCATCTTGGTGGCTGGTTTTCCACCACATAGCGATTTGCAAGGAATTTTCTGACAAGCACGGCCGCTTTGTGGAATTTGCTGCCGGTAGTAGTTTTTCCGGACCGATATGACTTACCTTGAAAAAAATAGTCCATTCTTTCCGAAAAGGCCAGCAACGTACTCTAAATTACTCTGGTATTGCGGATGTTCATAGACGACGGTGATCACTTACTACCGAGGTTAGGTGAGCCGCTTGCACCCTCTTCTATGAAAAAAAACAAAACATCGAAAATATTAAAAACTTTAAAACAAAGTAAATCTTAAATCGATATAATATTATAAGTTTATTGTCGTTTATTACACGGAATTTAAAATTAAAAAAAAACCACGGATAGCGGATAAATATATTCCATGTATGTGTTAAAGAACTATTAGTAATAACCGTAAACATACAAAATGGCCGCTATACAAAATGGGATATTATTTTATTCAATTCTCAAGAGTAAGTCATCGAGCGGCACTGATGTGTATGTGACGCAGGGCGTCAGAGTGAATCGAAACGTAAAAAACGAAGCGCCGAGTCCACTAGTCCGTAAGGTAGGTGTAAAGTTATACCACTGTATGTAGGAATGCAAAAACTACTACAAATTTCTCTTTTTGATGTATCTGTAAACATCTATCTTTCTATCTATCTATATCTATATATGTAATTTACCAAAGGTTATTTTTGTCGGTAAAAAATATATTTCTGAATTAAAATTAATATTTCATATGCCATTGTAAATATTACTTTTCCCTCTAATGACGAAAAATAAATGAATGTATTCAAATTAATAATTCGTTAAGACAAATGTAAAAAACATTGAATTAATTTATTTATTTACAGAAAGAGCCGTCTGTTGACAATCTGTTCAACTAACATGCACGTCAGCTGACGTTAGATGTTATTTACATTCTTTTAAGAATGTATAGATGGCGCCATCTGTTCATGATCGCGATACTGCGTGAAATACGTCTTTGTTTAATGGCTGCTATTGAAAAATATTATGTGACATTGCTGTTACTATCACATACATCAAGAAGCAAATTATTGCAGTTGCAAAGATGAAATATGTCCCAAAGTAAATTAATTTCAACTCATAGAAATAAAAGAATCTTCTCCGTGAGATGTAATAAAGGGTCATAGTAGATTTTGTCCATAATTATTTAATTAAAACAATCGCAATATTCTATACTTCGTAATACTTAACTAATTAACTAGTCGATACCGAAGAACTTTAGAACTGACCAGCGAGTAACAACAGTTTTTTTATAAACTTCGTATCGTTACCGTTTTTGAAAATAATTATCTTCGATATTGTTCGGGTAATATGCATTTTAGAATTAGGGGTAATTTTAATTTGGTTTTATATAGGACTGGAAATTTCTAAACAACCATAATTATTTACTCTTCACTTTCAATCGCATTGCAGTTTTAATTAAAAACAAATGTTACATTAGCTTGGCATTCCATGACGCAACTTTTTTATTATTAGTATCGTATATACTTCATAATAATTGAGTAAAAAGCCGTTATTTTGTTATATACAAACAGACACTTTTATTTATTTGTATAGATAATATATGGAATCCCCTAATTGATTAACGATTTAAACGCAATAGCACTTATCTCTGAACGCTACCGCAACACACCCATACTAATATTATAAATGCGAAAGTAACTCTCTCTGTCCCTCTGTTTGTTACCTTTTCACGGTTTAACTGCTGAACCGATCTTGACGAAATTAGGCACAGAGGCTTGCATCCTGGAGACGGACATTGGATATTTTTCATCCGAGAAAATCAAATATTTATCCGGGATATTTAAAAAGCCTATATCTACCCGGACGAAGTCGCCGGCATCAGTTAGTGTTTTATATATTGGCAAAAATCTTATCTGAAATGTAATCAGTTCAGAAAGTGTCCTCTGCTGGCCATAAACGCCTTTCAAGTTTGACGAAGTCGCTACGCCTGTCTTACCGACCAAAAATGTGACTGAAAGAAATTATATTTTAATTTAATTTATTTATTATTATTTATTGACCACGCGGGAGGCGGCTTAAGAGAATCCACTATCCCATCACATCCCGCGGGTTTGGTAAAAGTCGACAGAGGAAAAACTATTAAATATCTTCCTGGAACGTCTGAATTAATAAACTGAGGTCGCCTACCCGCCTGCTCAACGTGGCAACTATAGCTAAAACCCCCCAAAATGAGATCTACAAACTTTTGTGGCAATCTATGGGGGAGGCCCATGTTCAGCAGTGGACTAGTAATAGGCTGAAATTATGATAATGACCTACTTATACACTCGTACATTACTTACAGCAGTGACGTTGTGACTCAAATTGGCTCTTGCCCTAAAATGCCAAAATACGGCGGGCCTCCTGGTCTTGGGCCAGTTCACGCCAGTCACTAATTCCGAGAACCAGCAGCTACTTCAAACTACTTCAACGTTATTGCTCCATCGGTATGTAAGTCTCCCAACTAGTTGCCGATCACTCAACCGTCTCAAATACCGCCTCCCATTCTTTCCAAATGTCCAGCCAACGAAATCCGGACGATTTTATCTTTTTGTATATTTATACTGTTATAATCTAAATTTTAATTATTAACATTTATGTATCCATGAATCAACTAAATACTCACATCACTCATCTAAGATTTGATAAACCATTTGTAAAACGGTGTATCAAATCTTAGATGCGTTGCGATCAAACGGTTTATAATGGTGCTTTGAACTAAATGAAGATACCCATAAATGTCACAAGTATTAAAACAAGAGTAAAACTTTGTTACATTTATTAATTTTAATAAAATTAATTGAAAGGCTATAAGCACAAAAGAAAATGCAATGTTGTTTACTAAGAACCTCTAGCGCTTAACTTTATTTAATATTTTATATAAACTCTTAAAGTGACTGAGAACAACGGAGCGTTATTACGAAATAATAACGTCTATTTTAATTTAAAATAACAATTTTTACAAATAGATTACTGTCAGATGGCTGACATTATAGCGGGTAACTTAGGCTACTTTCATTTGAAAAAAAAAAAAATTAAAACCCTAAAATCCGATTAAAATAGGAAAGTATATATGGACATCATCGATCGGAGTCCGCTTTTTTACGAGAGTGAAACCGCGGGGCACAGCTAGTTTGGAATAAAACTAAAACGATATTTTTTTGATTTTCTGTTCATTTCTTAGAGACTCTGTTTGTTACTTCCATTTTAAAAATAATGCGTGACGAATTTTTATTTTAATGAACGTAAAATAGATTATAAAAAAAGAAGAAACGAAAAATGTGTCCGATCTAATTTGTTTTTATACGTTATTTTTAGCGTAACCTATGTGTATGTGCGTATGTAACTAAGAATGTAATAATCATCATCAACAAAAGAGGGCCATAAGATCTATTTATAATCTTGGCTCTAGAGTGTCTCTTAGAGATATATTTAAAGAAATTAATATCTTAACCATGGCCTCTCAATATGTTTATGAAAACGTTATGTATGTACATATTAATCACTTTAATAAAAAAAATGATGTTCATAATGTGAATACCAGGAAGAAGCACAAATTAATTGACTTCACAGAGTCAATAACTCTTTCATGGGGCAATGTATTCGTTTTTACAACAAAATCCCAGAAAGTGCACTAAGTCTTACAATAAAAAAGTTCAAACTATTTGTTAAACAAAGACTTTTTAAGAAGGGTTATTATAATATTAAGGAATACATGGATGGTGATAACCCCTGGGAATGAGGTGATCGCTGCCAAGCTATTTCTACATCTTTATAAAACTGCTCTAATTGTATATTTAAAATGACTGAAAAAGAAATCCCGCTGGGTTTCTTACTGGTTCTTCCCAGGACAGAGGCATGTCTTTGCGAACAAGTGTAGTTAAAAAAAATGACGTTCAATAAGTATTATGTAAATGATCTACTCGTATATTGAATAAAAAATATTCTATTCTAAAAAAAACTTTTCAGCATATCACTAGCTGAACAGAGGCCTCCCTCAAAGATAACCACGAAACACTTAATTTTGTAGGTCTCATTTTGGGGACTTTGCCATAGTTGCCACGCTTGGCAGGCGAGTTGGCAACCGCAGTTTATTTATTCAGTATGTTCCAGGAGGATGCTGCTGCCCATCTTCTGGTTTCATTTTCCCTCTGTCGACTTTTACGACACCCACGAGACTAGCTGTTGCGATAGATAGGCAAACTTTCGACTTTTACACACTTCAAGACGTCCGAGTAATTGGTTACTTTGCTCACGTGTTTAAGACCACAATACAATTATTTCATAACCAAGACCATCAGCTCATTGCTGTTCAAACGCGATTTTGAGTTTTTGAAGTATAATATAATAATAAAATAAATGTATAGTAACCCGCGGCATTGTAGCCTGGAACTGTGACCGCAAGGCCACACGGTCCCGGGATGATAATTATGAAATAGAAAACAAACTTTGCAGCATGTACTGGTTAAGTACTTTACTGCATACAGTTAATATTAGAAAAGAGGTAGGTGCTATTCTACTCTGCCGGACACCTATCAGCAATTAAGAATATGCAGGAATCCGTAGGTAGGTAAGTACATCCCCAGGGCCAGTTATTCTGCCGTGAAGCAGTAGTGTGCAAACATTACTGTGTTTCGGTTTGAAGGGCACTTAGAGCTAGTGTAATCACTGGGCATATGAGACTTTATTGTTTTGGTGTAATGTGTATTGTGGCAGTCATCTGTTTTTGCAGTGAATGCCCAGTACCCCTTATGGGATACAGTCGTGATCTTTTGTTTGTTGTTTGTTTCTAATGTTATCACCAAGCATGGTGAACGGCAAGTATTCCAAGCGTTATCCACGAAATTTGACGGCGGAGACTATCACTGGCAACGTTGGTTATCCAATGTATCGTCGTCGATATAACTGTAGAGAATTGTTTACCACTTTTTTCCACAATTGAAGTGGAAAACCAAAAGAAAATTATAAGATTCGACCCGGTAGATGGCGCTATGATCGTGTGGCAGTAAAGTTCCATACTTAAATATAATTCAGAAATCTAACCAAAAATAATTTAGAAGTCAACATATGCCAGGCCAGCTAGTTTGTAATAAAAGCTCCTGATTAAAAATTGCCAAATCATCTAGTGTTATATTCGACGTATATTTAACAGAAACTATCACCCCTTTCGTCCTGTGGGGGTCGTAAAAGTCGACAAAGGGAAAATGAAAACAAGGAGATGGACAGCAACATCTTCCAGGCCTTGTGGTAGCGGCTTAAGAGTATCTACCACCCCATCTCATCCATGGGTGTCGTAAAAGTCGACAGTGGGAAAATAGGAACTAGAAGATGGGCAGCATCATCTTCCAGGAACATCTGAATACATAAACTGCGGTTGCCAACCCGCCTGCCAAACGCGGCAACTATGGCAAAATCCCCCCAAAATGAGATCTACAAACTTTTGTGGCAATCTATGGGGGAGGCCTATGTTCAGCAGTGGACTAGTGATGGGCTGACGTGATGATGATGATGATGATCTTCCTGGAACATATTAATAAATGAACTGTGGTTGCCAACTAGCCTGCCAAGCATGGCAAAATCTTCCCGAAATGAAAGATACAAACTTTTGTAGCTATCTATGTGGCAAGTCTTTATTCGGCAGTGGACGAGTGATAGCCTGAAATTATGATGATGATGGTCTAATAGTAATCTTACCACTTACTAGAAAACTTATTTGGATTTTTATAAAATTAAGATAATTCTATAGTTTTGCTAGCCCAGTCAATGGTACGTTACTGTGTGTTTGGCGAGGGACCATCAAAATTCTTTGATACAACTGGAAAGAACACAAAGTTCTCCGTTAAAAGCCATGACTTTTAGTCTCAAGAGGTATCCAGCGTAATCACTGGGCATATGAGACTTAAGAACTGATGTCTCAGGGTGACGGGCGCATTGTTGTGTCACACTGTACTGGGTGACACGGTATTTGTTATGGGCAGTTGCACTTACCATTAGGTGAATGTTTTGCTCGTTCCGTCACTTTTATCAAATAAAAAAATATATTTTTAAATGGATCATCGATATTTTTGCACTACATAACCAACGGAAGGAATAGCCGGTGTTAATTGTACAGGCGACAGCGACGTGGTTCGCCACCCGTCACGTCTCGTTTCCCGCGAGGGCGAAAAGTGGGCTGCGTGAGTGGCCTCTGTCTACCCCTTATAAGGGAAAAAGGGGTGACTACATGTATGTAAGAATGCAAATTGTACAATTTCACTAAAGCGTCTTAGTAATTCGTTCAATATATGGATAGCAGCTGTAGAAAGAAATAAGTAAGCGGCATAACCTTTCTAAGGATTTTTGCGAGAATTTATGTGATATAACCACTTAAGAAAAATATAATGTTAAATAAAGTATTTAAAGTAAAATAGTAAAAGTGGTGCAGACAGTACTTACGTCTAAACTTGTTTTGTAGGGTGTTAATGTCATGAATAATATTATCACGTGTGAGCTTCGGCCGTTATTTCTCAGTTCTTCAACATTTCTTACATGTTGTGCTAAAACAATTCTTTTTTTATCAAGTTTTATGCTTTCATATTCGGTTCTATAATAATGTCTATTATTCCAACTTATTTTTTTTTAACAAATTGTACCGCATCAATACGTATTTACGTTTTAATTTTAATTACATTTGATAAAAAATAACATTATTTTTGTATGTCATTATTTGACGTGTCCGGAATATTTCATTTATTTATTAATGGAAGCAGTCTTAAACTATTTTCCAGTGTCAAGTAACATATCCAAGTATACAATCTCGAAGCAGCCAGACTTCAAATTTTTTTATCGACAGTAAAACGATAGTTGACTTTTACTGAAGATGTGCTGGACTGTGGAGACAAAACGAAAAGCACAATTTTGAACTTGAATTAAATTTTTCAATCACTGCACACTTTCAGGAGCAATCGCCGCATGAAAAACTATCAAAATTAAATAAAAACACTACTGCCACTTTTCGAATTGGCGCAAAAAGTCACCATGTCCAGAATAGTTGTGAGCGCTAGGTGCTGTTACTGTCAAGCACATAGCGAATACGGATTCCTGCATAGGCACCTATAGGCACCATAGGAGACTTTTAGTCTCAAGAGGTATCCAGCGTAATCACTGGGCATATGAGACTTAAGAACTGATGTCTCAGGGTGACGGGCGCATTGTGGTGTCACACTGTACTGGGTGACACGGTATTTGTTATGGGCAGTTGCACTTACCATTAGGTGAATGTTTTGCTCGTTCCGTCACTTTTATCAAATAAAAAAATATATTTTTAAATGGATCATCGATATTTTTGCACTACATAACCAACGGAAGGATTAGCCGGTGTTAATTGTACAGGCGACAGCGACGTGGTTCGCCACCCGTCACGTCTCGTTTCCCGCGAGGGCGAAAAGTGGGCTGCGTGAGTGGCCTCTGTCTACCCCTTATAAGGGAAAAAGGGGTGACTACATGTATGTAAGAATGCAAATTGTACAATTTCACTAAAGCGTCTTAGTAATTCGTTCAATATATGGATAGCAGCTGTAGAAAGAAATAAGTAAGCGGCATAACCTTTCTAAGGATTTTTGCGAGAATTTATGTGATATAACCACTTAAGAAAAATATAATGTTAAATAAAGTATTTAAAGTAAAATAGTAAATGTGGCGCAGACAGTACTTACGTCTAAACTTGTTTTGTAGGGTGTTAATGTCATGAATAATATTATCACGTGTGAGCTTCGGCCGTTATTTCTCAGTTCTTCAACATTTCTTACATGTTGTGCTAAAACAAGTCTTTTTTATCAAGTTTTATGCTTTCATATTCGATTCTATAATAATGTCTATTATTCCAACTTATTTTTTTTTAACAAATTATACATAAATATACAGCATCAATACGATTTTACCTTTTAATTTTAATTACATTTGATAAAAAATAATTTTTGTATGTCATTATTTGACATGTCCGGAATATTTCATTTATTTATTAATGGAAGCAGTCTTAAACTATTTTCCAGTGTCAAGTAACATATCCAAGTATACAATCTCGAAGCAGCCAGACTTCAAATTTTTTTATCGACAGTAAAACGATAGTTGACTTTTACTGAAGATGTGCTGGACTGTGGAGACAAAACGAAAAGCACAATTTTGAACTTGAATTAAATTTTTCAATCACTGCACACTTTCAGGAGCAATCGCCGCATGAAAAACTATCAAAATTAAATAAAAACACTACTGCCACTTTTCGAATTGGCGCAAAAAGTCACCATGTCCAGAATAGTTGTGAGCGCTAGGTGCTGTTACTGTCAAGCACATAGCGAATACGGATTCCTGCATAGGCACCCCACCACCAGTAAAATTATTAATACATTTAAGCGAGCGTCATCATATTAAAAAAAACTTTTTTATACAACTTCAATGTTTAATGTTCTCTCTAACACTAGATTTACGGGCATTAACGGACGGGTAGGGACGGGTATATTACGAATAGATAGACCACATATCGGTGTTTCAGATAAAACCATTAGATATATATATATATATATATATATATATATATATATATATATATATATATATATATTCGCTGCATTATATCAATAAAAACCTATAAATAATCGCTAAGGAATAATATTTATTTGTTCAGAAATTAAAACCATTTTTTTAGGGAAAGTGGGGCAAGCAGCTCACCTGATGGTAATTGATCACCGCAGCCCATGAACATCTACAATACCAGAGGAATAGCAGATGTTGCCATAAAATTGACAATCCGTGATATTGACGAGTTTCCTAAATCTAGTGTTAAAGATATAGATAAACTTTAATTACAATACCATGCATTTATTTCGACATTGTTAACAATGTCAAAACGAATAACTATTAATTCCGACACGCAAAGTCCGCATTTGTAAAAAATTGTGTCATAACGTACATAGCACTGTAATTATTATCATATTTATGATTTCTAATCAATAAACTTTTTTCATAAATAGCTTTTATTTTATTGATGGTGATGTAACTTTGGATTTTCAATTCGATGTAGAAGATATTTTAAAGATCAGAAGTGAATTAAATGCGCCTATAATTATGCGTTATACGTAATTAAACTTGAACTTGAAATTAGTCAAACGTATTTTTTTTCCAATCTACCACTTGGACTTTTTATCGTTTTTAAATAAAAACATTTTAAATAATTATTTACACAATTTGCCGCGTGTCAGCAGCCTAAGGAATCTACCATCTCTCTCATCCCGTGGGTGTCGTAAAAGTCATCCCGCCTGCCATGCGCTATGCGAACTATGGCAAAATCTCCCTAAAATGAGAACTACAAACTATCGTGGCAATCTATGGGGAAGGCCTATGTTCTGCAGTGGCTAGTCCACTGATAGGCTGAAATGGATGAATTAATGAATTTTTAATAAAACAAAAGTTGTAATGAAACTGAAGAAATATTTTAAAAATAGAATTATTGAGACATCGGCTACCGTAGTTACTCATCATTTCAGCCCACTGCTAAACATAGGCCTCCCCTATAGATTGCCATAAAAGTTGTAGCTCTCATTTTGGAGGGATTTTGCCATAGTTGCCACTCTTGGCAGGCGAGTTGGCATTAACACAATTGTAAAGTTACGTCTGGCTGTTGTCTGGCCACCATAAAAAGCCAGTCGTGACTTTTGGATACCTTCTAACTGTTTTTAAAAATATGTAGCGCCTCATTATCATGATTACTAGCACTCAATTCTCCTTTAATTACACTCTGATAGAAAAACAGGAGCTACCGAATGTGCATAAGAATCCGTATCGTATTTTTATTTTTAGATAAGAGACAGACAGACCGACAGCCCGAGAAAAAATCCAATATAGGTAAGTTTGGGTTCACTTGTCTATATGAGTTAAGGAGGTAATGGAGGTATCCATACACTTATTTCTAAAATATTTTCAATGAACTTGCTGCCGTGTGTTGGCTTAAGAGAATCTATCACCCCATCTCATCCCGTGGGTGTCGTAAAAGTCAACAGAGAGAAAGTAAAAAAAAAGGAGATGGCAGCAGCATCTTCCTTTAAGATGTGAATAAATAAACTGCAGTTGCCAACCCGCCTGCCAAGCGTGGCAACAATGGCAAAATCCCCCATAACGAGAGCTACAAACTTTTATTTAAATAAGCGGAGTCCTATGTTCAGCAGTAGACTAGTGATAGACTAAGATGATGAGTATGTATACAATCTCCTACAGTATCCTGTATGTATAGATCAAACAATTAAAAAGGTAAAAAGAATATTTAAAAACAACTAGATTCTTTGTTTTGCACGGAAGCGCGACAGGAAACATACGAGACAATGAATATTATTCAGCGTAATATAACAACGAGAAAAAGAAAATACCTTTATTTTCCCAGTTATAATTAGTTAAGCAAAACGACATTCAGTTACAAACAAATGATCGATTTCTTTCAGTAATTGGCGACTACTAGTTAATAGCTATTTGCGTAGTATATTTTAGCTTTTGAGGTAGAACACTAATTATACTGTATCATATAAAAATATATCTAACAAAAAATTAACTAGTGTTTAAATGAAACTAAGTTTACGGATTTTATCGCGTTTAATTTTTTTACTATTTATAACCCGACGTTTCGAGTGCTTTATAGCACCCATGGTCACGGGAGGACTAAGGTGATAGATGTCCTGATGTCATAGTTAACCTGGGGTACCTTCAGTTTTTAATTATTATTTTTGGTCCGATCTACGCAGAAAGAGCTAACTGTGTCTTGAAGTCTTGCAGTGGTATGCTTGGTTTTTGATTTAATTTTATTTATTATTGGATCCCAAGCTGGTGGTAATACCCAACCATCTTCTCTATTGAAATTAGGATGTTTTTTGATTTCAATAGCTCGCGAATCATCCTTGGTAGGAATCGGTGTTCTTTTGCAAGGATCTGTGGTTTATCAAATCTGATGTAATGGTTGGGATTATCCAGAACGTGGTCACAGACTGCAGACTTCCTAGAACGACGATGCTTCACGTCAACTATGTGTTCTTTTACGCGGGTTTTTATCGATCTTTTTGTTTGGCCTATGTAAGAGAGACCACATTCACAATCTAGCTTGTAAACTCCTGCGTCCTGTAGAGGGATGTTACACTTGACAGATGGTAAAAACTGACTTATCTTCTTCGGCGGCCTGAAGAATGTTTTTATGGAAGCCCGCTTCAAGATATAGCCAATCTTGTCCGTGACTCCTCTGACATAAGGTAGAACAGCAGGTACACGCTCGACTGTGGCCGGTTTCACTCGGTCACTGCGACGTAGGCGCGGAACCCGAAGCTTGTTGTCGTGCAAAACTTGCTTGACATGTTGAAGCTCGGCGGCCAGGTGTTTCCTGTCACAGATTCCTCGTGCTCTCTGAAACAAGGATTTACCCACGGTAGCTAACTGTGATGGATGATGGTGAGATTCACCGTTTAAATATCTGCTAGTATGGGTCTTTTTTCTATACACAGTGTGACACAAGGTGTTATTAGGATTTCGAATTACTAAAACATCTAGAAAAGCTAAAGAGTTATTTGCCTCTAACTCTATTGTAAATTGAATTTTAGAGTTTAGGGAGTTAAGGTGGTCTAGAAATGCAGTTACTTAACTAGTGTGTTACTTCAACTGCTCTTTTTTATTCAAGGCGAGCAAAACGTTCACCTGGTGGAAAGTGTAACGTCAGCTCATAAGAAATGCTGTTTCACCCAGAACATTTGGCACATGTGGCACAACACTGCGCCTGTCCCCCTGAGACATCAGTTTTTTAGTTTCATATGCCCAGTGATTACACTAGCTCTCAGTGCCCTTCAGACCGAAACAGAGTAATGTTTGCACACTACTGCTTTACGGTAGAATAACTGTTCCGGCGGTGGTACCTACCTAAGCGGATTTCTGCTTAGGAATCCTACCCCCAGTGGATATATCAAAAAACTGATAAGACATTATTAGATAAATTGTATTATAAAATAGATCATTATACAGAAGACAAATATTATGAATTATGGCGTTGAAAAAGGTATGCTTGCTTCTCTGAGGTCTTATTTTTTAAACCGGGGTAGATTTTGACGATTCGATTATGTGACCATAAACACATAATCGAATGAAGTAATTTTGACTTTGACTTTGAAAATAAATAAAGCCCTTACTGTAACGGATATAAATTATAGGGACGATGTTTGTCTTTTATTAAACTATTTAAACTATTTTCTTATGGCTTGGGCTGTGTCACCTTCATTCGCGTAACTAAATTGAGTGACGTTTTAGTCTGAAATAATTATTGAATTATTCACGTCACTATTCGTTGTAGCACAGGCTGTGCTTAGTCATGCTTAAATGCGCTCAGGCATACAATTTACAGTGCATTATTGTCACGCATAAATTAATTTATCGGAATGCATTAACCTACTGTTAAACAACGTGACGCACAGTTAAAATATTCATTATATTATTATTCATTTATTCATAAACGTGACCTTAATTCTAGGGCGCGTTAATAAAACGACATTGCAAAATTTCACATCATGCCAACCTTCGTGGGTCGTTCACTTTCTCCTAACATATGCTGTGTTAAAATTTTATTTGGTCATAATAATTTACGTATCCCAGGTTGATACTAAAAAGCTACGGGTGGGTAACATCTGGCACTGTAATATCTCCTGCGCAGCTGTTAACTTCCCACAATATTCGATATTTGTCACCGTGGACGAAAATCGGCCGTGGGGGTTGATACGAAGAGTGGTAAGGAAGCACAGGATCCCACTGATGTGGTCATTGTTCGTAAATACACACTGTTTTCTACCTCGGAGAACTGATGGAATGCTACACTGCCATCCCTGTCTGTCGCGTGACTGCGCGCGCGCATGAATGTTACACACGCGCGTACTTGTGTAAGTGCGCAGCCCACTAATGAACATAGGCCTCCCCTATAGATTGCTACAAAAGTTTGTAGCTATCATTTTGGGGGGATTTTGTCAAAGTTGCCACGCTTGGCAGGCAGATTGGAAACCGAAGTTTTTTATTCAGATGTTCCAGGAAAATGCTGCTGCCTATCTCCTGATTTTTATTTTTCCTCTGCCGACTTTTACGATACGAACGAGATGAGATGAGATGGTAGATTCTCTTAAACCGCCACCACACGGCTTATAGCTAGTGTAATCCAGTGGTAAATTAAATTTACGCACTAATGTCTCAGGGTGATGAGAGCGATGTGTGGTCATATAGACATTAAGATAACATACTTGAGAACTGATGTCTCAGGATGACGGGCGCCGTGTAGTGTCACACAGAAAAGTTCTGGGTGACATAGCATTTGTTATGGGTAGACGTCGCACTCAACATCAGGTGAACGTTTTTCTCGTTTCGTAACTCTACGATACTTATAATTTTTATTACCTTCATAGAAGATGCGTAAAAACTTTGTCTATTATGGGTAAAAGTTGAATCTCCGAATTTTTTTTATTGTATAGAGCGACGAAACAAGCAAAACGTTCACCTGATGTTGAGTGCGACGTCTACCCATAACAAATGCTATGTCACCCAGAACTTTTCTGTGTGACACTACACTGCGCCCGTCATCCTGAGACATCAGTTCTCAAGTCTCATATGCCCAGTGATTACGCTAGCTTACAGTGCCCTTTAAACCTAAACATAGTAATGTTTGCACACTACTGCTTCACGGCAGAATAACTGGCCCTGGGGTGGTACCTACCTAGACGGATTCCTGCATAGGAATCCTACCACCACTATGGATTAAGAACCTGGGATACGCTACTTAGTTTATTCATGTGTATGCTAGATGAAATCGATAATGAAAGTACAGATCTAGTTGTAGATCTACTGGTTACAAATCAAATTAATTATTTAAAGTAAACATAGTGAAATGTTCCAATATAATCTAAATCTTCTTTAAAATGCAACTTGCTCTGGACTCGATGCATAAGTTTGTGAGAGTAGATAAATGGCCCGTAGCGGGATTGCCTTTCTCACGTGATTCACTCACATGTAGCGCTGGAAAATGCAATTTTATTTATTTAAAAATGTTTGGATTTGAAATATTTCGTTACTTAAACTAAATTTAAAAAAAAAGTTTGTTTTATATTTTAGTATGCAGGAAACGGCCAGTTATTCTGCCGTGAAGCAGTAGTGTTCAAAAATTACTGTGTTTCGGTTTGAAGGGCACTGATAGTTAACGTAATCACTGGGCGTATGAGACTTAAGAACTGATGTCTCAGGGTGACGGGCGCAATGTGGTGTCACACAGATGTTCTGGGTAACGCAGCATTTGTTATGGGCAAACGTTGCACTTACCATCAGGTGAACGTTTTGATCGTCTTGTTACATTTTCTGATAAAAAAAGTTATAGTTTTATAAGAGCGTTGATATCTTGCATTAATTTAGGTTTTCGTTAATTTTTGTATTTAGTATAGAAAAATATTAATCTTTTTAAATCATCTATCTATATATTTATTTATATAGAAATATAAATAAAATTGAATTGCCGCATGTATGGAAGATTGAGATGATGCCCCATTGCTGAGTACAGGCATCCACTAATTTATTTGAGAGGGTCTTGGAACCGGGTAGAGTCCGCCACTTAGTTCGATTGCGGATCAGCGGACTTCACATCATCGTTATATTTTTATTCCATCGACATGCAGGTTTCCTCATGATGTTTTCCTTCACCACTTAGCGCGTGTTAACTCAACACATAAAATACCTGAACAAATTTAAAGTACCTTTACATTTAAAATATAAAAAAAATAAAAACATTCTTGATTGTATATTACAATTAACGAAGTTAATACACTACAATTTGGAGTGAAATAAATCGCCATGTTCAAATTATTGGATAAATAAAATTTAAACTTTAGTACAGAAACTAATAATAAAATTGATTCTAATGCAAAATGCATAATAATAAAGAATTTCTTAATGCGAACTAATCGTACAGGTTGGGGGATTTATAACTGAAATTGTTGAGAACGCGTAGACAACTTCGTACCTACATATATGCAATATAGATTGCAATGTACAGCTCGCATGTCCTATATTACGATCCCATAAGATGATGATGATATTGACGATGGTGAATGTGATACAGTGGGCTGTTTTTGTGCCTTTGTGTTTGAGCCTGTTTGTAGTGGAGCTGTTTAGACTAATGATGAGTGATATGAGTGAGTACATTTAAGCTATGAAATGTATCTGCCACTCTTATATTTGATTAAAATTAGGCAGATTACAGCTATGTATATTTTTGGTAAAACAATCACACAATTAGTTTGCTACGACAAATATTGTATATCAAAAATAACAAGTAACCAAACAAGTAAGTGGGTGTCGTAAAAGTCGACAGAGGGAAAATGAAAACCAGGAGATGGGCGGCAGCATCTTCTTGGAACATTTCAATAAATAAACTGCGGTTACCAACCCGCCTGCCAAACGTTGCAACTATGGCAAAAGCCCTTAAAATGAGAGCTACAAACTTTTGTGGCAATCTATGAGGGAGGCCTACATGATTTCTTATTGGTCGATTGTGAGCGCGCCTCAATTTCAAATTGCTATCTGTACTTGATAATTACACAGATAAGTAACAGCGGCAAAAGACACGTAAGCACAGAGGCACTCCTCTTCACCTTAACATATCAGATGTAATGCTTATGCGGTATGTTTGGAGGAAGTATAGGAATCAGGGTAAGCATAATATAGATAGCCCTAATATAATAAATCATTGCATGGGGTTTGAACAAATATCCGATGACGTATCTGTCGGGTACACTGACCACTATTGTCCATCAATCTTCTAAATCACACAATTATCATATCATAATACAAGTTTTTTTTTTATTTGATAAAGTGACGAGACGAGCTAAACGTTCACCTGATGGTAAGTGCAACGTCTGAATGCTGTGTCACTCAGAATATTTCTGTGTAGCACCACTCTGCGCCCGTCACCCTGATACATAAGTTCTTAAGTCTCATTTGCCCAGTGATTACGCTAGCTCTCAGAGCGATTCTGACCGAAACACAGTAATGTTTGCACACTACTGCTTCACGGCAGAATAACTGGCCCTGATGTGGTACCTACCTAGACGGATTCCTGCATAGGAATCCTACTACCAGTATAGTTCCTCATGTTATTACCTCATATCATTACGGAGGTGAGTCTGGGCACCGTAGAGGAAAGTTTCCGATCTAATTAAGTGGGCATCATAAATGAGACAGGACGGTATCAATTATATTTCTGATAATAAATATTTAAAATTAGTTCTAAATATTTCATTAGATACATCAAAATACGTATTCAGAAATATATCAGCTAAATATGTAAATTTACTTGATATGTTTAAGAATAAATGAAAGGAGTGGGAAAGTCGCGACGGAAATTGTTTTTTATTTGTTAAAATGGTGTAGTCAAACAACTTTTAGCACTTCGCCTAACTTACCTAGCCTCAGGGGATATTAAATACAGCGATTGTTCTAATCGTAACTATGATAATAAAAATTTTATAACAAATTTTTACTAAGGCGTTAATTAAAACTGAAATTTCATTATAAAATTCCAACTGTTCTCGATTTAAACTTTATTAATTAACGATAAATATTTGCAAATTCAGCAAATAAATCACGGGGCGAGTTAATTGCAGAGCTTAAGACTGTTTACTTATATAACTCTTTGTGTATTGTCTGTCAACTTTGATAAAGGCTGTTCACATTGTAACTACTAATAACAAACGCCATGGAATTTCATTTACGAATTTATAATGACTTACTCGTAGGCTGACATTGTCAGTAGTCATAATTTTTAACCGGTTTTTTCCCACTACTTCGTCATCAATAATTGTTTTTTTTTTTTTTTTTTAAGTGAATTTCTTTGGACGTCATGAGAGTATAATTTCACTGCACAAAATTGCCACGTTTCTGTTATTCTTAATAAAGATTTATCGATTAATTAATCGTTTTATACTGAGCACTTATTTTACAGTGAGTGGATATCTTGAATAATTCATGATAATTTATTTTTATTTTCATCAAATTTCAAAATACGTAAATAATAATATAGAAATTATATTCTTATATATAAATTTCACTTCTGTCACGAGTACCTAGTCCGGCCATAAGTTCTGTTACAAATGAAAACGCATTTTTTAATGAAGTAATGTAATCTATTAAAATTTATACCTACATATTTACCAGAAAAAAATAAAAACAATATTCTATTCGAAATGGCGACCTTTGGCATTTATACAGGTCTTTAATCTGTTTGGCCACGACTCTATGGATTTACGCACCGTTTCCAAGGGAAATTTCGCCACTGCTTGCTCCAAAGATTTTTTAATAGACACAATGTCGCCGTGTCGTTTAGAGCAGGCCATGCCCTCTAAAACTGACCATAATTTGAAGTGTAAAGGGTTGAGGTCTGGGCAAGATGAGGGCCAATCTTCAGCTCTTATAAAGTCCGGAACGTTGGTTTCAAGCCAGGCTTGAGTAGTTCGTGCCTTGTGACCAGGTGCAGAGTCCTGCTGGAAAGTCTACGGTATATTTTTAAAAAGTGTATTGCTGAGAGGCATGTATATAGAACATGATCCAAGACTGTATCTTGATACACTTTGGCTGAAGTTTTCACTAATTTTTCACAAAAATAAAGTTTTGTGCCTCCTTGATAAGACACGCCCCACCAAACCATCACTGACGCAAGTCAGTGGGGCTGTCAGTGATGACCACGTTGTACCTTTCCGACCATTTGAGGAGCTTCTTTAGAACTGTGAGCGTACACTTTATCATTTTGCTTTTTGTAGTGTTTTTCAATCGTGAAATTTTTTTCATCGGTAAAGAGGATATTCCTAATGTGGTTTCGACGAAATCTGGCTTTAACAGCATTAACAGCCTTTGTAGTTCTAACAGCACACGGCCGCCCCGATCTTTTCTGGTCTTCGACAGAGGAAATGTTGTTGTATCTGTTGATAGTACAGTATAAGAACATATGGCAGATACCAAGCTTTTGAAGTGTCTGGAATATGACCGACGGCTCCATACCCACTTTGTGCAAGGCGATCACTACAATCCTATTTACTTTAACACCCCATTCCATATTGTAATTTGATAATGAACACGAAATAATACGCGAAATGGCGCAACATCGAAAGAAGTTATTAAAATAATATACGTGTTCCAAATTCAAAATAATTAAAAAGTTGAAAAAAAGAAAAGTTTTAACAGTATTTATGGTCAGACTAATTACTGTGTTGCACGCATCGATTTTTTTTAATAAAGTGCTCACCCTTTTGTTACTTTTATTAAGCCCCCCGTCCAGTTTGCGAGTGTGCGTAATGCACAATGTCTACAGATATTTAGTAACGTGGTCTAGTGATCAATCAGTGATCAGATCTAGGTCCAGTGAGCAGACATTAGCGATCAGGTACTGATTACTACGCGACAGGTCCTGCGACTGACTTCGACACAGGATCCTGCCTACAATCTCATTGCATGAGCGTTATATCAGGCGCGGGTAGTATAGAACGAGTGGGAACCTCTGTGTTTCACACCTCATCACACCTGTGGCACTATTATCTCCTGCGTAACTTAAAGTTTCCTAGTATTCGAAGTTCTTTTAATGTCGAAAGTCTCGTCAGACGAGACAAACGTTCACCTGATGGTAAGTGCAACGTTTGCCTATAACAAATGCTGTGTCATCCAGAACATATTTCTCTCAGTGTCCTTCAAACCCAAGGGCAGTAGTGTTTGCTCACTATTGCTTCACGGCAGAATAACTGGAAGGTTGTTGCCGTGGTCGAAATTCGTTCGGGCATCACACATTTATAATCGACTCGATCTTCGACTTTTATGATTAATGACAAAATGTTTCAGGTTTCAAAAACATACATCCATACATAGAGTCTCTGGACTATACATACAGTGGTAGCTTAGGGGCTAGGCGCTCGCTTTAAATTTCATAGTATGTGAGTGACCTGGGTTCGATTCCCGGTGCCGGCACCAGTAAAATAGTTAATTGCAAATTTAAGTGCTGATTTACCACGTGCTCGGCGGTGAAGGAAAACATCGTGAGGAAACCGGCATGTCTTAGAAATAAAAAATATATTTCGAAGACATGTGCAGTCCGCCAACCCGCATTGGAGCAGCGTGGCCGATTCTTCCTAGCTCCAAAACCCTCTCAGAATTGAGAGGAGGCCTGTGCTCAGCAGTGGGTCATTTATAGGCTGAAACTTTACTTTTTTACTATACCGCATTTGATGGTGAGATTATTCATTCTTAATCCAAACGCACTCTCCTTCAAATTTTTCAACCAATTGTCTATAAATAGGTTAAACGTCCCCGGCGAAGCTACACGTCTCTATTATACACCTTTTTCGATGTTAAATCAGTCTGTGTAAGCCCCGTTTATCCTGACAAAGTACTAGAACACTTTCATAGGAAAGTCTTATTTTTAATGTCACTGTAATTTTTAATATATTAGAAGTAGTAGAATATGACACTCGTAAAAAGTTATAAACAAACCTAAATAAAATGAAGATATTTTGGCGTTAATTTTTTATTGAAGTAATCGTGAAGAATCCCGCGTGTTTAAGAAATAAAGGATATTTTAAAGACATGTGTAGTACGCTGAATCGCAACAGGGAAGCAGGGTTAATCCGTTCTGGGACCAGTACTCCCGAAAAATATGGGCACACCTTCCGCTCAGAAGTAGAACTTTCATATATGTTGTCAGTGTACTTTTAGTATATTTAATTCAGAATCCTGTGAAAATAAAATAAAGCGCTAATAGTAACATCATAAGGTTTTAGATATCAGACTCAAAGCTTTCATTACACCAAACGGTCTTTGATTCCTTTTTTAAAATATGATGTTATCAAAGTTAGTCTTTTGTATAAATATAAAATATTTTTCTTAGAAACTTCAATGAATTTAGGCTTAATTTTCATAAACTCGTATATTTAAATGAGATGAGAATGATGAGAATTTTTCAAAGCTGTATTAGAATAAAATATATAATGCGAACTCCTACTGTGTCGTTTATGTTCGAATTGGCGGCGAAGCGGCGTAGAGAATTTGCCACTCCTTTTTATACCGGAGGTGCTGCAAGAATTGGAAACTTGAAAGGAAAATGGCGTGGATAACGACAAGTTAAATAACCGCCTCTTAATAGTAGTGTCTAAAGTGCGCAAGTCTAGTACTGCGATCACGAGGCGTTGTGAATACGGCAAATTCTCCCTACAGGACGATGCCGGTTTGTAGTGGAGGTGTTTAGACTAGTGATGAGAGATATACGTATATTTAAGTTATGAAATTTAACTTATTTTTTTTGATACTTCTCTTATATTTAATTAAAATTAGGCAGGTTACAGCAATTTATAATTTTGGTCAAACAATCACACAATTAGTTTGCTAAGACAAAAATATACAATATACAAAATAACAGGTAACCAACAGTATACCAGGCCAAGCAGAAAGTATTGGGAAGAAAGTTTTTTAGAATGAGCCAGTTATAATTTATTTTAATAATGTAATTATTTACAAGTACCAATATCCAAAAGCCGTGGTAGCTCAGGGGCCTGGTGCTCGCCTTTAATTTCATAGTAAGCGAGTAACCTGGGTAAACATCGTGAGGAAACCTGCATGTCCGAAGAATAAAAATATTTTAAGGACATGTGAAGTCCGCCAACTCGCATTGGAGCAGCGCGGCGGACTATTCCCGGCTCCAAAACCCTCTCAGAAATGAGAGGAGGCCTGTGCAGCTGGCTGTGTCAGCAGTGTGACACTTATAGGCAGTTACTTTACTTTACTCTAACCAATATCCATTCTACCATATTTATCAAATATTTTGAAAGCTTAAGCTCACAAGGAAATTTCTGCCTTCATCTTTAAAAATGAGCTTCTCTCTCTTTTTCAATTTGGTTTTCGTTTAGGACACAGTACACCCATACCGCTCTAATCAAGGTTACTGAAGACATTCGTAAAGGCAATGAAAATTCTCTAATTACTCTTTTAGAACTTATTAATTTCTCGACCGCTTTCAATATGGTAAACCACAACGTACTCCTTCCTATCGTCTGCAACCTCTGCGTCCACATCGACGATAGATAGATAAACTGATAATTACTGGGCATATGAGACTTAACAACTGATCTAACGGGGACGTGCGCAGTGTTGTGCCACACAAAGGTTCTCGGTGACACAGCATTGGTTATGGGCAGACGTTGCACTTACCATCAGGTGAACGTTCTGCTCGTTCCGTCACTTTCATCAAAAAAAAAAAATGGGCATTTGTTGTGTATATATATTTGTTATATGCACTTGACATCAGGTGAACGGATTGCTCGTTTCGTATTTTTATATAATAAAAAAATATCTTTCTCTTATATCAATAAAAAAATAGGTCTTAAAAAATAGGTCTTTTAAGCTTTTAAATGCACTATAAGCTCGATTCTGGTCAAGATAATATTTAGGTGGGGCATTTGTATTTGCATTGCATTGTATTTTACGTTACGATTTCCCTCCCCATTTTTTTACGAGCTTAATTGAAACATCGTGTTTCATAAAGATCTGTGCCGGGAACATTTTCGCGCTATAATTTTTAATGATTTCAAATATCGCCTAAAACCGGACTAATAGTTGATAGACGTCATAAATGCTTTTCAGAGTGGCCCACATATGAGTAACTGAAACATCAGCAGATGATATGCCGTTCTAGAATCTTTAATGTATGCCTAGCCTCAGTTAACGCTGGACGTGGGAAGCACGTTGGCTTAGAAGTCTTTTATTTTATGTTAGAGGAGGCAAACGAGCAAGCGGCTCACCTGATGGTAAGTGATCACCGCCGCCCATGAACATCTACAATACCAGAGGAATAGCAGATGCGTTGCCGGCCTTTGAGGAAGGAATAGGTTTTTAGTCTGATAAATAATAGTTCAATAATCTGCCCACACTCATTTGTCTGGGGTTTACTATGATGATGATGTCCTATTAACCAATTTCGCCCACAGCAACATCTTATGGTTAACAACTTTAAGAAGGCAACAACGCACGATATATAGTATATTAAGTTTTGTGATTAAAACCAGAAGTATCCAATCGTTTTCGCTTCCGTACCCCATTAACTCATATGCAATAGGATTACAAAATGAGTCAGATACAGTTTCAGTGACTCGCGACAAACGCAATATAACCAGGCGACTTCCATAATTTTGTGAATTTTACAAATATAAAAGCTGTGGTTGAAGCCATTAGGCTTTGGTATTGGCTACGGATCGGTACTTTACAATTTATAATAGCTATTGAAATATTCGCTATTATAGTTTGTTTGCCACTCAGTGAAACGCCTTTATTATTAATCATAGAAACAACACTTGTATTGGTTTAAATTGTTTAAAAATTCACAGTTATCTTGCAATGTTTAATGATTTCAGTGAAGGTACTATGTAAGTACGGTACTGTATAAGGAATAACGTTACTAGATTTGCGTTAGATGTAATTGGAACAAATTTGTCCGCGTCAATAACACGGGGCTGTTAGTGCGTTTAGACAAGTACAGCTTTAGGCGCACTGTCTGGGCCATTCTAAAGCGGGCTTCATTTAGAACGCAGATTTTTATTCAAATATTCGTTATTTAAAGTATAGAAAAAAAAGTAAAGTTTCAGCCTATAAATGTCCCACTGCTAAGCACAGGCCTCCTCTCATTTCTGAGAGGGTTTTGGAGCTAGGAAGAATTCGCCACGCTGCTCCAATGCGGGTTGGCGGACTTCACATGTCTTCGCAACATTTTAAATTTAAATTATAACTATATACTCGTATATACTTCAATACATTTGTATTTATAAAACTAAGTTGCCGAAGTCTCTTATACGAAACGAGTTAAGAAATAGATATTTAATGATATTGAATTTTGTGTTCATAGAGTTAAAACACGTATGTAATCAATGGTGTGACTAGGGACGAGTCTAGTCGTTAGCGTATAATTTGGGTGATGTAATTGCTGTTAGCCCTTTTGGCTTTTACAGCGTCATCGGATACTTTGCTCACGGGCCAGGGGCCGGCGTGCCAGGTTTGGTTTGACCCAAACATAAATACTTAAATAAACTCCTACAAAAACCTCGAAATTCGGACTGTGTCGCGTTCGCTGCGTGCTTGCGCGATTTCGAATATATCAAATGATTTTAAGTCGTCTAATGACCGTCCGAGGGAGACTGCGGGACTCCATTCGGACTGTCGACTTGTGCGTCGGTAACTCTGGGCGGTGAAAACCGCCCTGGAACACGGGTGTGTCGTGTGTACGCAGAGTCGTTAGCGTGCCGATCTGCACGGTCGCCCCCAAAATAAGGCTAGTCTTAAGCATGCGGGGCTCTGTTTGGGTGGAAAAGAATTTTGAGTCGCACCAAAATGGCGGCGGCGACATTGTTTGCCACCCGTCACGTCTCGTTTCCCGTGAAGGCTGAAAAGTGAGCTACGGATGTGATCTCTGTCTACTTTATTAACGAGAAGGCCAGATTTTGTATGTATGTCTAATCAATGGGCACACATTACGACCGCATTAACATCTACGTCATCTACGCCGAATGTTATCAGCAGTAAAGACCGAGGGAATATTTTGTCCTACATTTCTCAAATGTGGTCGCTGCGTCAACAGGTGGCAAACAATTATATGCGTCGTAGCGAGAGTTGGCGAGCAGAGTATTCACACACGCATTAATTACGTATAATGTTTTAAACTTAAAAATATATAAATAATGAAAGACTAAATTATTATTACATTACATTTTAGGTTTATTTATTAATATTTTTTTATATGTAGTTATTGACTTCGTATAGGTTTATAGTGAAAATTACTTATTTATTATTGTATATATTATTCTTCAGTCTTCGATAAAGCAACTCTATTGTCCGTTATTTTTTTAACTAACCTTATATTATATATAAATATTTAGATTTAAACAGTATATCAAATTGGAAAAGTTTTTTCGTGATGTAAATATGATAAGAGAATATTAATACGAGTAGTTCAATAAAAGTGTTTATTTGTTTCAACAATAACAACTGATTAACAAAAATCTATAATAAGAAAAAATGTTTCACCCACACGTGTACGTACGTACTTCTATAGCAAAAACATGGATTTGACTGACAAAAACCTCACGTACGGCACAGCGGTAGGCGCATTGACGATAATCTATTCTAAAGATTATAAACTCTTGTTGTCTCTTTTTCGCTAAATAGGATGGGCAAGCAAGACAAGCGATGTGTCTCGGTAACGCTTAGTGAGAGTGAGCTGCTGCACAAAGCTACGTGCAAACTTACGTATGTGTTATTCGCCACAACTGTCGTTGCGACGAGTATACGTGAAATTGTAGCGGCTGATTTGAGGTTTACCATCTTAGAGGCGACGATAAGCGGATAACCGAGATTAATAGCTAAGGTTCCGGAGATGATCTGTAATTTATAGTGCTGCCTGTTACTGATATTACGTTTCTAGTCTCTAGTGTTTGGTCGGTCAGAGCATATTAGCGTGCAACGTCTATGAATGCACTACACTACTCTCACAAACTATAGTTTTAGTTTTTCATGTCATCTACTTTAAGTGAGATGATATAATACCTTGTGTTTTTGGCAACTAAGGTTCCCTGGTGTTTTGGCAATTAAGGTTTACCAGCAGCAGTTGTCATCTATCTCACCAGCAGACTGGAGCAGTCGATTGCTGGAACTTGACCTCTCTCGACGTGCGCTACTCATTTGTAATTTCAGCTTTACTTTTATAGTTCCTTGCCAACGAGTTGTCTGAACGCGGTCTGATGTAATTGATCGGAACAGATGCAATCTTATCGCTTCCTTTTCATACTTTGTTTAAGAATTATACAATCTATTATATTGATAAGTTTAACTTACCCTACTTTCAAACCTTTTAAGTATACTGCGCACACGGAGGTGTGAGATTTGGCATAGTTAAAGTTGTTTTGGAGAAAGAATAGTACCTATCCAGAGTCAGTTACTCTCGAGAACAGGATGACGGTTCAGGCCGAGGTCCCCTCTCCGAGGTCCATGCGCCAGTCATCCATAAATAAAGGTTAAGCGCCCTCAGCGCTCTGCCACCTTTCAATACGGCGAAGCTGTGAAAGCCTTAGGGCTAACAGTGACACAAAGTGTTAGTGACAATAAAGGAAAGTAATAAATATTTATTCTCTAAAAAAATTAATACACTCTCTGATATTTGTTTTCATGTGAGCCACGTCGTATATATTTCAAAGTTTCGCTTCAAACAATAAAGTTTCCTTTTTATTATAGATATCAATATTATGAATAAGCAATAAAGGTAATAGATATAAACTAAACTATTGTACACATTTATAAAAGAAAATGAAAACTTCACCAATCAAGATCAAAGCATCAGTCAACAGGCGTTCAATTATTGTTGAAAATGGATTGTTATTTTTTTTATTTTATTGAACAACAAAAAGATTATCAACCGGTAAACAATAACATGCATAAGTATATGTTAGTTACATGTTACATGTTAGCATAAGGCTTAAATCTAGACTAATGTCCTATTATATTTTGTTACACTGGCACCAATTATAAATACGTGAGTGGATGAGTGACAAAAATGCAAAGAAACTACATTATTTATAACATTATTTATAGTTAATAAAATCAAGCGTTACTTTGCAGAAATCCATTATAATGAAGGAAATAGAGTTAATTTGCTAAGATCCGCATGTAAAATATAAAATGGTGTATATTACCTAGTTTTTGAAAAGCATCACCATTTAAACCATCTCCGTTGATCGATTTGTTTTAAATTACGGTTATTGGTGAAACCGTGAAAAACATTTAATTATTAATGTATAACAGTAGGAGTGTGAAGCTGCAAGGCTGCAAAGGATGGACTTTTTAAGTCATAAATGAGAAAATTATAGAATTTATTATAATTTAACTTCTTTTCCTACAACTTCGACATGCTAGATCACAGATCGGGCGTTCGACTTAATTTTCATAGTACGCAAGACTTGCGTTCGATCTCCGATGCCGGTTATAATAAAATTTCTAATAAAATTTAAGTGCAGAATTACCACATGCACGGTGTAAAAGGTTCATCATGAGGAAACCTGCATACCTGGAAGTAAATACCTGGAGCAATATAGATACTTCAATAGATACTCCAAAACCTTCCAGGCCAGTGGTAAGCAGTGGGACGATTGTAACTTACAACTAGTTTGGAATAATGGAAATAAGTTACAGGAGTCTACAAAATATACTAGTTACATAGAAAAATACACGAAAGTTGAATATGTTTATCTTTTTGAAAAATACTTCTTGGTAAGCCTTAACTTTTGGTTGAGATTAAAACTTACCCTTTACTGACTTAGCGAAATATCCTATTAAATCAAAGTAAGGTCCTATTAAAGTAAAGGTAAGGATCTTCAAAGTTTTTTTTTACGTTTTTGTAGAATATTAATACAACTTACCTGTAACCTCGATTCTTCGCCATAAACTATGAAATTTAGGATGTCCATTAACTTTTATTAGTGTACGGAAATTATATGGCATTTTTATAACTCCAGGAAATCTACGCATGCCGTCTAGACTAAATGTTCGTAATAGAGCGAGGTTATAAAACTAAAGCTTTACAACTTAAAAATTTAATATGTGGTGACCAATTGATGTATCAAGTGTATTTACTCGATTTACGAGTAACATACCATTTTAATCAACAAGACAATGTGTCAAAAGACGGACGTGTGTATTTTACAACTCGTGTTTTACTAATATGTGTTTAAATCTGTTTATTTTTTATTTAAACAAAGTTATTGATAAATTAGAATATAACACGAATAATAGAAAAATAATTAATATTTTCTTTAACTAAAATAACTGACGATTAGAATTAAATCAAACAAAAGTCTTTGCCACACTAAAAATTACTATTAATTTCACAAAACGGCAACAACTTATTTTTAATAAAAACTTACGCTGATACTAATGTGTTATGCCAACACTAAGTAAATTAACATTCATTATGTCGTCATTAAAATTAAATTACTAATGATCTAATTCGAGGATTTGACACATGCAAATGATAGGAGGCTTATGCACAACTGTGGAAACATTCACTGTTACTTTATGATCAATCAATTTTAAAGGTTCGGTAATCGTTTAAAGATTTTTTTAAGAACCTTTATCAAAGAGTGGAGCCATGATGTCCGAGCCAAATTAACTTAACCAAAAAAAAAACCAAATTAAAATAACAATTAACTGACTACGTCACATTCACACAGAATATATAATATATACAAGGATATGTAACACTGTTAATGTTCGCACTAATTTGATTAACTGCAAGCGTTGGATGGATCAATTAGTTCACAATAATCGCAGATAGATCTTGAAATGCCTATTGTTATTAATAACGATGTGGCTTGTATATTATAATTGTGTAAGCTGCTTTAATAATTTTCACTAGAATTAATAGAATCCCGTAATTTCACCTTCACGGACTTCTAGATTACGATATTCACTAACTTGTTTAAATCTATAAGTTTGTACTTTTTATAAAGACAATGTAATGCTTGCAACGAACAGCAGTTTACTATGCATATAAGATTTTTTTTTCTAAAAAAATATTGATGCTTTTGTTGCGATCAACAGGAATCTTCTAAATCATTTTACTACTTTTTTACTGTTTGTGAATAGATGTGATTTATTTGCTACTTATGTTATAATAATGAACACAGATACAATAACAAACGAATATTTAGGAAAGTTTATTTAAGCTAACTGCAGCCTTGCCAAAAGAAATGTAATCATAATTGTTGTGAATTATGTCCGAATACATATAAATACCAATATGGTATTTACGTATACCTAGTCCAGTCATAAGTTCTGTAACAAATAAAAATGCATTTTTTTTAATAAAGTAATGTAATACTATTAAAATTTATACCTACATATTTATTAGTCTCAGCCAAAAAATAAAAACAATATTCTATTCGAAATGGCCACCTTTGGCATTTATGTAGGCCTTTAATCTGTTTGGCCACGACTCTATGAATTTTACACTATTTCCAAGGGAAATTTCGCCACTACTTGCTCCAAAGATTTTTTAAGAGACTCAATGTCGCCGTGTCGTTAAGAGCAGTCCATGTACTCTAAAACTGACCATAATTTGAAGTGTAAAGGGTTGAGGTCTGGGCTAAATGAGGGCCAGTATTCAGCTCTTATAAAGTCCGGAACGTTGGTTTCAAGCCAGGCTTGGGTAGTTCGTGTGACCAGGTGCAGAGTCCTGCTGGAAAGTCCACGGTATATTTTTAAAAAGTGTATTGCTGAGAGGTTTCACAACACGATCCAAGACTGTATCTTGCTACACTTTGGCTAAAGTTTTCACTAATTTTTCAGAAAAATGTAGTTTTGTGACTCTTTGATAAGACACGCCCCACCAAGCCATCACTGACGCAGGAGTGGTCGGAAAGGTACAACGTGGTCATCCCACGTTGTACCTTTCCGACCACTTGAGCAGTTTCTTTAGAACTGTGAGCGTACACTTTATCATTTTGCTTAATGTAGTGTTCTTCAATCGTGAAAAATTTTTCATCGTTAAAGAGTATATTTCTGTGCCTTTCACCTGCGTATCGCGACAGAATGTGTTTTGATCGATTTTACTTTCTTTAATTGTAAAGATTGATTTAGGGCATGTCCTGTATATCGACGATAAGTACCGAGCTTCAGGTCTTGTTTCATAATACGCAACAGAATCCTAGCGATAATCTTCATTTCTCGCGATAAGATTTTTTGCTTCCTAATGGGGTTTCGACGAATTCTGGCTTTAAAAGCATTAACAGTCTTTGTAGTTCTAACAGCACGCGGCCGCCCCTATTTTTACTGGTCTTCGAAAGGGTAAGGGTTCTTGATAGTACGATATACGAACATACGGCTGATAACAAGCTTTTGAAGTGTCTGGAATATGACCGACGGCTCTGTACCCACTTTGTGCAAGGCGATCACTGCAATCCTATTTTCTTTAACACCCCATTCCATACGGTAATTTGATAATGAACACAAAAAAATATGTGAAATGGCGCAAAATCGAAAGAAGTTTTTAAAATAATATACGTATTCCAAATTCAAAATCATTAAAAAGTTGAAAAAAAGAAAATGTTTATATGTAACAGTATTTATGGCCAGACTAGTTACTCGTAGTTTACAAACCCGGCAATGGATTTGAAGTTTCCGGCCAAATAATCCAATCAATTGTATTAGTATCGCTTTTAGTCGAGCAAAATTTTCCACGAATTCTATTTACACCGATTTAATATCCTTAGCCTAATGTAGTTATGGTCCGCTATCGCGTCAAGGTAAGCGATAAAACGATGTTCCAATAACGAAGTATTTTTTTTATTTAAAATTATTTAACGCTTTTGTCAAATGTCTTCTTTCCTTTTCATTATTCTTCTTCAGCCTGTAAAAAGTACACTGTTAGATATAGGCCTCTCCCAAGTTCGTCCAAGGATGTTTGCCATAATCGCCACTGTTGGCAGGATTGACGATCGTGGTCAGACATACGTAAGGTTCAAATTCCTACATGACGCTGCCCATCACTTTTGAACGTCCAATTTTGAAGTGACTTTTTTAATTTTAAATTATTTGATGCTGTGGTCATAAGTTTTCTTTTCCGAAGCATGTCTTTCCTTTTCATTCTTCTTCTTCAGCCTGTAAGAAGAGCACTGTCAGACATAGGCCTCTCCCAACTTCGTCCAAGGATGTTTGCCATAATCGCCACTCTTGGCAGGATTGACGATCGTAGTCAGACATACGTAAGGTTCTAATTCTTACATGAGGCTGCCCGTCACTAGTTTAGAAAATTTAAGATTGGTTTAATAAGGATTATTATTCCGCTATCAAACAAGGACGCATATAAAAAAGTTTGAAGAGCTTTATTTTAAGTTTTTCTTAAATGATGGGAAACTATGAAGTAGTTTTCTCCTCAAGTCTCTCTAATAATAGATAATAATAAAAATAAAATAATACTAACAAATACTTTAAACTGCAATAATCAGTGACGGAGCAACATTTATATATATATTATAAAGATTATATTTAACTCAGCAACTGAATAAAGCAAAAGTTGGCTGCAGCTTTACGTGTAGACCATTATATATTTGCGGTTGCCAGCCTGCTTGCCAAACGTGACAATTTTGCCAGTTACCTTCAGTTTATTCTATATATTAAATATTATATACAACAGTGAGCCATAACTCTCTGAAATGTAAATGTTAATGAAGCAATATTGGTTGAAGACTGGTAATAAAGTTATTTTTATGGTCAAATAAAAATAAGCATGTAGGTATTCTACGATCAAATGTTATAAGCGGTAAGAGCCTGTCAAGGGAAGAAACTTTAATAAGAAAAACTCATAAAATGTAATTTTACACGAATTTCTCGTTAGTGTATTTACGACATAATATAGAGATGAAACAATTGTTGTATTAATAAGTTAGTAAATACTTATTTAAAGCGTAGTTATATGCGTATGTAGACAGCAAATGCAGAGCTCTTATAATTGCTTTACCTACCCCTTTATAACCGAGGTGTCGTAAAAGGCGACTAAGGTACAGCCACAGACTTAACGATAAATATTTAGTAAAATTTCGGTAATTATTTTGATTGATATTTGAGGTTTTCAAAGCTGTGCTCGCAGGCCAGGTGCAAATATTTAAATAAATCGTGTCTCATAAGTCATAAAACGGTGGAGAATTGCGTTGTTAAACGCTATTCAAAAAAGGACGTCATTTGCACATCGTCATCTATTGATAATGCTAATTAACTATTTTTCTACTTCGACGGCGAAAATGCGTAAAGATCTACCGCGACGCGACGTTCAAGTAATTATAAATATTACAAAGAATAAAAATGTAAACTTATAACGAATGAAAAACATTTATAGTAAAGTAGCAAAATTTATAGCAATATAATACGACGAACATTGCACTAAGTTTACATATCAACCAATCTCATCAGGATTAGACCGTTCGTCGACCACAAAAATCCGAGTATTCAACGCGTGCCAATATTTAAGCTAAAATCTCAACGACATTCAAGGGCGGAGAACGCAATTCAGAAAATTACATAATTTGCACAACGCCTTCTTTTAGTGATACTGTTTAACTATTGTACTTTGCATAAATTATATTCTTTGTAAGAAAATATATAATTTTTTCATTTGCTGTGTTTCAGGTATTAGTTTAATACTATAGCATTTTATTTCACATCTTGTATTACCATCTCCTGAATTAGATTTAAATGTACACTTACGAGTACGTAATTAAATAATTGAGTCATCGCCTCCATCGAACAAATTCGTAGATTCAAAATACTCATAACTTATTATAGATTTAACCGATTTTAATACAATAAAGACTAAATCTTACAGAAAGATACGTTTTGTGACTTTCTTACTGATTCTTTACGGACGGAAATATATATATGAATGTTGCGCCGTAACTGATTATTGCAGTTTAAAGTATTTGTTGGTATTATTTTATTTTTATTATTATCTATTATTAGGGAGACTTGAGGTGAAAACTACATCATAGTTCCCCATCGATTTAACAAAATCTTAAAATAAAGCTCTTCAAACTTTTTTATATGCGTACTTGTTTGATAGCGGAATAATAATCCTTATTAAACCAATCTTAAATTTTCTAAACCAGTGACGGGCAGCGTCATGTAAGTATTTGAACCTTAGGTATGTCTGACTTCGATCGTCAATCCTCCCAAAAGTGGCGATTATGACAAACATCCTTGGACGAATTTGGGAGGCCTCTCCCATGTCTGACAGTGCTCTTCTTACAGGCTGAAAAAGAAGAATGAAAAGGAAAGACATGCTTCGGCAAAGAAGACATTTGACAACAGCATCAAATAATTTTAAATAAAAAAAAATACTTTCCACAGAAAAATCACGTAAAGTTTTTCCGTATAGTAAATGTTTATTGAAAAATACAAGATTCCGTAAACACTGCGCTGCTAAAAACTGTCGTATGCGAACTTTAATTTTAGCAGCTAATTGACCAAAAGTAAGAGTGATTACTTTTAATAAAAAAAATCCTAAAAGACAGGAAAATAAAATTCCATTGGTAAACAAGAAGATTTTAGTGTTTCTGGAAATTTTTTGCAATTATAGATTTAATAAAAGTTGAGCATACTATAGTATTAGCAAAGAACACTTTCTTGAAATGTATTGCGAACTAGGCATTAAACGAAAACATCGTTAGAAAACCTCTAACTCGACTGGAAGCAGTGTGAAAATCGCTTGACGGCATGGAAAAAATTCAAGGTTTAAGCCCAGTAATAAGACGCTAAAAGTCTGTTACGTAATGTATTCAAAGTAACTCTACAATGTGTTGGTGAATTTGACTGCTATCAAGATTTCTTTATTTACTTTAATAAAAATATGTTATGTGCTTTGATTGTAAACGAGAAAGTTTTTGAAAGAGAAACGAAATTATTTTCCAAATAATTTCCCGCACTGCGTTACTGAAGTAGTCGGTAAATATTTCACCGTCAAATAAAAATCAAAGATTTTATCACTATGCTGTTTGCAGACTGTAATTTAAATTGGCATTTTATTACACACACATAAATACGAGTATATACACTTTTTATCCATTTAGAGCTTATGTTGCACTTTGTAAACAGTTTCTTAGAAATCTGACAATACTTTACGTACTTAGTCACCGAGGTAGCTCAAGAAAATCGGAAGTTAAAAAGGTAAGGATTCGACATGCTCGTCTTAAGTGACATAGTGTGCGAATAACTTAGGGTTTAGCCCCGGAGCTGGCGCAACTTATTAATTGCAATTTCATGAGCTGATTTACTCTGTGCTCTATGGTTAAGGAAAAAATTCTGAGCGAACATGCATTTTTGAGAAAAAAATAATATTTAAAGAACATTGGGGATCGCTGACCCTTTGCTTTATAATGATTTCATAAGAGGCCTCGGTTGAAATAAAAGTTCTGAACTCAGTATTTTACCCAGAACGATATGAATTTGTTAAGTTTAAAAAAAAATATTAATTTTTCAAGATACATAGATGTAAAAAGTTAAGGAATTTTTTGTCTAATGTAGGTAGGTATATATACATCGTTTTTAGGTGTCGCAGTTTCTTCTCATCTCATTTCTCAAGAAGTTTCAATGAGACCAATGCAAAACTGGCAGTAAATATTTGGATTGTCCCCATCAAGGTGCCTCTGCACCTCACAAATGAAAAACTCGTAAATTGTGTTCGAGAAAAATTAACGTCGGTCTAATTCTAGACATCTCAAGTAAGGCCATGTGTATGAATATCACGTTGCAGACGGTCTCCAACTGGGACCAAAAGTGCTGCAGTACATTACTCCAGGACAGCTTCTAACTCTGTATAAAGCTCTAGTCCGGTCGGTTGTAGAGTACTGCTGCCACATATGGTCTGACGTTGCCAAATATCAACTGGCAACCTTGGAGTCAGTGGAGAGACGAGACAAGAGGTTAAGCCTGATTTGGTTACTACCAATCTGCAATGTTGTAACTCTAATGCTCTAAACGTTACATTTTGGAGAGTGCGTAGGAATTACATCAGTTCATTCCCCCTTTACCTTTCCTGGACTAATTTGCCTGCACCAGTCTTCTCGTTCGATTACAAAGTGAATGTCTGGAAGAGAAGAATGAATAGGCTTTTTCTGACTTAGTGTGATTACCATCCAAACTACATCATACGCTTATGAGATCACAAGTCACTAGCTTATAAATAAGAAACATCTGCTACTTTCTTCGACTGTTAGCTGTTTATATTTGTTCGATGCATTTTGAACTTCAAAGACATGGTAAGAAGTTTATGAGTGGAGTTTCTTTATTTGAGATATACCTGCAAAATCTAAGTATGTGTGCTTAGTAACTACATTCCATGATATTCCGTTCCCGTTCCTAACAGGCGACTCGGCGCACGGCTAGATTTCATCTGTTTTGAGTTGGAATGGTTGTCCAACAACAGTTTTACTAAATATTGTTTTACGGTTTTAAACAATTTACTATTATATACATATAAATCTATATATTAATACGCGAAGAGAAAACTTCGTTCCCCTTTTTAAACATACATAGCATAGTTTGAGGTTAAGAACAGCTAAAGTTTGTACAAAACTGAAGAATTCCAAATTGGTTCAAAATGTTGTACATTACCAAAAATCACAGTGGATTACTTACAGTAATTGAAAACAACGTTGCTTACATTTCTATAAATTTCAAGTCTTATTTTTATTGGCGTTTATTTGATTCAATATAGTCATGAAAAAAAAAACTAATACTAAGACAAGCTGCAATTGAGTTTCTTTCAACTGTTACTGACATTAAATTTTAAAATTTGTAGATATTTAAACTTAGCTAATAACGTAACTGTAAATTGTTGTTACTGGTGGTAGGATTCCTATGCAGGAATCCGTCTAGGTAGGTAGGACCAGGAGTCAAGGTAGGACCCCAGGGCCAGTTATTCTGCCGTGAAGCAGTAGTGAGCAAACATTACTGTGTTTCGGTTTGAAGGGTACTGTGAGCTAGCGTAATCACTGGGCATATCAGACTTAAGAACTGATGTCTCAGAGTGATGGGCATAGTGAGGTGTCACACAGAAATGTTCTGGGTGTTCTCAATGACGTTCAATTTAAAAAAAAATTGACCACAGTGCGACCACTAGTATATTTTTAATTACCAATTGGTCAAACATTGTTGCGTATTTAAAATCATAGTTTTATTTGCTAACTAGGTCGACTGTCTTCATAAAATCCAATGTACCGCATAGTTTATTAGCTACACCTCCACCGTTACACTGAAGAATTTTCCAACTTCCAAGTAATTTTGGAGCTAACCAAGCTAATCAAATTAGATCTTTTAATGATATATATCAATATGTTTACTATCTCATATTTCTTACATATGTAACGGGTTTTTTTACAACTATTTTAATGTAATGGACTAGGCCCTGAACATTAAAGCGAGCATGAAAACAAATTCGTACATACGTAAATCTAAAGACGGTGTAGACATTTACTCATTGTCCTGTCAACGAGGATTTGGTGGTTGACAATTGCAATGTAGTTATGGTCTGTACATCATACGCACCTCGTAACTCTACTTCGTATTTTTGATCTGGCATATTAAAAAAGATGTATTTTTTCTGTCGTCGACTACGAGATCCCAATACTTGACTTTTATCATATTAATTAATATCCTCCATCGCTCCAACTTGTCAAACAATTACAACAGACAATGGGAAGTAGCAACATCATGTGCAAACTTTTATACTGTGTCAATTTCTTCAGCTAATTCAATTTTTGGTGAAGGACTATTTTCAGCAATAGATGCAGATAGCCTTAATTGGCCTTAATTGGTTTAGATGATTGTGTAAACAAACTCTAAAATAATTAAATTGAAATAAATCTTATGTCCGCAGCCTCGAACGCGATGTTCCCCTCGACTACTTTATCTATATTTTCCGAACATAAGAGAATGCTGTGAGATTGTCAGTTAAGCATAATATATATTTTTTAGTTTTTATTATAAATAGGCGAACGTAAGTCCAGTATCCAACAAGATATTAAACTTTTAGATCATAGTCCAGTGTTATTTATTTACTTAAACATCTATGAACTAGAATGGTATTTATGACGGACTTAATACCTAAAGGCAGAACGCGCTAGACACAAGAATTCAGGAGTTCCGTATGATGTTGGGGTATACTTTACGCATTTATATGACAAATGTGAAGACTGTTTTGATATTTGTGATATTGATCACTAATTAATGAACGTAACGTCAAGCGAAAGGGAAGCGGATCCGCCGCAAGTAGAATGAAAAATGTTATCTAATCTACACAAACAAATAAAGTCGAAGGGTCTGTTTGTAATAATAAAATAACAGCTTTTTGCTCAATGCTTATGAAAGTATATTAGTTAGAAAAAAACAATTTTTAAAATTTTCTAGTTTCCTCACTTTATTAAATAAAAAAAGGCAACCTAAATAAAACCTAAGAATGAACTGTATCCATAAGTCAGTGACGTCTTCAAAAAAATTTAAGGTTAGATAATAAGAAAATACAATACATACCACGTCGAAAAATAACGCAATCGACGTCTTTTTAAAACTTCGTCCACTTTTTAAAATGAATGGTATAAATAATGTAATATCTAATATGACTTAAAAATTCACATTTAATACGCCGTTTTCTTTACTAGTGCACCACATATAAAATTCAAATTTCATTTGAAATGCAAAATGCGGTGGCCAAAAAGTTCAGGGATGAATTCAGATATTTTGATTATTTGCTAAGTAAAGCTTGCTGTAGTTTACTTCATTATTACTCTCTGTTGTTTGTAGAAAAGAAGCACCTTCTTCAGTAATAATAGTACATATATGTGAATAAAAATTACATAAGAGTGATCAATAAAATATACTATTATATATGTCTCGGCCGTTTGCTAGACTATTGACAAGGTATCAAACGCCCGGGGGTGTTGGCTTACTGTTTGGTAGGAATCGTCCCTACCAAAACAAAGATAAGCACTCACTTGTTCTATAGCACCTGTGTCCTAGCAAGGGCAGGCAGCTCCATCGGGATATCTTCAAAGCATCCAGAAACATTCACCGGAGTCCGAAACGTATCACCGGTCAATAAAGCATGCGGTTAAAGCATAAAAGCACACCGATTGCAGTCTTAACAATTACGACGGTACAAGAAATGCGGAAACAAACAGTCCATGAAGCACAATAATCAGTTATTTATAATAACAAAATAAATTATTCGGATTCACTCCGTAAAGCGCGGGCACTGTTCGTATTCAATTCTTGCATTGATTCCCGCCATTTTCTACTTTTTTAATTTATAATATTTTTCATTTATTTCTTTCTTATTTTGTTTTAAAGCGGCCAGTCTCATATGATATCATTACTCTTGCTAATGACGCGTGAGCTTAAGCGTACTCATGCTTTGAATTAGAATGGAATTATTCAGCAACAGTTTTTAACTGGCCAAAATAATATAATTAAAATAATAAATTTCAATGACAATATTCCCAGTTGACATAAATTGTATAGAAATGGGATGGTTGAAAATAGTGACAAGTAGATTAATATATATATATTGAAAAACAACTTACTACTGAACCATCAACTACAAGACCTATTTACTTGAAATTTTTTATATGTATAAGGAAGATGTATTCCTTCCCCGACATACACTGCTAAGTACAGATTTTAAGAACCTTAACTTCTAAACGGACTGGTGCTGTTTTGTTCTATACAGACTTACACTAACTTAACTTCCGCGCGAAGCCGAAGCAAGTACATTAGTTTTAAATATGTGACTAAGAGTAATAAACAACTACTCAACATGTGGCTTATTGGGAATTGTGACCCTTAGGTATCTATTTCTACCCTTATCAGAATGAAGATACTGATTTTACGAATTTGAAGAATATCGGACTGCCAGTTAGTGGTCATTGAGCTAAGCAAGTGAGGTTTTCTGAAGTAGCAACTATTGCTAATGATATAGTATTGTATATAAAAAAATTAATAAGATCAACTGGGAAATCGTATTGTGCAATAAGTGTCAGCTGAACTGAGGTATAGCTTCTTCACATATTATTATTTATTCGCAATTATATTATATTTGAACCTGTTGTGTATTACTGTTACATATTATTATTTCAAGTAGCAATGGCAATAGAATAGAATATAATAATTTTTATTCTATGTGACCTATATTTTGTATATAGATTATATTGAATAAAATAGATTATAGACAGATAATATTATATTTACATAAAACTCATTGAACGTCATTTTGGGAAGAAACAGCAAGAAACCCAGCAGGCTAACCTGATTTTATTCTCTAGTCACTTTAGTAACAATGTAAAACACGAAACAGAAGTATTATAAATATTAAGATGTCGAAATAGCTTGGCAGCGATCACCTATGCCTGACGTATCTCACTACCGCAAGCATATCATAAATCTTATGATAGGGAGAACCTGAATAAGCGACTCACTTCAACCTATAATTTAATCTAAACCTAAAAGTATATTTAAGTGTATTAATTTTGCGATCGTAGCGATTTGTCGTAGCATGTGGCCTGCATAAGTTGACACACGCCCACATAAGCTCATCTTGGGCTTGGGGCTTCCCTTTTTTGTAGAGTAAGCAATTGCAAGTATTTACCTGACACTTACAACACGAAAATAAACGAAATGCAATAATTTTTGGATCCGGCTCGAAGGACCAACAAATCGTAGGACGAAACTGACTAAGCGATTTACTCTATCCAGCGGGGTTATAATTAAGTGGGCTGTAATTAAGACTACAATACCTTAAGAGTACAATTCAGCCCTAAGAAGACACAGGTTTGCACGCTTACCGCTAAAAAGAAACCCGTTTGTCGTATCCTCTTCGCTTTGATAATACTCTCCCCGCTGCACCAGCTAGTATCGGAATCCTTGGCGTTGACATATAAAGTGACGTTCAGTTCGGCGTTCACCTCGAAAGGGAAGGCCATATTGGCCTCCAAAAAGCTTGGCGGTCTCAGTAGAGCGGAGCCAGTGCCAGCTCCATCCATTTGACCGAATCCAACGAAGAGCGGCAATCGTCAACGTCCGAGTTCTTTCCGATCAGCTCGATGCACTGGCTTTGCGAAGAGACGTGCTTCTCTTTTCATTTTCTACCGTGTTTACGGTTGTTCGGATTAATTCCTGCTGCTAAATTACAACATAGTATATTGCGGCACACAACAAAATTTCACCAGGCACCACCTGGATGACTGGCATTCCACCCCTGTATGCTTTGCGAGAAATTTTCTACCACGCGCAACCACTTTGTGGAATAGGCTGCTGCCAGCAGTTTTTCCGGACCGATACGACTTAGGGACCTTCAAAAGACTACAAAAAGAAAGAAAAGTGCCTATTCCTTGCTATTGCGGATGTTCATGGGCGGCGGTAATCAGGTGAGACGCTTGCTCGCTTGCTCCCTTGCCCCCTCTCCTATAAAAAAATAAACTTAATAAACACAAAGTAATTTGCTTAACAAACCACATTCTCGCTTAATAAATAAATGTACATTTAAAGTTGCAATAATTTTCCAGCAATGCTATCCTTGGCATTGAATCGGATTGGCAATCGATTAACAGTTTTCATTCGAACATTCGTTTTCACTTTAACTCGCTTTGTTGGAGGTATGCGTAACGTATTGCAAAATACGGCGAATTTAACAAAGTTGATTAATATTTTCTCACAAAAATTTATTTCTCATCTATCTTTCCCATTGATTAAGTAATTAAAATTGAACAGTGTAATCCCGAAAAGTGCGTATAATGAACCAAATTAGTGTAAACATTTTTAACGTGATATTTTTTTGTTAACAATTATCTCTTTAAAGCTTTTTTTTATAGCATCAAATAACGAAAAGAGCAAAACGTTCACCTGATGGTAGGTTCAATGTCTGCCCATAACAAATGCTGTGCCACCCAGAACATTTCACAACTCCGGAACCGGTCACTCTGAGACATTACTTTTTAAGTCTCATATACCCAGGGATTACACTACCTCTCAATGCCCTTAAAATCGATATACAGTAATGTTTGCACACTACTGCTTGACGGCAGAATAACTGGCCCTGGAAAGAAACACCTATAAACCGAATCCGTTTAGGTAGGTACAACAGCCAACAAGACGGATTCCTGCATAGAAATCCTACCACCAGTAACTTTTTTACGTGAAGTTGACAAGCTATTTACGTCAGCTAGCTATTGCCAGTTACTCGTTATCAAGTTCACACCATATAAACATTGTGGTTTTATTGAAAAATTTAAAAGGTTTCTGTTCTTTTTTATTCTAAAAACTATATGGAGCTACGATCTTTCTTGGTGGTAGGATTCCAATTCAGGAATCCGTCTAGGTAGGTACCACTCCAGGGCCAGTTATTCTGCTGTGAATCAGTGAAGTAGCAGTGTGCAAGCATTACTGTGTTTCGGTTTGAAGGGCACTGTGAGCTAGCGTAATCACTGGGCATTTGAGACTTAAGAACTGATGTCTCAGGGTGACAGTGTGGTGTCACACAGAAATATTATGGGTGACACAGCTTTAGTTGTGGGCGGACGATGCACTTACCATCAGGTGAACGTTTTGCTCGTTTCGTCACTTGATACAATTAAAAAAAAAACAATTAATTGTGGTTCTCAATTTACTAAGCCAATAATCTCCAGGGTTTTGATACCCGTACAATAACACGGCGACACAAATAGTTCAATTCTTTTCAACTTTCACATCGAAACTGAAATTTAAGAGCCTCGTTCCCTCCTTCCTTTTTTATCTCTTTACTTTAATTAACAATTGACAAAAATAAAATTACTTCAATTTTGTGTTTTTGCTACCATCTTTTCACTATAGTATTTTATTTTGCACCCAGCAATTTTTTATGGTCAAGTAAGTATCAGCTATTTACTTATTTTCGGTCTTAAAACAGTATAGTCTAAAAAAATTAAACAAAATGTTGTCTTTTTTGATCATTTTATCAAGTATCAACGGTTTTGCAACACTTTATTAATAAATGAGAAATATTAATATTTATTCAAATATTTTAGTAGCATCGAAAGTATGATTATCAATTTCATGTGGGCCTATGCAAAGCGATGGAAATTTTCAACGAGATATCTAACACGTACAAAGTCCGTAATCCATAAAAGCTTTGTTTGTGAAGATTTTTTTATTGAAAGAGATAGAATTTAAATTGTACTATGATTTCAGACGAATCTTCTGTAGAAATATTTGTATGAAAATGTGATTTTTCAAATACGAATTCAGCATAGTCCAAAAATGCTATATAGTATGGTCCACGTCTACTTAGAAGTCTGAATGGTATAGTTCGAAAATTCACTACAGCCATGATCATGTGCTTTTTAATTCACTCCGAGGGTCTGAATTTAAAAATAAAAATATATGCATTTAAGATATAAGTAAATTACACAAGCCTTAAAGATGAACGCAAATGCACGGCGAAGCCGACTTAGAAAAGAACAAAAGGCTTGTGGTGTAAGCATTAGTCGAGCAGAGAACGTATGCTAGAAATGCACACCGGAAAGACCGCAAGGTTATTGTCTCGATAATACTTAAATAAAAGCTAATATAAAGGGAACAGGGATAGAACAAGATTGTGAAACGTGGCTTTGACTGAAGGCCAGTGATAGCCTTCAGTAGTTGAGAATAGTTAAAGAAAAAAATAAGTTAAATTATAGTACTTATTCTAACCAATATCTTCAGTATAGCAATAATAATAAAAAAACCTAATGTAAGGCAGACATTAAAAAGTTGTTAATTAATATAGTGTCTCTATTTAGTACAAGCAGTTCTGGACAGGGTTAAGAACTCCTATATCCTTCCAATATTTATTCCTTACAAAAAAAAGGTCTTACATTTTTTGAATTCGCGACGGTATCGGAAGCCAGTTTCTAGACTTTTCTCTTAGTGGACTTTTTCGGAACCCATGGTATGGGACGGGTGGACGTGACTGAGTAAATGTTTCCAACAAAATTAATATGGGGCTTCAGGCGCTGACATAAAGTGATTGCCGAATTTGCTGGTGAATGTCGTCATATTTGCCACATATAGCCTCATTATGCGAATGTATATTTTTGTGTTTCAGTTATTTTGCTAATTGGACATACTCCTAGTCTCACGATTGTATTTGCTACCTTCAAAAATGTTCTTATATCAATTTCCTCGTTTAGTAGATACTCTCATCTTTATGTTCCTTTTTTACGTTGTAATATTGGAAGCTTAATTTAATTTTATACTTCAAGGACTCCCACTTAAGCAGCCCATTAAATTTTGTCGTAGAAATGTGTTGTAAAACGTTATAAAGCATTCCAAGACCAAACCAACTTGAAGAATATTTTCTTAAGTGTGTCATACATTTGTATCTACGTATAAGACACATCATATATATAATGTGTCTATGAAAGGAATATTTATGCCCAATTAAAAGTCTTGTACCTCAAAGGTCTTGTTGTTTCGCAGTTATCGTTATGAGTCAACGGTAAATAGCTTTAGTATGGATAGATATCATATGGCATTATCATAAAGTGGCGCGAAGGCTGTGGTGGCTGAAGAGCTCAGGCGACCGACTTATATTTCATAGTAATCATAAATTCGCTCCCCCGGTAAGGGCTTTATTAAATTTGTAATTTATAATATTAAACAAAAACATCGAGAGCAAAGCTATAACAATGAAATAATCTATGTCATGTGAAGTTCATTTATCCGAACCAGTGCAGTGTGGTGGACTGTTTTCGACTACAATATACTCTCAAAAATGAAAGAGTTTCCGCCATCGCACTTGCATGAGTGCATTTCGGTTTTTTTATAGTTTCTGTTTCTGGTAATTGCCAAATCTCGATTGGTATAACTACCTAAAACCACAAAAACCCTTTATCATGATCATCTCGTCATTTCAATAGCAATACTTCCGCGTGTCGGTGCTGATCAGTTGTTGATCATTAGGCTGGTATCTAGACTGCAATCCACTAAAAATCATTAAGGAAAATTTTATTTAAAATTGATTAAGGTAAAAATTAAACTTTATAACTAAATTAAGTCGTGTCTTCATTTCTCATGTAAAATACTTTACGTCTAGAAAGATATCAGCGCAGTGCCAGTTATTTTACCGTCAAACGGTAGTGTGCAACATTACTGTATCACAGTCGGAACTGTCAACTAGTGTAATTACTGAGCATATGAGACTTAACTACTGACTTGGGTCACCATTACACATCAGAGCGACGCGACCACACTGCGCTCTGACGAGATGCGCTCGTTAGAGCGCAGTGCCGTTTGTTACTTACCATCAGCTGAAAAATGATGTAGGCTCGCCGCTTTCTTTAATAAAATTAAAATTAATTATATACAAAAGAAACTGTAAAAAAATAAAATTTTCTTCAATCGATAACAAGTCCTTAAAATACAAAATCGAAAAAGCTCATTAGTAAGAAGTTATCTTTTATTTATTAAGCAGTGGTGCATTTTTACAAAAGAAATAATTTCTATTTGAGCGCCTCTTTTCTAAAAATGGATTTATAATGCAATTGAATAAATAAGCAATGCAAACCTCACTGCATACTGCTGCTGATACCACTAAAATATTTACTCCGCTTATTCAGACGTTTCATACGACAAGCAGCGTCGTTTAGTGGTCTTAAATTTTAGTTAACCATACAAAACTAACCAAAAAAGTATTTTCTTTCATAATTAAAGAAAATATTTTTTAAGTAAAAATCATATTTATGTTACAAGCTTTTATTTGTGAGGCCCAGCAGTGGATTTCAAATGCTACTAGTCGAAACCCACGGGCCCAAACAAGGTGGATCTATTTTGCTTAGTTGACCTGTCCTCATGGCTAACTTCCGTCTCCAACATCAGAACTTGACTCCATGGTACCATATTATTGCATTGTCATCGGTGATTATAACTTCGGACAAATTTAAATCGGATATTGGAAAGTAGGTCGAAATTGACTTACAAGATTTGAACCTTAAAGACATACAAATACAGCAAATTAAATAAAAACTAGTAAAAAAACCAGAGACAATTATCAGTATTGATTCGCTACCTTTATAAAACAAAGAGCAATCAGTTACATAACATTAATTGAATGGCATACTGTCCGTTCTCTACTGTATCTAAGCCATCGACACTGAACTCCGCGATCAAACTTGGAAATTTGTCGAAAAGGACGGCAAAGTTACCTACAGTATTAATAATTGAGAAAAAATATTTACTTTAATATTTAAAAAGAAGCAATAAAATATAGGTAATGAAGAAAAGGTAAAGCCAATGGCGTACATATGTACGTAGTTAAGAAAAATATTCTGCGGTTCTGAAAGCAAGAGCACGCTTTTTATAATACCGCCGGTAAATGTTTGTTGCGCTAATATTTTTCCCACTGATGATCTAAAATAAGTAATTGTTTGTTATGCTGGGTGTTTCTCTGCGAGATAAAACCCGTAACGATGATATTCCGTTGAATTAAATTAACGTGCAAGTGCCGGCTATATAGCTTCTAGAATTGATAACCGCTGGGTAAGAAAGGTTCTCGAATGGCTGTCCTGTCGACCCCTAACTAGATGGAGCGACGACCTGCACAATTTTGTGGGAAGCCAAAAGATTCAGGTGGCTCAGGACCGTGTTCTGTAGCAATCCACTAACAGCAATTACATCACCGAAAACATATAATATGTAGCAATCTATAGGGGGGGTTGGAGTCATATGTTCAGCTGTGGAGTGTGCGCTGAAATGATGAATGATGATGTGTATAATTTAATTCTAAACAGCAATAGTAACATGAAAATTAAGTTTGTATGATTTAAAGCGACGTCAGACGCAGGCAAAACCTCAAATGCCCCAGACGAGCGTAAATGTTCAAACAACATCTGCAATACATTTGATATTATCGTGTGGTTTATTTGCTTGAATAACAGAGAAGCTTTGAAATCTGTAATTCGTGTAACAATTATTAAGTCAGCTTTAATTTGGATATTATACATATGCTTCATTCAATTTTCCTTGTGAAATAATCACTAAAGGGTTTTTTGTACCAAGATTAATGTGCATAGTTTGTTAAATAGCTTCACAAGTTTAGAGTCTCACAATAAATCCAATTTATTTTGTGATCTTAGCGTTATTTTTGTCTGGCTTAAATTCATGCGGCTACAGTATTTTATAAGGCTCATGTTTCTAATCAAAAATTTTCAAAATTTCTATTGCTAATTTAAACAGCATTGTAGACAGTGGTAGACCTTTGTTCGATCTCCGGTGTCGGCACCTCTAAAATAGTTCTGCAATTTTAAGTGCTGATGACGTGCTCGGCGGTGAAGGTAAACATCGCGAGGAAACCTAAAATGTGAAAAACCATATTTTTATGACCGAGGAATAAAAATATTTCAAAAACACGTGAAGTCGAGTTGGTCCGCATAGGAGCAGCATGACGGTCTCTTCCCGTCTCCAAAACTCTTTTCAAAATAAGATGAGGTCTGTGCTCAGCAGTGGGATATTTATAGGCTGTTTCTTTATTCTTTTTTTTTACTTTAACAACCCTGTAATTAACTGTGCTTAAATCTTGATAAAGTTATTCAGTAATAAAATATAAATAATAAATAAAATGAAGAATTCAAATAATAATTAAACGAATAACAAGAATAATTAATCCTTTTTATCTATAATAATAATTATATAATATCTAAGTTATTATCAATCCTACCCAAGATTCTCACCAAAATACTGGTAAATAATGCATATACGCTCAATGTCCGCTCTTTGTTTTCCTTGTTATTTTTTTATTATAAAACAATAAAGATTAAAATGAAAACTAAAAATTCTGTTTATAAATACAATGAATATTTTTAGCGACAAGAATACCAGTTTAGTTCAATATTTTATGGTTTTCGCTAGAAATATCGGTTCCCGAATGAATTTTAATGCTCACGTACTTTATCTATTGCTAGCAAATAGAACGAAATCCACAAAGAGCCAGCGCAAACGAGCGTTAAATTGAAATCAAAAATGAAAGCGATATGTGACCGTAAACAAAGTTCGTTTAGTGCAGTTCGTAAATGGCCCGTCAAAGTAACAAGTTGTTTGTTTGCAGCCGCGCCGTTTGATACGTCCATCAGACCCTTGAACTTGCAACCCCGTACCTGCTCGTGGCGTGTTTGTTTTGAATTCATAACATGCAATTTCGCTTAATGGATTGTCTAGATAACTTTATTCGTCGTCGTTTCAGCCTATCACAAGTCCACTGCTGAACATAAGCCTCCCCCATAGATAGCCACAAAAGTTTGTAACTCTCCTATTGGAGGGATTTTGCCATAGTTGCCACGCTTGGCAGGCGGATTGGCAACCGCAGTTTATTTATTCAGATGTTCCAGGAAGATGCTGCTGCCCATCTCCTGGTTTTTTAATATCCCTCTGTCAACTTTTACGACACCCACGGGATGGGATGGGGTGGTAGATTCTCTTAGGCCGCTTTCACACGGCACAATAACTGACTAAAATGTATAACATAAAAAAATATGTATAGATAGAATATAGATAGATTCTCTTTAAATTTTGTATTTTCAGGCACAAAACAGTAATACATTTTTGTGGTACCGAGAATATCCAGTTTCCATTCGAAACTCAAGCTTCAAACCTCAAGCTTGAGTTCAACTTCTCTAACATTTTCGGTAGTGGTATCACGTTCACCATTCGTAATCGCACCAGTTATTCTGCCGTTAAGCAGTAGTGTGCAAGCATTACTGTGTTTCGATTTGAATGGGACTGAGAGATAGCGTAACCACTGGGCATATGAGACTTAAGAACTCATGTCTCAGGGTGACGGGCGCAGTGTGTGCACAGAAATGTTCTGGGTAATCTGGGTCATCAGGTGAACGTTTTCCTCGTTGCGTCATTTTATCCAATAAAAAAAATGCTCTTAGAATTATGAAATATTTTTTTTGTACCTCGAATATTTAAAAAATATTGTAGCTACTGACAGTTAAGGAATTAACGTTTCAGGCAGGCAACGCGCTTTCCACTTTCATTGTTTCAAGCAATTGTCTCCATTTTCCTTTTAGTTGGACAATGCTTACTATTTGTGGTACTTTAAACTAAAAGGCTACTTTAAAATGAAACGAGTGAATTCTGTTTGTTTAATGTTGTCTTTAGTTTTGTTTATTTAAAAGCAATTTCAATAACAATAAAACATTCATTTAACACTGATTAACAATCGTCTCATGGTGAATAGTATCTGTTATATCAGGCGCGCGTTATTGCAAGTGAGTTTGCAACACAGAGGCGTTTGCGTCTACACAGGCACTGTTATATCTCCTGCGCAGTTGATAGGTAGGTTGAGAATCATAACTAAAGTAAAACTGTATTCGCCTTTATAAGTCGTGAAAGCTCAGGGGCTGGACAATTTTAAGATCCGATTTGCCATGTGCCCGGGTGACGAAAACGTTGCTGCAAGTCCGGCACGTAGTTAGAGCAACTGAATGCGGTGGGTCCTGGTTGACGTTGCAGGTGTGGCAGGTGGTGGTAGGAATGCGCGGTGATGGCAGGCGGCCCAACATATATACCTCTACTAAAGTATTTGTTTACATTAAAACACTATAGTTTTCCAGTGCATGAAGCAATGAGACTAACTCTTACTAAATTAAATTACTTATACACTCATATTAATGTTTAATAATAATAGATTCCTAAAGAAGAGAAGTTTTATACAGTTTTCACGAGTGGCATGAGGGAAAATTAGATGACACAGGTGTGTTTTTACTTTATCCTCAGAAGTTGAAAATTTTCCTGCCTTACACAGCTATAATCTCCCTCCCGCGCTCTTTAAAATAATATTTAGCTTATACAAGGTTGACACTAAAATGCCTCACAGGAACGACTATATTAGTTTCTATAAATTAGGTTTTAAATATATGCAAGCATAATTTTACTTAATGCTTAAGGTGTAAATTTTATTCGGTAAAAGTAATTTTTACGTTATAATTAAAAGAATACAATATTTATATAAATTGTACTACAAAATAGTCCCCAAAACTTCAATTGCCGTAAATACGTTTTCTCTTCACGGGATGAATTTCTTTGAACTCTTTGAATTTCCATCACACGATTATTGGATCGTCCGCTACATCAATCGCCGCGATTTGCGTACACAGATAATCTACAACTGAAAATGTTTTTTCGAGTGCCTTTAATTACCAACTTTGAAGTTCACGTAGTACACTTCGGACGATTTTTCTATAAAAAAAAAATAGAAACTTGAAAGTTATTTCTTATTATATTAAATCTATGCCCACCTTGCGGTAGCGGCTGAAGAGAATCCACCACCCCACCCCATACCGTGGGCGTTGTAAAAGTCGACAGAGGGAAAATAAAAATCAGGAGATGAACAGAAACAACAACTATGGCAAAATCCCACCAAAACGAGAGCTACATACTTTAGTGGCAACCTATGGGGGAGGCCTATGTTCAGCAGTGGACTGGTGATAGGCTGAAATGATGATGATACCAGCAAAAGAAGTGGAAATATTCAGGAGTAATTGTGAAAATTTTGCGGTTCTTAAATTTATGCGTTCCGGATCCTTACTTGGGGAGGTGCAGGTATCCATATATCCGTATAGCACGAACTTATTAAGTGGCGAAAACGCATCTAGCTATGGCCCTCCGAGCGGTAAATCGAGCGCATGACAGAATTGACGTATTCAGTTGACATTTTAGTTAATTAACATATGTCGTATTGTATGTTACTGTTCTGTTTATATTTGTTATTTTATCTTTTAAATAGTAGGGTTTCGGAGCTGGGAAGAGTGAGCCAAGCTGCACCAATGTGGGCAGGCGAACTTCACATCTACCCGAAATTTCCATTCCTCAGACATGCGGGTTTCGCTGGTGGGACTTAACTGATGTCTATTTGGGACGGGCGGAGTGTGGTGCTATACAGAAACGTGCTGGCTGACACAGCATTTGCTATGGGCAGACGTTGCACTTACCGTCAGGTGTCCGTTTTACTCGTCTCGTCGCTTTATCCAATAAAAATAGGATTTCTCACGATGTTTTCCTTCACCGCTGAGCACGTACATAGCGGTGAATTCCTTACCCTCAATCAGCACTTAACAATTTTGAAGGTGCCGGCACCGAACTTAGATCGGTATGCGAAGCGAGGCCCCTGAGCACCGCTTCAGTGTTTAATTGAATACAATAGTTTTAGAGGCGTTACTTCTTGAATATTTTTTTATGTTCTTTTATATTTTTTAAAAACACGAAAATTTATAATGTTATTGTTTGATTTAGTAGCAGATACATACAAAAAGGACATTATTATATTGGGTTGTACTTGAAAGGGTAGCTATCTATAGTAAGTAAAAGTAAGTAAAGTTTCAGCCTATAAATGTCCCACTGCTGAGCACAGGCCTCCTCTCATTTCTGAGAGGGTTTTGGAGCGGGAAATAGTCCGCCACGCTGCTCCAATGCGGGTTGGCGGACTTCACATGTTTTCGAAATATATATAGTAATATATAATAAAAAGTGATATTATATTGTTTTGGTGAAACATGGATTGTGGCAGTCATCTGTTTTTGCAGTGAGTGTTCAGTCTCTGACTACCCCTTATGGGATACAGTCGTGATCTTATGTATGTATGTATAATAAATAAATAAAACACTAAATTAACAAATGAGTGATTACTAACACAATACCATTTTTTAACGCTGTCACTGTTGCTTATTGATAATTATGAGTTAATTTATATAAATTGGAATTACTATTTACTGAACCGCAATGGCAAAAGAGAAAAAAAAAATGAAATGTTTCCATGTTTTTATTTCTTCAGTTTTACCACCCGTTAAAACTGCTGAATAGTATGATAAACTTAAACATCTTTGTAGAGCTTTGTAGAGCCAAATAAAGTTAATGATTACGATTATGCTTCATAAAAAGGCGAGATATACTGCGACCTGTGGTCGCTCTGACATTTCTTTAAGTTTTACGTACTACCCCAACATTATACGCCGCTTCATTTACGCCTTGGATATAATAAGATATAAAATACAAAAAAATATCAATTTAAGAATAAAAATATTTCATCACCAAATCTTGTGTGCAAAATGAAATACTTAACCAGCGTCAGGAAATTGAATACATGTCAAATAAAATATTTATGATAGGCATCTAAGCTCAAATACGAAAAGTAGTCTAAGGAATTAATAAAAATATATGCTACTTTGATGTTACATCGAAGCCATATCGAATTTTTTGAATATATTTTAAGAAATTACATTATATTTGCTCAGTTCAAAGCCGTGTTCTGCGCTCGATTGAAAACTGATTATATAAAATACATACATAGGGTAAATTACGTGCCAGTTGAATTTTAATGTGATTGGGAATCAAGAAGAGTTAGATACGTTGAGGACGCGGCGACTGTTCGTGAGGCTTGGTCAGAGCACCGATTTTGAAGATTAGGACTTCTCTTGTATCTTGAAGCGCTTTACGCACACAAATTGCACTGTATATGCACAAATGTCTCTATAGTGTGACCATTAGCCCACGCGGTCGTCCAATATGAGTAAATGAAGTGCGTTGTGGCTATTGCAACACTGTGTCGGATTCTCTTACGTTGTTGCAATCCAATTTTAAATATGTATGGAGTTTAGTTATAGTCTTTGCGTGTTATGTGTAGAGGTGTGGTACTGAAAAATATATTTATAAAAAAATGTATTATAATTGGATCAAACACTGTTAAAGAAAAGAGAGAAAATGTAAGAGATTTTCTGTTAACCTTCTGCAAAAAATTAACACTTATTAAAGAAGAACAAAAACGACTGGCGGATACTTTTCAATGATACCACACTGCGCGTGTCACCCTGAGACAGCAGTTCTTTAGTCTCATATGCCCCAGTCATTGCGCTAGCTCTCAGTGCCCTTCAAACCGAAACACAGTAATGTTTGCACATAGTACTGCTTCACGGCAGAATAATTGGCCCTAAGGTGGTACCTAACTAGACGAATTCCTGCATAGGAATCCTACCACCAGTAAATTCTTAAAGTCGCCGTAAAAACTAAGTATTGATTTACCAGGTACTGTGCGGTGAAGAAAAACATCGCGGGGAAAATGTTATTTTTCTGGTTTAAAAAATCTAACTGTTTAGTAAAGGATTTGAAAATATATAAAGTAGACACTGATTGCTTTCGTCTATTTCAACTGAGGATACCAAACGAACAGTAATTTTTTTCTTATAGGTGCCCTCTACATTCGAAATACTCTTGAAAACTTTGTAAGACTTGTTGCTGAAAGGTCGAATAAAAAGTTAAACTTACTTTTGTTCAAATATTAAAGATGTTGTGTAGCCCAGAACTGCGCATGTCTGTACAGTCGAGTGCGAGCACTCGGGGATGACGGACGCGTTTTTAATTTAACTTGCTGCTACAGATACTATGATCGTTTTATACGATACTTTTATGAGCGTTTTAATTTCAATGGCCAGACTTTTAATTTTCATTATGTTGGTTTCCTTTAATTGTATTTTATGATAATACGCACTTGTTGTCTTGTGGTTATATATTTACTGTTTAAAATAAAATCGAGTACCTTTCGTTAACGGATACTATAATTATTTGAAGAGTTATTTAAGTCTACGGAATTTATTTTAGTACTGAAGGTCCGGGAATAATTAAGTTCTCATCTCGATATATTCTCAAGTATGATTCATAAATACAAATATTGGGCTACGGCGTATTGGTTATTGGATGTTTTGTTATTTTCTTTACTTTAACAAAATAAAAGTAAATGATTTGTTGAAGGTTTACATTTTTTAAATATGCGTCCAACTAAGCGTGGAAATTATTCATTTTTTTAACATTATTGATATTTACGATAGAACAATAATAAAGGGTTTGTATCTCAGCAAGTTAATCATAATTATTTATATTGGTGTAATTTCTGCTTTCGTTTTACTTTTATTAACGTATGCTTTCTAAATCTTCTCTTATTTACTTCCTTCGTTATCATATTTATAGGATTTTTTAGATGATAGTGCGAACATCAAATTGCACACCAATAATAAGTAATTTCTGTTACCGATGAACATCTGTAATAACAGATGAATCATGGGGGCGCTGCCAGTCTTTAATAAAGAAGTAAGCTCTTTTCTTGAAGGAAAAGGTGGTAGTGCGAGGCAGAAAGTTTCTAGAAAAGGGCACAGTGGTGGAATGTGATCGAGATAATGTAGATGGAATTTATAACGGTTATTATAAAAAAATAAATGGATACAATAACTTATTTATTGTTCATTCAAACGTTCATCGTCTAGAGTACTGTGACAAAGAACATTGTTTATCGTTCTTGTTAGAACTTAGGACTTAAATCAACTGAGGGATAATATTGTGTTACTTATTTTATTAAACTAGGGAGAACATATTATCTACTGGTATAAACTTTATAGATCTAACAATTTAATTAATAAATTTTTATGTAATGTTGATTTCATAAATCACCGTAATTGAAGAACTTTACTTCGCTTGGATCTCTATTCTTATACTGAAGATAACTCTATTGGTAATAATATGCAAATTTGTGCTAAATATAAGAGAATAGTTATTAATTGATTTTTATTTGATTTCCCCAAATACAAATGAAACAGTAATTTACTGGTGCTAGGATTCCTGTGTAGGAATTCGTCTAGGTAGGTACCACCCCAGGGCCAGTTATTCTTCCGTGAAGCAGTAGTGTGCAAACATTACTGTTTCGGTTTGAAGAACACTGTGAGCTAGCGTAAAGACTGGGCATATGAGACTTAAGAACTTATGTCTCTGGGTGATGGGCACAGTGAGGAGTCACACCGAAATGGTCTGGGTGACACAGCATTTGTTATGGGCAAACGTTGCTCTTACCATCAGGTGAACGTTTTGCTCGTTTCATGACTAAATCCAATAAAATACAAGCAATTTCTCTCATTGCTTCAGCCTATCAGTAGTCCACTGCTGAACTTAGGCCTTCCCTATAGATTGCCACAAAAGTTTGTAGTAAAATAAAAGTTTTTTCGGGGAACTTGGCAGACAGATTGGCATCCGCAGTTTATTTATTCAGATGTTCCAGGAAGACGCTGCTACCCATCTCCTGGTTTTCATTTTCCCTTTGTCGACTTTTATGAAACACACGGGATGAGACGGGCTGGTGGTTCTCTTAAGCCTGTTTTGAGAAGTTGATGTTTATTTCTAATTCATTGATATTAGTCAGTCTAGTGGCCTAAATATGGAACTTTTAATTGATTGTCTTTTCACCTCGTGTCGTTTATTTTCGATTTATCGATATTGTCTTAACTAAGGAGGCCGATCGGTGTCCGGCAGACTAGAATAGCACCGACCACTCTTTCTTGCCGAAAGATGCGACTAAGGTATTGTACGGGCAGCCTTTATTTGTGCAGAATAACACCATAATATGCAATACAGTCACTATAGTGCCCGAGGGAACGCAATGGAGACTAATTTTTTTTTGACTGGTACGGAAATTCATGTCGCATCACGTCAGGTTTCCTGCTGAGAGCTACACGTTGTGTAATCACTGGGCATATGACACTTAAGAACTGATGTCTCAGGGTGACGGGCGCAGTGTAGTGCCTCGCAGAAATGTTCTGGGTGACACAGCATTTGTTATGGGCAGACGTTGCACTTTCCATAAAAAAGGCCTGTCTCCAGCTGTGGAACTTGTAATGTCACACGTGTCATCATTTAAAGTTAACTATTTATACCGTCCTTCAATCCTAAATTTATTATGATTATACAAACCTGTAAAAGTAATATTTGGAGCATATTAGGTGCGTACGACATTGGATTTTTGGTTAAATATTTGCTGTATTATAATAAGACTGTTTCAGCGAACAAATTATTTTTCGTACACCGTTTCATAGATACTTGAAATTATATTGCAACATTTCCGTAAATGATTACTTTTAATTTAATTTTTTTTTCCGGGGAATGAGAAAATTTATATAATGATTTCTTGTATTTACGCAAACACTACACATTTAAATGAAAATAATTTTACGGATTTTATCGTGGTTAATTTTTTAATTTATAATCCGACGTTTCGAGCGCTTTACAGTACCCATGGTCACGGGAGGACTTTATACTTGGATTTTAAGCACTCTTCGCATAATTGAGAACATTGCAATAGCTTCAATGAAGGTTTTCTTTTTAAGTTGTTTTATAGACATTACATAAATGATAACGGCAATAACGATCTCTTTTTTTATATAATTTTTCTATTCGAGATAGGGACGAGACGGGCAAAACGTTCACCTGATGGTCAGTGCAACGTCCGCCCATAGCAATGCTGTCACCCGGAATATTTCTGTGTGGGCTCCACTGCGCCCGTCCCCCAGAGACTCAGTTCTTAAATGTCATATGCTCAGTGATTACACTAGCTCACAGTGCGCTTTAAACCGAAACACAGTAATGCTTTCACACTAATACTTCACGGCAGAATAACCGGCCCTGGGGTGGTACCTACCTAAACGGATTCCTGCGTAGGAATCCTACCACCAGTAGGAAAAATATATAATACACTCATCATGTGGATTTCCGTATGTCGTCACGGTCGTGATTAAACACCTTTGCCCTTTCAAAGTCGAAAGAACAGGAAGCGCAAAGCGATTGGGAAATTGACGGGGGATTTGGAATGACGTCCGAACTTCATAATAAATAATTATCTAACGCTATAACTCGCGCATCGCGCCGAAAGATTTGCGGGAGTTTAAGTCTTTTAAATGGCGTATGAAAAAATTTTGATTGTATGAAAAATTACAAGTTTCTAAAAAAAAAAGTAAAAAAAACTTTAGATCTATCATTCTGATTAAATTTCTGAAATTCTGTGTTATTTAAAAAAAATACAAAAAGTAGACGGATAAAAAAATCGCTCTGTGCTGTTTATTTCCAATTTGTCATGCTCCCCCAAAAATGTTGCATATATTAAATTAGTATAATTTGCGACGGCACCGTCGGCTAAAAGGCTGGTAAGGTGTTAGGCGAGGTTGGCGGGCGGACTGGGTTGGGGTGCGGCGGCGTAGCAGCTCACTGTGCCTCCGGACGGCTCAGCGGGCGAACGTTTGCCGGCAGTTTGTTCTCGATCGTGTTCGAGAGTCAATGTAGTTGCCTCCAACAACTACAAACAGGCCTCAAACTGTTTTCAACAGTAGTCAAAGTTTTTAAAAAATACACGGGCACAGCGGCCGACGGCCAGGCGGGCTCCTCCGGTAAGTATAAACTGGTCGTGTAAGGGCGCGTAAAAGTTTGAGAATACGTGCCACCTAGCGCGACGCCGCAACAGGTAGGGGCTGTATTGAGCGGTAGATACGTTCGCTTTTACTTTTCGTAATCCGCGGAACGTCTTACATCCGCCATTTTATGATTGGGCCAAATTTGGCAAGCATTTTTTGGCAATAAATTTTTTTTTTCATTTTTTCAGCTTATGGCGTAAAACAATTAGAATCGCTCTGTCGGTATCGTTTACGTTGCGGCTAGGGTTTGTTTTATTTTCGTTTCTCTATATACACAAAATTTTTGTTTATGATGAATGAAAAGTTGATTTCTTTAAATCTTAAAACCTTAATTTAATCTTGATTTAAAAACTTAAAGTGAAATACTTATGTTGTGTGTTGTGCCGATCAATTGAAATAATGGTGCGTTCGGTGATTTTTTTTATAATTAAGTATTTTTTAAATTTCCTAACGTCTTTATAATTTCTTTAATTAAAATACAATACAATTTTCTTTTAAATTTTGACGTAGCTTTATTTTAAAACTAAACTTCGGGTTTTGTCTCTTATTTTTGTATTAATTTAATGCATTCCGGTAAACATTCGAAAATCATTCTAAATTAAGTTATTATTTTTGATAAATTATATCAATAAATAAATAATAGCACATAAGAATTTTTAAAATTACGTAGTGTATATTTATATTCCGTCCGAAGCAGCAATTTTATAAAAAAAAAACTATCAGGTTTCAAGTCCATTTACAGGATGCGTGCCGTCGAATAAATTAGTGTTGTTGTTAATATTTTTTTTTAAATGATTGTTGTGTCGTGATATTGCCTCTAGAGGATTTTAATTTATCGATTTGTTAGTGAAGGATGAGAATTGGCATTTAAAAGAAAATATTATATGAACGTAGGTCATTTTAAAAACTAGCACTATCTATATTTTAACGGTGTTACGTAATTAACGAGTAGTATTAATTCCTAATCCATCCTAAGCTGTTTAAGATCGCTGACAACCAATTAAAATTGTTTTGGTTAAGGTTGTTAATAGGTTGATGATAGGTTTTATTTAAGCAAAAAATATAAAACAAGAAATAATTTTAAGACAGTTTTGTCGGTTTATTTCTGAATTGAGTAAATTTTGCACGTCTTGTGAAATGTATGCACTTTTTTAAACTATTTGGATAAAAATTTAAACTTTTTTTAAAATTATTTAATAAAAAAACCGACTTCAACGCAGCAGCTCCAAGCTGAGTTTCATGATTTCCTCATCCCATTATCAGAATTTTCTTAAAATTATAGGGGCTTTATAAAATAAAATAAATAAAAAGGAAATAAAAATAAATTGATATCATTTCTCATTTTTCAGCTAATGACGTTAAACATTTAGAATCGTAATTCTAATAAAATCATTAAAACGTCTCATAAACAAAGAAGCTTTGCCGAAACACATATATATTCAGACGAATTGAGAACCTACTCTATTATTAAAAAGAAAAACATTACAAAAACATAAATATTTTGTGTTAAACTTGGGAATTGTCTGAAACACGGACATTCTCAACAAAACATTTGATTGTTACGGAAAAAGTTCCAGCAATTTAAGATTCTGTAAAGAATTGTTCGTGGTTATTCAAACTAACACTATTATATCTATAACAGTATTATTTGATTTATATTCAATGTGTTTCTAAGTAAGATGTTTACGAAGAGGTATTTTTTAATTTTATAATGTGACTAGACGAGCAGAACGTTCACCTGTTGGTAAGTGCAATCAATGTCTGCCCATAACAAATGCTGTTTCACATAGAACATTTCTGTGCACTGCACTGCGCCCGTTACCCTGAGACTGAGTAATGTTTGGTACCTACCTAGACGGATTCTAGCTATAGATTGAAGCGATTGATGTTCAGTAGATTGGTAAATCATCAGCCACCGGCCGTTTTAGTCATTCCGAATTCCTTACAAAGTAATTAAGAGGGTTTTTATAATAAAAAAAATAGATTGCGTCGTTATTTGTTACCAACATTTTATTTATCAAGATTATTATATGAATAAAATTAAACATTGTGTTCACACATTTTATTTACCAAAATAATTATATTTCTAAAATTGCACATAAAACTAAGGCGTGCGGTAGAGTAGAATAGCACCTACATCTTTCCTATCGAAATGTAGTAAGAGGCGGTTAATGTATTGTACGGACAGCCTTTATTCGTATAGAATAATACCATAATATGCAATGCTGTCATTTTACTGATCGTGGGAACGCGATGAGAAGTAAGATTTTTTTTTGACTCGGACCAAAATAGTGGCGACATGGTTTACCGTCGGCTACACGACAGACTATCCAGACTATCTCTTATATGGGAAAACATCCTGACTGTCTATATTTATGTAAAATTAAGTCCATTTGTCCAATCCTTATGGTGGCGTGGTAAGGAAATATACCAACCCATCTCATTCGGTTAGTGCCGTAAGAGTCACATGCAGGAATATGTCAATTCATACATAAATAACGAACATTACAACTGTGGCTTCGCATCATCAAACCATACCTGGTTTTTGCTCTCCTGCAATCCTGTCCATACAAAGGAGAAATCGCTTTTAGAGATAAGAGCGTCCATTGTACCACTACATATTTCTTTTATGTTCGTTTGGTTTATGTTTACATTTTTGATTTGCAATAAAGAGTTTCAATCAATCAATCATGTGTTGGTTCCCATGCAGGAATTCGTCTAGGTAGGTACCACACCAGGGCCATTCATTCTGCAAACATTACTGTGTTTCGGTCCGAGACCTAGTGTAATCACAGTGCATATGAGATTTAAGAGCTAATGTACGGAAATGTTCTGGGTGACACAGGATTTATGTTATGGGCAGACGTTGCGCTTATCATCAGGTGAACGTGTTGCTCGTCTCGTCACTTTCTCCAATAAAAAATGTCCAGCACAGGACTTTAACAGATTAATGACAAAAGTCACGTTTCAAATTTATTTCAATCCGGTAGTTTGTATCCTCTCATGGACACTACGGCTTCAACTTTAAATTACTATCGGAAGTAACTGCTTGAGATATACTCATATTAAAGTGCCGTGTATACACACCACACACACACACACACACATCTTGACGTATCTGTTGTAACGTTTATGCGACAGCGTGGCGCAGTGGTTAGAGCACCTGACTACCACGCTGCAGGTCCTGGGTTCGAATAGCAGCCGGAGGCAACATTTGTGTGCAAAATCATTTTATTGGTTTTCGGGTCTGGTTGTGTTGTGATGTGAAGCACGGCCTATCTCTGGTCCCGGTGTTCAGAGCTAATAATTTTGCAACTCATTATAAACTGGCTTTTTTTTTATTGTATAAAGTGACGAATCGAGCAAAACGTTCACCTGATGGCAAGTGCAACGTCCGCCCACAAAAAAAGCTGTGTCGCTCAGAATATTTCTGTGTGACACCACACTGCGCCCGTCACTCTGAGACATCAGTTCTTAAGTCTCAAATGCCCAGTGATTACGCTAGCTCACAGTGCTCTTCAAACCGAAAAACAGTAATGTTTGCACGCTACTGCTTCGGCAGAATAACTAGCCCTGGGGTAGTACCTACCTAGACGGATTTCTGCATAGGAATCCTACCAACCGTAAAAAGTGGCTGAGGCCTGCGGTTTCACTTGCGTAAAATTATATTACAAATATATATTCTCTGTCCCCTTCTCAACCCTGCAATTGGTAACAGTGGTAGAGCCACGCAACAGCTTATGCTGCTGCATATGCCGACTCAACCGGAGAAGTACCACGACCACACAGAATACCGGCGTGAAGTAGAAGTAAAATATACTTCTGCGTTTCGTCTGGTGAGTGATGGTAACCGGATGACCAACCATCTCTCCCCCCTCCCCCAAACATCATGGTAGCGGATATAAATGATCTACCCCAGGGGGTACCAGTATACCCTCGATTCTGGAGAATCCCTCACTAGGCATCCACGCTCAAGCTTGCCTTCGTTATCTGAGCGTGGGTGCTCTGGCTGCCTCACGAAACTCCGCTCGATTCGCACTCTGCTCGGGGCCGCTCGCCGTGGACTTCTGCAATATCAGGGGACTGCACTCCAATCTTAGCGCGGTCCACTTGCTTTTCCTGACAGAGACACAGATATCTTCTCCGGCGGATACCTCATGTCTCTCCTATCCGGGGTACACTCCTTTGTGCCACGGGCCGGGGTTTGTGTATACGACAGAGAGGACATGTGTTCTCGACGCCTCGGCAGTCTTGAAGGTACGGACTTGTCCATCCTTTGGCTGCGCATAGATAGCGACGACTATCCTCGCGTCTATGGGTGCCTCTATAGGTCCTATAGCGGTAACACCGAAAATGACCGACTCATCGACCACATCCAGATGGCCGCAGATTCCGTGTTACAGCAGATCTCATCCGCAGAGATCGTGTTACTTGGCGACTTGAACGCCCACCACGCCGAATGGCTAGGGTATCTTACAACCGATCATGCGGGGAGATCTGTTTATGCCTTTGCCTTGGCATATGATCTGACACAACTCGTTACTTCGCCAACGCGAGTTCCAGACGTGGAGGATCATACGCCTTCCCTGCTGGACCTTCTGCTGACCTCTCATCCGGACAGCTATCAAGTCTCCGTCGTACCCCTCTGGGATCTTCGGACCACTGTCTGATTCGGAGTTCGGTCCCTCTCACGTGTTCATCGCGGTTGCGATCTGCAAGCAACCGCCGTGTGTGGCACTACAGGTCAGCAGATTGGGATGGGATGCCTTCTTTGCAAACCCGCCTCCAACGGTCCTACCCTTGGAGGCGGGATTGCTTCTCGCTAGATGATCCGAACGCCGTTCCTGAATCTGTCACAGATGTTGTACTTCACGGTATGGAACTCTTTGTTCCATCCTCTGTCGTGCCCATCGGTGGCAGATCCCAGCCTTGGTTTGGTCGCACCTGCAAAATGACATCACGTCAAAAGCAGGATTGTTACCGGACCTGGGCTAAAGCATGGGCGTCTCGAGATGTAAAAACTAGCGAACTTAAGAAAAAGTACAACTCTGCCTCCAGGTCCTTCAAAAGAGCTATTTCCAAGTCAAAGTCAGAGCACATTGGCAGAATTGGCGAGAAATTAGTTCGCCTCCCTTCGGGAACTCGTGCATTCTGGTCTTTCGCCAAGGCTGTCCTTGGGAATTTCTGTCAGCCATCCCTTCCATCTCTGCACAGAGAGGATGATTCGCTAGCCCATACCGCAAAGGAGAAAGTCGATCTTTTAGGCGCCCTTTTTGCGGCCAACTCGTCTCTCGATTACAGGGGGAACACGCCGCCAATCATCCCGCGGTTTGAGTGCTCTGTGCCGGAAATCAAGTTCCTGCAGAGCTCTGTGCGCAGAGAACTATTCTCCCTGGACATCCATAAGTCGAGTGGGCCTAATGGCATCTCCCCTATTGTGCTGCGGATGTGAGCTCCGGAGTTGGCACCGGTCTTAACGCGTCTTTTCCGGTACTCCTACTCTGTGGGCGTCGTCCCGAACTCATGGAAGATAGCTTTGGTGCACCCGATCCCGAAGAAAGGCGACCGCTCAGATCCGTCCAACTACAGACCGATCGCCATCACCTCCTTGTTCTCAAAAAGAATTGAGTCCATTATAAACTGCCAGCTCTTGAGGTACCTATAGGAGCACCAGCTGATTAGTGACCGCCAGTACGGTTTCCGTCGGGGTCGCTCAGCTGGTGATCTTCTAGTCAACCTTACGCATCGATGGGTGGAGGCAGTTTAGAGCAAAGGGGAGGCCCTGGTAGTTAGTTTGGACATAGCGAAGGCCTTTGATTGGGTTGGCACAAAGCGCTTCTCTCAAAGCTTCCTTCCTATGGGCTTCCCAAAAAATTATGCAATTGGGTCACCAGTTTCCTCGCAGACCGGAGCATCAAGGTCGTAGTAGACGGTACATGCTCGGACTCCAAGTCTGTGGGTGCTGGTGTTCCACAAGGCTGCGTGCTATCGGCAACCCTGTTTTTTCTGCATATCAATGAAATGTTTTAAATTAGTAACATTCATTGCTATGCAGACAACAGCACTGGTGACGCTTTGTACCCCTTTTGCCCTGCTAATATTTCTCGGGAACACGTCGACGAATGCCGGAACAAACTTGTGTCGGAAGTCGAAATTTTGTTAGACAAAATCTCGAACTGGGGCCGACTGAATTTAGTCCACTTTAACCCAAATAAGACACCGGTTTGCGCGTTTACCGCTTAAAAGAAACCCTTCGTCGTATCACCTCGTTCGGAATCCTTGGCGTAGACATATCGAGTGACGTTCAGTTTCGTGGTCACTTGGAAGGGAAGGCCAAATTGGCTTCTAAAAAGCTTGGCGTGCTCAGTAGAGCGGGACAGTACTTCATGCCGGTCCACCGCTTGCAACTTTACAAGGCGCAGGTTCGGCCTCACATGCAGTACTGTTCTCATCTTTGGGCGGAGGCACCCCAGTGCCAGCTCCTTCCTTTTGATCGCATTCAAAGAAGAGCGGCTCGAATCGTCGACGACCAGGTTCCTTCCGATCGGCTTGATACACTGGCCTTGCGAAGAGATGTTGCATCTCTTTGCATTTTTTACAGGATTTACAACGGAGTGTTCCAAGGAATTATTCGGAATAATTCCAGCCGCTGGTTTTCACCATCGCACTTTGCGGCAGAACACAAAACTCTATCGTCACCACCTGGATGGTTGGTATTCCACCACAGTGCACTGTACGGAATTTGCGGTTGCGGTTGTACATGGGCGCTGGTGATCCCTTACCATCAGGTGAGCCACTTGCTCGTTTGCCCCCTCTCCTATAAAAAAATATATATCGAAACGAACATACACAAAAATTCAAGTAAAAATTTCTGTTTTAATACATACATACATAAGATCACGACTTTATCCCATAAGGGGTAGTCAGAGACTGCGCACTCACTGCAAAGACACATGATTGCCACAATCCACGTTTCACCAAAACAATATAATGCACTCGGTGTGATAGGTGGTGAGCCCATCGCCACCATGCGCTGTTGGGTGCACAGTGCAGTTTAATTCCCTTACCCGCCTTTTATGAGATCCATTGGATGAGATGGAGTGGTAGTATTCTTTTAACGAGCCGCCACCACACGGCTGTTTTAATCCCTAAAATATACATTGAATTCCACTATGCCGCTTCGGAGTCTACTCGAGACAGACTTTCAGACAGACAGATAAAAATTCTAAAAACCGTCATTTATGAATAGGCATCGTATAAATAGCAGTTATCACTTTAATTTTGCATTTATTTTGAAATTCACAGACATATACTTCGATTTTATCATCATCTCCCTGCCCGCAGTTTATTTATTCAGATGATGCAGGAAGATGCTGCTCCCCATCACCTGGTTTTTATTACCCCTCTGTCGACTTTTGCGACACCTACGGGATGAGATGGGGTAGTAGATTCCATTAAGCTGGCAACCACACGACAACCGCTAGATTATCAACTCTGGATGTATTATGTATGACAATACTTTCGATTCTTCCTGCAATCTTATCGCATAGGGGTAACTTTGGATAGGAATAGGTAAAAACGAGTGCGTTTCTGTTTGCGATAATATTTAATGCAATCTTGCAGATATCATTATTGTATATATTGCGAATAGCCTAATTATTTCTCATATATTTACGCCAACACTGTACATTTAAATGAAAATAATCAAAGGACTTTCAATAAGTATTATGTCAATAACCTACATTGAATAAAAATTTATTCTATTCTATTCTATTCTAAACTAATTTTACGGTTTTTATCGCGTTTAATTGTACTATTTACGTTTCGAGTGCTTTACAGCACCCAATTTCACGGGACGACTAAGGTGACAAATGTCCTCATGTCCATAGTTAACCCAGAGTACCTTCAGCTTTTCATTATTATTTTTGGTCTGATCTACGCAGAAAGAGCTAACTGTGTCTTTAAGTCTTGCAGTGGTATGCTTGGTTTTTGCTTTAATTTTATTAATTATAGGATCCCAAGCTGGTGGTAGTAACCAACCATCTTCTCTATAAAATTAGGACGTTTGCTAATTTCAATAGCCTCGCGAACCATCCTTGGAAGGAATCGGTGTTCCTTTGTAATGGTTGGGATAATCCAGAACATGGCCACACACTGCAGACTTCATGGAGCGACGAAGCTTCACATCAGCTATACGAAGCGTCCGTGTAAAAGAACATATATAAATAGTAAAATTAAACGGGATAAAATCCGTAAATTTAGTTTCATTTAAATGCGAATTGCCCTAAATAAAACTGAAGTAACCAGAAACTGTCTGTAATTACAAATCCAATTAATATGAAAAAGACTAAATTGGTGAAATAATTTTGTACAGATGATATACTATGGAAATCATAAATATACAAGTAAACATTTTGCAGTACCGTGTTTTGGTAATGCCCGAATAAAGGCTTCCACATGTTAATACATGAACAGGAAACTTTGTAGCCCCGTTTAAGCATTTTGCACGCACGGAGGAGTGTGAGATTTGGCATAGTTAATGTTTATACGAAGGAGTGAAGAAAGCTAAAATTTATATATAATATGTGTTACAAATACATTAAATTCTATATATAATTAAATTTTACTGGTGGTAGAATTCCTGTGCAGGAATCCGTCTAGGTAGGTACCACCCCAGGGCCAGTTATTCTGCCGTGAAGCAGTAGTGTGCAAACATTACAGTGTTGACTTAAGTAATTGTGGTGTCACACAGAAATGTTCTGGGTGATACAGCATATGTTATGCGCAGACGTTGCTCTTACCTATATCAACTATCAGGAAATTGATGATTTAAATCGAGACTCGAAGGATCAAACACATAATTTGTTGATCTATAATTTTGACGTTCGGCTTTCTTTACAAATCATAAATGTACTGGTAATTGTTTTGCGCTATCACATTTTGGTATTAGCCGAATAAAAGTATAATTAAGTAATCGAATTATTATAATTAATAACGATTGAATCGAAGTGCAAACAATGTGATAGAAGACTTGAACCGATACCGCTCATATGCACATTCAAGCTCACACATTGGGCTCTCACATACCATTAGCTGATCTTTAATAATGATGTTTAAGACATTGTACAGTCTTTTTAGAAAATAAAAATACTTTTATTGCTCACTACACTGAATAAATACATATGTTGAGACAGAAAGTAATACTTGTATTGGTGAGGACTCGCTATTTCCCTAAACATTACAAATATTGCCACCAACGTGTATTTATACAAATAAATAAAATTGAAGTGTCTGTTTGTAATAACAAAATAATAGCTTTTTACTCAATGCTTATGAAAGTGTATACGGTACTTTTAAGAAAAAAAACTGTCTCACTGTTTCTTCGGGTTAATCACCGAAACGGCTGGACCGATTTTGACGGGACTTTCACAGACAGATAGCTGATATTATAGCGGATAACTCAAACCCCCGCAATTAAATAAAACCCCAAAAAGCGATTTAAATAGGGAATTTTATATGTGTATTATCGATAGGAGTCGGCTTTTTTACGCGAGTGAAACGGCGGGGCGCAGCTAGTCATAAATAAAATTTACAAACTGTTCTCACGTGTATGTATGTGAGTGAGTGTGAGCGCGTGCGCGTGCATGTGCGCTGTATGTGTGAGAGTCAAAAAGGAAGAATTGTTATACATAAAATCTATACGTAAATCAACGTGCACACATTTTTGTGGAGAATGTTTTGCTATGATTTTTATTATTTTATAGGGCCAACTGAATTGAACAGAAATCCAAACTAATTTAAATAAATCCAGGCAACGTGTATTCTTTCATAGATTTAACGCCTAAAGCGCATTTGACTAATATGAAATGTATACAAATAACTCTACTGCGATGGAGAGTAATATTCTCTGTTGCTTGTATAAGTATTCAAATCTCAATTAAGGATATAAAATGCTTAAAAGTTTATTTTGTCAATGAAATTAAATCGGTTTTGGAATATTTTCCATTTTTCCGACAATCGCACTAATTCGTCTCTCTACAAATCAGCGTATTTTATTCGACTCTGATGTGAAACCACTACTTCATTCTTTTAACGAACAGTGAGTTATTACTCGCTTTTGTTGGCTCTCACTTAACTCAGGGATTCTCAAACTATGTTTAATGGAATCTATTGAATCTGAATACATAATTTTTTTGGTATATGAGACGCACCGGACGTTAAGACGCATTTCAAGATTGCAAGATATTTTATTCTGATCAAAGTTTTTATTAATTTTTAACATAACTCGTACTCGTCTCGTATTTGCTGAACTATTGTTATCACTTGTACCATTTCCGGACTATAAGGAATACGTCAGATTTAGAGATGGCTTATAAGAAAATACTTTCGGATGTTAGTCAAGTTTTCCGCAAAAATTTCCGGGTTCGTAAAGTGTTCTATTACAGTAAGAGTTGAGGAACCCCTTACTTAACCATTGCGATATTACCCGGTAAGGTTATGTTGAGTACGGTTTATTTGAGATAGTCAGACACGACATTTCCCCGGCAATTAGACGAATCATATCCCATGCAAAGACTAGATGAAGTAATAAATTCCCTCACACCGCCGTTATATGAAAAGTTGTAACTTGCTTGAACTTTTACGATCATCCTAAACTAAGGACTTATAAAGGATATATATATATATCTGTATAGAAGAGTTTTTTAAAAAAATAAAAGGAAACCGACGGAAATGATCAATGTATCTGATTGTAGGCAATGTACAATGTCCGAAATTTAATGTCATATCGATGAGATTAAATGAGATATACTACTATTGGACAAAGGTATTGGAAAAACATTCACCTGATGGTATGTGCAACGTCTTCCCATAACAAATGTTGTGTCATCCAGAACTTTTCTGTGAGACACCACACTGGACATCACTTTTTAAGTCTTGTAACAGGGGTGTTCTACTTGGGGGTGCTGGGTTCAAATACCAACCCTCACTGCTGCCCGGCAAGAACAACTGTTACAAAATTAAACAATTACGTTGGTGTTCGGCGTGTTTCTTATTACTAAATGATGGAGAAATAAAATGAGTTAATAGCAGTTACAACTTTATTTAATTTGTCTGCACTGTGACGATTATAATGCGTAATATAACCAACACACAGTTTATGAATAAATAACAATAATCATATTTTAGCAAAGTCGCAAGAGGGCGATATAAGTTCAAATGTTAATCTTTACAGTGTATAAGAAAGGTTTAGAATAGAATAGAATAGAATATTTTTTATTCAATATAGATTATTTACACAATACTCATTGAACGTAATATTTTAAGCATTCGCAAAGAAAACCAGCAAGAAACTCAGCGGGATGTTTTTTTTCAGTCATTTTATAAAGCAGCGTTATTATAGAGATGTAGAAGTAGCTCATTCCCAGGGGTTATCATAATCCATGTATTCCTTAATATTATAATAACCTTTCTAAAATTGTCTTTGTTTAATAAATAGTTTGAACTTTTTGATTGTAAGTCGAGTAACTGGCTTATCTCATTTTCGGTTTTAATTATTTTACATATATGTATGTATGTATATGTATAGTTTATTTATTATATATCTTATAAATCACGTCACGGGGAGACTGAGGTGACAGATGTCCTGATGTATTAGTTAACCCGGAGTACCTTCAGCTTTTAATTATTATTTGTGGTCCGATCTATGCAGAAAGAGCTAACTGTGTCTTGAAGTCTTGCAGTGGTATGCTTGGTTTTTGACTTAATTTTATTAATTATAGTTACGGATTTTATCGCGTTTAAGTGGCCCGTGACCATGGGTGCTGTAAAGCACTCGAAACGTCGGGCTATAAATAACAAAATTAAACGCGATAAAATCCGTTAAATTAGTTTCATTTAAATGTATTTTATGTTAATCATATTCTACTTTAAAATACACTTTTAAATGATTCTATTAAATAGTAGATAACAATTAAATATTGCTTCACTACATTACGAAATAAAAGGGTTTGCACTGACCTCGCTCCGAAGAACTTTTCAGGATGAGCAACCCGCAGAAATCTATGTCACATATCTCAATGACACTTCAAATTTACTTTGCCGTAGACCATGATTCCTAAACTTACATCCAAATCCAGGTTCTAGCATATCATATTAATAAATCTTAACTATAATCGATACCAATAATTATAATCGACCCATAATTATAATCGACACCCGTCCAGCGAATAGGACAGCAACGATTGGTACCTAATTCGCTGGCACTCCCTCAATCTCATTTCCTGTGGATTCCAACATCACTACAGCTGAAAACCAACGTCAAGGGTGATCACATGGCATAACCCTATATACAAGTTAAATATCCCGAAAACTGAAATATGCACGAAATCACCAATAAGTATTTCGTGTTAGAACATCTGCTTCCGCCGCAATGGACAATAAATAAACGTGGGCTTGATGACCGGCGATTACATCATTATGTCTCTTCTTGACCCGATGACTTCCTAGGAGCACTCGGTAAAAACAGATCTCCCACAATAACGCAAGCGCAACCTTTTGATAGGTGACAGCTAAATTCCTAAATGACAGAGTTGCAAGCATAATATTTTTAATGCACCATACACACTATACGACTAGTGCATTCACGCACTACGTTACAGTCTCATATGCTCATTAACTACACTAGCTCTCAGTGCCCTTCAGACTGCAACGCAGCAATGTTTGCACAGTACTGCTTCGCGGCAGAATAACTGGCTCAGCGTTGGTACCTACACGAATTCGTGCATAAGAATCCTACCACCAGTGAAACGAGTATGTTCGAGCGTGTAAATTTGATGTTAGATGCCGTGCTTGCCCTTAATAGTTGCCAAAGCGATAATGTCTCCAAGAACACTGAATTTTCTTCTTATCTTGAAACTAATCATCACCCTAAGGCGGTAAGGCTTCTGTCAGAAATGTGTTTTCAGATTTTTGAGTGAACGGGACGAGATATGACGTAATTTCAGGGAAAGTGGTGGGTTCGTCTGTTGATATTGCACGGAGTTGTGTGCGACGAAAAATAGCACATAAGCATATTTTGTTGAAGTATCCTGTAATGTAATTAAAAGCCGCTAACAGTTATTTAATTAAGCATGAAATCGCCTGAATAATATCATCTACAGGGGTGGTTGCTCGACGAAATGAGACCACAACCTTTATTACACGTAGTGGGATTTTATTATGAACTATATTCCACTTTAACTAACAGCAGTACAAAAGCTTATTGGAAAATATTGAACAATGTGTAAGTTTGTTCGATATTTTATTATTCTTTATAGACAATTTTAAAATATACTCAGATTGAGCTACTTTTCAGAATGTATCTTTCCGACCGCCTTCAGTTATTAAGAATCGACATCACATCGAACCTTAACTTTGGGCGATTCATTGAGTCTAAGGAGAAAGCAGTTGCAAGGTAGTTAGGTGTCCTTGCAATATTGCGGCGGCACTTTGCTCCGGGACAGCTTAGGTCTGGTGGGCTGTAGACTACTGCTGTCACGTATGAGCTGGAGCTTCCAAAGATCAACTAGTAGCCTTGGACTCAGTGAAGAGACGAACAAAGAGGCTAATCGGTGACCCTTACTTGCTTACTACCAATTTGCCGAGTCTCGAACACAGGCGTAGGGTACTCAGTGTATATTTTGGAGACCCTTTTCCATCATCGGACAACAAGACCAACGGCGAGTTTCCATCCTTTTCCTGTGAACATACCTTATTTTCGTATGAAACGTTTTGCCTTAATGCGTACAGCAAAGGACTGGACAGAGAGTGGTGTTGGTACTGGAGTGTCTCCGCTCAGAGTTAAGAACAGTACTCCATGTAAGGCCGAACTTGCGTCTTGTCAAGTTGCAAATGGAGGGTTGGAATTAAATACTGTTCCACTCTACTGGACACCTCTTACAGACCGATCTGGTCTTCCTTTTGCAAGTGACCGCGGAACTGAACGTCACTTTATATGTCAACACCAAGATTTACGATATTAGCCGAGGTAACGAGGGGACTGCTCCCAAATTAAGAGGATACGCTGAAGGGTTCCTTTTTAACGGCGGTAAAAGCGCGAACCCGTCTTCTTAAAATGTCAGTGGACTTAATTTATTTGGCCCCAATCGAGACTTAACCTAATTTCTGTGGTATCCTAAAGGAAGGAAGCTTCGAGAGAAGGCGGTTTTCGGACCCTATCAATGGCCTTCGCTATGTCCAGAGTAATAACTTGTCAAGGCCAAGACCTTCCTCTTGGTGCTCCTGGTCTGTGCAGGAATCCGTCTAGGTAGGTACCACTCAAGCGCCAGTTATTCTGCCGTGAAGCAGTAGTGTGCAATCATTACTGTGTTTTGGTTTGAAGGGCACTGTGAGATAGCGTAATCACTGGGCATATGAGACTTAAGAATTTAGGTCTCAGGTGATGGACGCAGTGTGATGTCACACAGAATTTTTCTGGATGCCACAGCATTTGTTGGGCAGACTTTGCACTTACCATCAGGTGAACGTTTTGCTCCTTTCATCACTTTATCCAATAAAAAAGAAAAAATAAGCACTGGTCACTAATCAGCCGATCGCCGTTTTTAAGGATAGCGTGCACTGAAATTGTCTTTAAGGAGTTCGGTACAACGACATGAGAATAGAAGTACCGGAATAGACGTATCAGAACCGGAGCACACATCCTCAGCATAATTGTAGGGATTCCATCAGTCGCGCTTGACTTGTGGTTGTATAGGAAGAAGAGTATTTGCGCACTAAGCTCTGCAGAACCTTGACGTCTGGCATGAAGTACTCAAACCGCAGGTTGATAAGCGGTGAGTTGAGATTATTCAGAACCATTGGTATTGGTAAGTTTTTTCTAATTTACGCATTGAGATTCACCTGAATTTTGGAATCGTATGAGGATATCTCATAAACTCCCGTAGGGAAATGAAATCATAAAGAATATCTGACCATCTGAGACTTCTTAAATAGGAATGACTCTATAACATGATAAACTACTTAATCTAAATGCGATTTCGCAAACATACAACCTAGATAACCAATAGTTCAACCAAAAATGCCACTGAGTTGATTTTGTTGATCGTGTCGTTATTGTACATTAATTTTTTCATTTATGTATGTTAGACTTTAAACCAACAAACATTGTTAAGATAAATAATAACGCCTTTTATAGACTTAAAAGCCGATATAGAGATACCGTTTTCGTTTTCGAGAGTTATCATCATGAATCGTAATGAAGGAGAACTTGTCTGCTTACAATTTTGCAAATAACTAGTTAAGAAAAGTTTCATTCTTTATTCGAATAGAAAACTGGATAACAAATTGAATTATAGAAAAGATACGAGTTTTGTTATGTCCTTTTAGGTAACTAGTCTTTAAAGAATACTATATTCACATTAATGGAAAACATATTTAAAAAGATAAAGAGGTTTACGGAAGCTTTTGAGTTTTTGGTAATGGAATTGGAAATGAGGGAATTCGCAAAAGACAGAGTAAGCTAAAGTGGCATCTAGTTTGTGTCTGTGTTTATAGAAGCGATAACCGTTAGAAAGGTTCTCGAAAAACATCGTAACGGCAAAAGGAGTAAGAAAGGATGGATGTAGGGCTCCCCTCTAGATAAAACGTTGAACTGTTGCACATTTTGCGCGAGTTCGATGAAGGTTGTTTACTATTTTCCGTACGTTGGAGCGGTAGAGGAGACCTAGCAGTATTGACGACAGTCTCCAATGATGATGACGATATAGAATAATGATCATGATAAGAGGAGGACATCGATGGAATGACTTGAATTTCACGGCAAAATTATTCTTGAAATTTATTATGTAATAATAAATTTCAAGAATAATTTTGCACATAAACAATCACAATCTATAAGGTATTATATAATTTAAGTTTTCTATAATTCAATTTGTTATACAGTTTTCTATTCGAATAAAGAATGAAACTTTTTATATAATTATAATTAAACTAGTTATATATTATATAACTTAAATTATATAATACCTTATAGATTGTGATTGTTTATGCAATGAATGTCAAGTAATAGATAAGTATTACGCCTGTACTTGCTTCGTGACTTTTTTTGTAAGATTCTTATTTGAATACTCAAGTTTCTGATTCAAATGACGCAATTATTAAAGTCTCTTTGTCTCAAACGTATACAATTTTCTTTTACCACGATACGTAAAGACACATCACTTTGATTGTTTCTCAAATTTTCTCTCTATACAAATTTTATTTTAGTCTTCGACGAGATTTCTTATATGCATAGAATTTCTGTGACAACATTGACTTTAACTTTCTTTATTTTACTTCAAATGCTTTGCTATTCCGTTACCTATTAAAGAAATTTTAGATAGCTGAGGATTTTTCTACTGGTGGTAGGATTTGTATGTATGCAGGAAGAAAAACTGGTACTTGGGTCCGTCTATGTGAGTACTCACATAGACGGACCCAAGTACCAGTTGTTCTGCCGTCGAGTAGTAGTGTGCAAGCATTTCTGTGTTTCGGTTCGAAGGTCACTGAGAGCTAGCGTAGTCACTGCTCACTGTCACGGCTGCAGTGGGGTTGCAACGTCTACCCATAACAGAATTTGTTATGGGTAGACGTTGCACTTACCATCAAGTGAATATTATGCTCGAGTCGTCACTTTATTGAAAAAAGTACAACGAAACAAAAAACTAGTCACATTTACAGCACATATTCATTTACTAGCCGTGTGTCCGATATGATTTCCCTCCGGTAACATCTTAGAATCCATTAGAATTTTCTCATATTCTTTAGTTTTCTCTCTCCATGCCTTTTTTACACGAAATAAAGACTAAAGAGACTTTAATAACATATACATGTCACCTAGCAAAGAAAATTTAGACTGCATACATCAAAGAATAGTCTATAGCACTTCACTGTATACCATATTTTTAAGTCCAGTCTTGGTTACCCAATACGTCCTTGATTCACGAAGTTTGCCATAAACACTTTTATGGCAAATTACAAAAAGACCGCCAGACTCGAGAAAAGACGACATAGATTTGACCATCCCCTAAAAGGTGGAACTGGGGGATAAAGTCCGACTTTGTTTAACTTTGAGACATTGTTGACCAAACTCAAAATTACTCAAATAATAAAGCAATAAAAATTAATCAACCTGTGAACTATATTCGGATCTTATCTTTTAGCGCTGACAGCGGTCGGATGTACAAACAAAAACTGGATCTCGATTATAACTGCAAAGATTTGTATATATAAGATATTAAATACTTGTCTGAATATTTTAATAGTATTGATTTTTTTTATTGTATAAAGTGACGAAACGAGCAAAACGTTCACCGGATGGTAAGTGCAACTTCCGCCCACAATAAATGCTGTGTCACTGTGAGACATGAGTTATTAAGTCTCAAATGCCCAGTGATTACGCTAGCTCTCAGTACCCTTCAAACCAAAACACAGTAATGCTTGCACACTACTGCTTCACGGCAGAATAACTGGCCCTGGGGTTGTACCTACCTAGACGGATTCCTGCATAGGAATCCTACCACCTACCATTACATGTAATTATTGTTATCGTAGATGTTCGAAAATTCACAGATTTTCACAGATTTCGGTAGATAGACAGTCAGACTTTCATGGGGCAGTAGACGAACCAGAGAAAATTAGGGGGCGTTGAGATGGCACCGAGAGGGCGTGGGCAGGTTCTGTGATAGAGTTTCTAGGCAACAAAGACAGGATTGCGCGACAACCTCATCTCATCAAAGAGCTCTCACATTACTTACTTGACATACCTGTATAAATTGTTTAATGATGTCAATCTCCAACTTCTAGGCGACCACTTAAACATTATTAAGAAAAAAAATAGCGTTGCTCCTTTGGTTTTTTTTATTTGATTAAGCGATGAAACGAGCAAAACGTCACCTGATGGTAAGTGCAACGTCCGCCCACAACAAATGCTGTGTCACCGAGAAAATTTCACCACACTGTTCCCATCACCCTGAGACATAAGTTCTTAAGTCTCATAGGCCCAGTGATTACGCTAGCTCACAGTGCCATTCAAACCGAAACACAGTAATGTTTGCACACGGAAAAATAACTGGCCCTGGGGTGGTACATACCTAGACGGATTCCTGCATAGGAATCCTCCCAAAAAGACTGGGTTTTGGATCCAAAACGTCCACCTGATCGTAAGGTATGCAACGTCTGCCCATAGCAAATGCTGTGACACCCAGAACATTTCTATGTGACACCATACTGCACCAATCACCCTAAGACTTGAGTCTTTAAGTCTATAAGTCATATGCCCAGTGATTACACTAGCTCACATTGACCTTCAAACCGAACCACAGTAATGGCAGAATAACTGGCCCTGTTGTGGTACCTACCTAGACGAATTACTGCATAACAATCCTACCACCAGTAAATAATGTTGTCTTTGTACTGTTAGTAGCGTAGACAAGTCTTACCGTATTAAATCACTTATTGATATTAGATTATCGTAACATAAAGCGGGTTATTTTGAATGTGTTACCGGTATTAAGATTCTAATAAACAGGTATTAAACGTAAACAACACTTAATCTTAAATACACTTTTACTATCAATCGCGAGGTGCTTTGAAAAAACACAAACCGCTTTGCGATAAAATTGAGAAATAAACTTTGTTACTCTCCACTTGCCCGCTAAAATATTAACAAGGCTCTCTGCAAATACCCAGTAAAATTTTAATCACGATACTAACGTAGTCGTACCGTTTGTTTTTATGCACCTGTACATACAGGATCGTCCCGGTTTTTTATTACTTACACGATATACTTACACTTACATTAATTGGATTTTATTACATATTGACAAATTTGGAACTATTCAAAGCATTGACGCATTAAAATTAATAATTTTTTATACCTTAGAAAGATACAATGGTCGGACCTAATGCCTGTTAGCATTCTCTGCCTCACTGTCAGAGAATCCAGATGTCCTCACTTAAAAGAAATCTAATTTACTAAACCTAAAAAAGCAATTAACTAATATAAAATACAACCACATAAAACACTCAAAATACATACTTAAATATTTACAGTAACATATAATACACGAATATACAATGTAAAACAAACATGAACATACAATAAATGTATTTTTAATAAACTCACATACATATACAGTTCCTGAGAAGTGTAATACAAACTAACGAACGTTAGAAAAGTATTGAGAGATCTTCGCTCCACAGAAGATATAATATAGCTCGAAGAAAGCCCATAACACATTAAAAAATTATAAATTACCTTAATAAAGAGATCCTAAAGGAGTGGGATTTGACAATGAACACGGACAAAACAAGCTACTAACAAACCCTGATGAAGTTGAAATTAAGATCAATATCCAGCCAGGTATGTCGAAGAATATACTTACCATGGTCATATTGTCTCACACAAAGACCAAACTACAAAAGAAATTAAATGACGTATTGCCAGTGGATGGAAAAATACTGGCCTTTGAAGGAGATTATCCGATCTAAACATTGAAATAAAACGGAAGTTCTTTAATACACGTATACTCTTGTGGTTGTGAAACTTGGTCTCTTTAATAAATGCTGGATACTATTAAAAATTAATGGAAAAGAGCATGATATGTATCAAAAAGTAAGAGAGAGTGCGAAATACTTTTATAAATGCCAAAACAAAACTTAATGATGTTCTTACGTTGTAACGATTTCACGAAGCAGCCAAAACAATTGGAACAAAATTGTAACAGTTGGTAAATGAAAACTGGAGAAAAGTTCCCTAAAACCTCTGTTTTCAGCGGTAAATGTTAGAGGAGGCCTTTGCCAAAAGGCACACTGAGCTAAGAGACATCGTGGTACTGCACTTAACAAATATATTGTATAACATGAAGGTTCAGTATAAAGGACTTCAGAAAAAAGAATTTTTTTATTAATTCGTTTGCATTAAATACATGCAAACGAAATAATTTTATTACAACGTTCGTTTATTTCGTACATTTGAATAACTACGTTTTCATATATTTACTGCTACTCTAGCTTTGGAATGAATAATAAAAGCAAGTAATAGGAGATCTTAAAATATAGTTTATGCCAGCATACTGGTGGTAGGGTTTCTATGCAGGGAACCATCTTGGTAGGTACCACCCCAGGGCCAGTTATTCTGCCGTGAAGCAGTAGTGTGAACATTACCGTGTATCGGTTTGGCACTGAGAGCTAGCGTAATCACTGGGCATATAGACGTAAGAGTTGATGTCTCAGAGCGACGAGCGTAGTGTGACGTCACACAGAAATGTTCTGCGTGACACAGCTTTTGTTAAGGGCAGACATTGCACTTACCATTAGGTGAACGTTTTGCTCGTATTGTAACTTTATCCAATAAATAAACAATTTTTTTACATTATATCAGCAAGGTAAGGCATTTATATTTGAGAGACAATTTCGATGTTGCCAGTCACTACAAACACAGACGCATTCTTGGAATAGTGTAATGCATCGCGGATAGAGATGATGTGAACTACGAGAGAACAGTTGTTTTGCAGTAGTGACAGTTGCGACTTTTCTTTAGGATCAAATCCGCGCTTATAAACCAAGACGTACTTAACACATATCACTTCTTATTTCTGAATTTCTTACAGAATATTTGTGTAAGTTTTTATCTCACATTGGAGTAGCATGAACGGGCTATGCATGAAGAACGTGCAAGTTAAGTTTTATTAAACAGATTAAACTGACAATAATTATTTTACATCGTTGGCAGTCTATCTGTTTCAGTTTGATATCAGTAAAGTTAAACATAAAAAACTTTAAGCCCAAGTATATAGATAACTATAGAATAATAGAAATATCAGAGAATTTGACGATATAGCACGCCAAACTGCATTGTAGCAGCGTGATGTTCCCGGCTCCAAAACCATCTCACAAATTTTAGAAGACTATGCTGAGTAGTAGGATATTTATAGGTTGTTACTTTGTTATTTTACAACCTATGTGTACATATACTGCCTACCAACCCATAATGTCATGTTAATCAACCAAGGGATCGTGGTGCTCATGCCGACATAATTCATGTTACCGATACCAATTTTTATTCTTATTTTATGATATTCTAAAAAAGGATAATGTCAAGGGAAATCTGCTTTCCTGCGGATGTTATTCAGTTAGTTTTCAAATCGAAACGAGTCTCGTAAACAAGATCTAAATTGTGTTAGCAAAATAATCGTGATAATTTAACTACGCATAAACACTTGTAATATAAATGTGATGGGAACGAATTTTGATATGGAAGTGGTTAAATTTCAAATTTCATAAATAATATTTGCATAAATAACTCATTTTTGACTTTGAAATAGTTATTTTATTGTCAACTGATCCCAAAACTAAAACAAAAATCTCGTGAAATTGTTTATTTCAATATACATAAATATATAAAATTAAAAAATGTAGGGTATTATATATAGTTGGTTGAAGTTAAATATTGCTTAAAAATACTTATACTAAAATATTTCCATTCGTCACTGTTTTACTCTCGAAAGTAATACAACATTTTCACAAGAAAAAGTATGGTTAAAAATTGCTATTTTTCCTTCCATATTGCAGATGTTTCTTCACAGATATTTCTTAGTGAACAATCTTATAATTTTACTTTGTTAAAAATTGTACTTTACCAGTACGGATAAGACAATATAACTGAAGTCGTTATATCGCTAGCCCACCTTAACTACGCTTGCTGTTTCACTGAAACAATTAGACGACGCCGATTTTCCTTAGATCTTTCAAAGGAAAGATAACGATTGAGGACTTATTCGTTTAATAGTTGTGTTTAAATGTTACTTAAGCTAGATTTTATTTTTAGACCGTGTTTTCTTTTCGTAAATTGTACTCGAAAATAGAATTAGTCTTGCTAAAAAAGGAAAGTATAACAGGAAAAGTTTCACGGCTACTGTAAAATAGTAATCGGTTTTCTCCGGACAGAATTACACACACACACGCAAAAGCGCTATAATGGAAAATCATCATCGTCATCACTAGTCTGCTGCACATAGACTATTTTCGGGGATTTTGCCATAGTTGACACGCTTGGCTGGCTGGTCGACAACCGCAGTTTATTTATTCAGATGTTCCAGGAAGATGCTGCTGCCCATCTTCTTGTTTCAATTTCCCCTTTGTCGACTTTTACGACACCCACGGGATAAGATGGTGGTGGTAGATTCTCTTAAGCTGCCACCACATTAATTGAGAATAATTAATGAAATTTCTGTATAATATAAATAAACATAGAAATCATATTTGAACTATGAAAACTGACAAGAATCTAAATAAATAAAACTCGAAAACAAGAGTAAGCGTTAATTTGACTTGATTTGAGAGTTAATCTGCTAGTGTTTTTTTTTCTTTTTAAAAATTTGGTGATAAAAAACTACATACGACTAAATTGTTAGAAATGTTATCTAATTCACTAAAAACTAACTTATAAAAAAAGGTTCATTATATCATGTAGGACTTGTGAGAATAGACTTATTGGTTTCCTGATACGAGAATGGAATTATAGCAGATTACAGACATATTTACTAAAGGCTAGCATGCATTAGAATACATTCACTGTGTGATATTAATACTAAGTCAATAGGCTGAAGGCTTCCGGAGTGCCCGCATGCCAGAAAATCAATTTGTTCACATTTGGAAATAAAATTAATTGGTAAACACAAATATCCTGATCTACTTATATATCAACTGAATTATGAATGGGAAAATAGAAATAAATCAGTAAGAAAGTAAAAAATAAAACTTACAATTTATTTTATATACTAATACTATGCGAAATATGTTAGCTACAAAATTCTGTAGCAATCTATGCGGGAGGCCTATGTTCAGCAGTGGACTAGTGGCTGTGGCTGTAATTATGATGATGAAGATGATGATGATGATACCATGTGATTCTTTATTCAGTTTAGGCTTTTTTTAAACTGTTGTGAACAATAAGACTTTGGTTCGAGAAATGAGATCCCCATTGCAGAGCAAGAATCATTTCCTCGTACTTTTGTCCTCTACGTAATGATTTATTTTATATATATAGGATTTTATTAATTATTTGTAATGATGCATTATCAAGTATTTTTTAAGTAATTTAAATGCGTTAAAAATTTAGAAATTATATTGTAAATTCACGAATCTACTTATAAAATACTTTCTAGTTTTGGATAATCCAGTAATGTCTAGTTGATCAACCTATTCCACTGGATACGGCCAGGTTTTGGTTATAGAAATTCATATTCTTCCGTATGTATTATTAAATCTTGTTTTAAATATTTGTAATTAAATCTTGTATAACATTTAGTCATGGAACGTGCTTTGGTTTTCTATGAGACTGTTGTTTGTAAATTTATTTATAATGTAATTTTGGCATAGATAAAAAAAAATAACAAAATAGAGGACACCTACGGAGTTTCCTTCGCCGTCAGAGGAACCTCATTACGAAACGGCGGTAGATTGTAAAAAAGGACGTTCGACAAACGAAATTTATATTTCTTACGTCAAAATATAAAGAATAATCATTTCATTTCATTGTACATAACATTTTTAAAGTAAACAACGACGGAATTATCAAAATATTAGTCTACTTGAACAGTTATTGAAGCGAATTGCGTGGAAACAAGTTAAAGATTAACCGAAACGTTTTATTTTTTGCGAGATTAAATTTTTCTAAATCGGATCTCCACTCACCATAAGAAGTATGAAGTTGAAGTAGTAAAATAGATTGGCGACAAATAACTTCATAGCTAGTTTTTCGATAGCGATTTAGTTTTTTATTGTAATTAGAGATTATTCGGCGCTGTGATAGTTTATGATGTGTTCATTTATTATTTTTTTTTAAACTGGGTTGGCGAATGTTGGCTAAGCGATTGGTTTCTGCGCTACGGGTCGGGGTTTAGATTCTCGCACAAAACAAATATAGTATGTTGAAATTACTGTGATATTTGTTCCGGGCGTGAGTGGTAGTGTATGTTCAATTTACACGTATAAACGCTTCTACGATACTAGAGAAATCTTAGCGATGTTCAACGTTTTCTTTCTGCCTGCAAAAAATTTACGATCAAAAAAATATATATGTTCCTTTAAGTTTTACATCGTCGCTACTACTATGTATATACGCAAATTAATTATTGGCGCTAAATGTATATTTACTTTATGGCTGAAACATCTGTCGCTCTGTCGTGAATAATATAACTTCAATATTGTTATTTGGCACAATGCATAAACATGACCCTCACCCGTATCTGTCATTTCGTAAATTGATAACCTAATAATAATTTTCGTACTCACGTGTTTGCGGACATGACTTATGTAAGTTATAACAAGGACGCAGAGTGCTTAGAATAGTTCGCAATATTCTGCGACCAAATCCTTTCTGAATATTTAGTTGTGTCTTAATACTAATGCCGACCATATTTACTGGTGGTAGGATTCCTGTGCAGGAATCCGTCTAAGTACGATACGACGTACGATTCCTAAGAAGAAATCCTACCACCATTAAAGTAAGTAAAGGCAGGTACCACCGCAGAGCCCGTTATTCTGCCGTGAAGCAGTAGTGTGCAAACATTACTGTGTTTTGGTTTGAAGGGCACTGTGAGCTAGCGTAATCACTGGGCATTTGAGACTTAAGAACTGATGTATCAGGGTGACGGGCGCAGTGTGTTGTCACACAGAAATATTCTGGGTGACACAGCATTTGCTATGGGCTGACGTTGCACTTACCAACAGGTGAACGAGCAAATGCTCGTTTCGTCACTTTATACAATAATTTTTTTTTAAATGAAACTACAAAGAAATCAAAATTTTCGCAATATTTAAATTGCAGAATAAAAAAAAACATTTAAAGATTAATCGTAATTACCTCACAGATTTATTATTTATTTGTAGGTAAATTATGTAAGATGTGGTTATCCTGGTTTTCATTTACCCAATTTAAAATTTGCAGGTGGAAAATTAACCTAGCCCAGTTAGTCAATAAAAACTAAAATATAAATTTTACCCATTTATATAGTTACAAAGACTACGATTGATTTGTTTGCTTCTGTGTAAAACTTTCTAGTAGTCACTTTAACTCTCAGTAGAGACGTATTAATAAGATTATTTTTTATTGGATTAAATGATGAAACGAGCAAAACTTTCACTTGATGGTACGTGTAACATCTGCCCATAGTAAATGCTGTGTCACCCAGAACATTTCTGTGTGACACCACACTGCGCCTATCACCCTGAGACATCACTTCTTCGTCTCATATGCCCAGTGATTACGCTAGCTCACAGTGCCCTTCACACTGAAACACAGTAATGTTTGCGCACTACTGCTTCACGGCAGCATAACTGGCCCTGGGGTGGTACCTACCTAGAAGGATTCCTGCATAGAACCACCAGTAATTTTTTTTTAAATCTTGCTGCAATAATAATATTTTTCATGTTTTCATTTCTTTACGTAAGCTATGACTAATTAATAGGTGCGCATTATGGTTTATAATTGCACTGGTTAATTTTGTAATTTTATATACAGCACATGTTCAAAATGTTAGAAAATATTTTAACTATGACAATATTGAACCTTAAGATCTATATTGGTAGAGTTAGTAGTTGGTTATGATTAATTTTTGACTAATTTATCTTGATCTTCTTCATCAACTTATAAAAAGTGAATTTGTGGACATGGGCCCCTTAAAAGTGGTATTTTATGGAAGAAAGTGACGAGACGAGCACCTGATCCTAAGTGAATAACGAATGCTATGCCACCCACCACACTTCGCTCGCATAATAGTTATTAATCTCTCTACAATTATGAACTAGTACCATAACTATAGATTAGTTTGAAGCCACGCTTACATTATTTTGCATGGAGAACGTAACAAATTATGTTTAATTTTTACATATTTATTTCGAAAACTCTATCACGATGTACGCTTAAATTTATAAAAGTAATTATTTACTCTTATATCGCGACTCAATCCCAAGTCTTTAAGTCTTACACTCGGCACCCTCTCTACCGGATGCACTCAATGTTAGAACTCTACATTGTAAATATTGAAGCTGTGTAAATAAACGTAACGAGCTTTAAATTGCTCTCGGAGTTTATTTTTTAGAATTATTATTTTCCGAATAGCAAAACTATTTTTATAAGCTTTTATTTAAATTCTGTCAGTCTGTGTGAGTCAACTTTTGCAACTTAATTTTAAACCAGTTCCACTTGACCGATTGAGCTGAAATTTGGCATACATATATGGCTTCGGTGACAACGCAATAATCTGGTCACATGGAGCTGATCTAGCGATAGAGCTCCGTCATGTTTGAGCTTGTTGGATTTATTTTGGCAAGTGATGATGTTCTCCTAGCCGATTTCGACCACGGCGACAACTTCCGAATCCGAATGTCGAGAGCCATCAACTGCGCAGGAGATATTATAGTGCCACAAGTGTACGCGCAAACACAGAGGCACACACTCGTCCCATCCTACCCGCGCCCGATGTAACGCTTATGCGATAAGATCGGAGGTAGGCTAGGATGCAGTGTCAGAAACACGGGGCCAAACACAACACAACCAGACCCGAAAACCAACAAATTGTGTTTTAGTACAAATGTTGTCTCCGGATGGGATTCGAACCCAGGACCCGCGGCGTAGAAGTCAGGTACTCTTACCACTAGGCCACGCGGCAAGTACTGTAGCTTTAGCAACATTTGAAGCTGACTGCTGGACATAGGCCTCACAAATAAAAGATTGTAACCAAAAAAAGTTTTAAAACTTATTCCTGACTACCTGATGTCTGCGTCTTTGCCCAAAGTGAACTATTTGATTTTCCGGAATAAAACGTATATCTGTGCCACATTTCGTCAAAATCGCTTCATCGGTCGAACGTTGAAAAGTTCAAACAGGCAGAGGGACAGAGAGTTACTTTTGCATTTATAATACGAGTATTAGTATTGACCTTCAAGCTTATAAGACTTATCCTAAAGAGTGCCTCCTTGAAAACTTAAAATAAAGAGTGGACTCTAACAACCTCAACCTTCATTCTTATTTTGTTTTAATTAAAAAAAAAATGATGCGCTGCAATACGATTTCTCCTGTGTCGTGGGTATATTATATAATCTACGTATATTACCTAGTCCGGCCATAAGTTCTGTTACAAATGAAAATGCATTTTTTTAATGAAGTATTGTAATACTATTAAAATTTATACCTCCATATTTACTAGTATCAGCTAAAAAAAATCTATTCGAAATGGCCACCTTTGGCTTTTATACAGGCCTTTAATTTGTTTGGCCACGACTCTATGGATTTACGCACTGTTTCTAAGGGAAATTTCGCCACTGCATGCTCCAAAGATTTTTTAAGAGACTTAATGTCGCCGTATCGTTTAGAGCTGCCCATGCCCTTTAAAACTGACCATTTTACAACTGTGAGCGGACACTTTATCATTTTGCTTATTGTAGTGTTCTTCAATCGTGAAAATTTTTTCATCGGTAAAGAGGATATTTCTGTGCCTTTCACCTGCGTATCGCGACAGAAGGCGTTTTGATCGATCCACTCTCTTTAATTGTAAAGATTGATTTATGGCATGTCCTGTGTATCGACGATAAGCACCGAGCTTCTGGTCTTGTTTTATAATACGCGACAGAGTCTTAGCGGGAATGTTCATTTCACGCGATAAGATTTTTTGCTTCCTAATGGGGTTTCGACGAATTCTGGCTTTAACAGCATTAACAGCCTTTGTAGTTCTAACAGCACACGGCCGCCCCGATCTTTTCTGGTCTTCGACAGAGGAAGTGTTGTTGTATCTGTTGATAGTACGATATAGGAATATACGGCTGATACCAAGCTTTTGAAGTGTCTGGAATATGACCGACGGCTCCATACCCACTTTGTGCAAGGCGATCACTGCAATCCTATCTTCTTTAACACCCCATTCCATATTGCAATTTGATAATGAACACGAAAAAATATGTGAAATGGCGCAAAATCGAAAGAAGTTTTTAAAATAATATACGTGTTCCAAATTTAAAATAATTAAAAAGTTGAAAAAAGGAAATTTTTATGTAACATTATTTATGGCCAGACTATAAGAATATTTGTATAAATATACAACGACGGATGTGTAAAAAAAATAAAGTATCCTTCCTTAAATAGTTCCCGTAGCCACTCGAATACTCGGAGATACTTTAGTTGTAAATTCGCTCATTATAATTAAATCTTTATCGATGACTTGCTTATAACGAAAGTGAGCTCGAAGAAAGGATGTTTGAAAAGTTATCGCTTAAAGTGGTTAAATATGGGATGAAAGTTTGTATGGGTGTTCGTTATATGTATGGACTGAAGGTCACTGTTTGCCCTAAGGCTATCATAGCTTCACCGGATTAAGAGGCGGCCGAGCGGGTTGACGGTCCAAGTCTAAATATAAATATCGGCGGGAGGCCAATTTCAGGTGTTAAGCTATGGTGGAAAGCCCAAAATCGATGTGGAGGTTTATATTACGCAGAAACCATGTTCTCCTGGTCTTACGGATGACTCGATTCTGCATGATCTGAAGTCGGTAAATATGTCGCGGGGAGGTATGCGCATATTAGCTGAATACAGGATTTATACGAGTATGATGTTGTTTTATTACGCAGCGACCTTTTGCTACCTTTCTTACGCGGTTAATGTATGGACCGAAGGTGAGTTTTGAGTCGAGTAGACCTTTTTAACGAAGAATTTGAGTGTCTTTTCCTAGGCGATTGTACGATTCAATAATTCTATGGTAGAGAGAAATTGCTTTATACGCCGATCCTCCATTTTTGAAACCAGTTCTCTTGGGTTCGGCCTGGGGATTGTAGGCGCTTAGTGATAGGATCTACCTATGAATCCTATGAATCAACTTATCATTAAGGATGATGCGGATGCTGTTATTTGAAATGTAAACGGAGTCTGCATTTAAATTGATGTCAGAGTCGTCTCGTACTCTCTGACTGATCAGGCTGAAAGGACGAATATTTTTATTTTTTTAAGCTCCAGGTCAAAAATAAATAGGATCCTTTGAGAAACGTACGCTGAAATTTAATGGCGTTTTTTACTTTCTTTGAAAATTTTGATAACAACTAAGGTAACAAAAATGAGCCATTAAAAGGTACAACAAGATTAAAGTCAAAATGAAAGGAGAAAATCTCGGAAATGAGAGGAGGCCTGTGCTCAGCAGTGGGACCTTTAGAGGCTATTTTACTTTTTTTATATTTACCATCGTGAAATTAAAGATATATGCCGTAAATTTCGTTAAGATCGTTTCAGCACTTAATTCGTAAAAAAAATACTGGTGATAGGATTCCTATGCAGGAATCCGTCTTGGTAGGTACCACCCCAGGGCCAGTTATTCTGCCGTGAAGCAGTAGTGTGCAAACATTACTGTGTTTCGGTTTGAAGGGCACTGTGACCTAGCCTAACTAAACTGGGCGTATGAGACTTAAGAACTTTTGTCTCAGGGTGATGGGCACAGTGTGGTGTCACACAGAAATTTTCTGGGTGACACAGCAATTGTTATGGGCAGACGTTGCACTTAACATCAGGTGAACGTTTTGCCCGTTTCATCACTTGACAGTGAGAGTTACTTTCGCATTTATAATATTAGTATAAATAAGTACACAGCATAGTTTTAATTAAATCATTTAGTACAGACAAACAGACCATTTTTTTTACTGACCAGATATTGATCATTCTCTTGGAAGTGAAACTACTACGTATATAAGCCTCTTTTGAGTTATCAATACAGAAGTAAATCGCCTTTTCATCCAGATATGTGAGTATCGGTCGGGTTAACTTGAAGTATTTATTGATTTTCGGAGCCGCTTCCCTTCAGCAGAGCTACGGTATCTTTAAGCGGGTATTCGAGCCCCAGATGCGACCTCGGAATACGATGTTATTTGTAATAATAATGCCAGTCCAATCTAGTCGAAATACTTCAGCAAAAATATTTTGCCTTTACAGAAAAAAGAAATTCTGTTGTGTATTATTTCAGTGATGAAATTTTTTTATGTTTTAAATTATTGTAAAATAATTGCGGTAACAACTGTAGTGAATTGAAATGAATAAAATGAAATGAAAATTAATTATTTTTATTTATAATCTACCACTGTTTCGTAGTGAGGCGCCTCTGACGAAGAAGAAACAGGTGAAAGAAACTCCGCAGGTATCCACTCTTTACCAAGTTAGTTTTGGTAAGTTTTTTTCATAGACAAAACCCAACATTCTTAACCAATTTAAAAAGTCTGGTCTCATAGACAACCGAAGCCCGTTCCATGACATAATTTCAAATAAGACGGATTTAATAATAATCTAAATTAAAATTAAAAAGAAAAAAGATTAGATTTATTGTATGTTTGTTTGGTTGTAATGAATATACTCAAAAACTACTGAACCGATTTTAAAAATTATTTCACCTATATACAGCTACATTATTAGCGAGTAACATGAACTATATTTAATAAAAAAAAAGAGAGTCTGAGAACCCTTACGAAAATAATGATATCAAAAATTTACTAATAAAAGTCATTATTAGGCGTGCGCTGCAAAAACTATTGATGACGAATAAAATAATGTACTAGATTTTCATAGTACTCATCATTACTCACAAAAAGTCCGCGCGGCTATATGTCTAACTATTATAGTTAAGTCACAATAACCGCTTTTTGTTCAAATTAGTCAAATAAAACACGGGTAGAATCGAAAGATGATGATGACATTCGTATCACGATATTAATCCTTATCCTACTAAATAGTATCATTGTCAAGGTTGATTACGTACATGTAAATTCCTTTTTAAATTATTCGAATCGGACCTTTCGTTTAGAAGTTACGAGGGGTATAAAATGCTAAAAGTAAGAAAAAAGCCGCGGTGTAAGCGAACAGCCCTGAGCTCGCCCGCGATACGCGCGAATTTATTTTGTATCTTAATTACCTACCTACTGACATTATTTTTTTGTAAACTAGAAACAATTGAATACAGCGTCCGCGGTGTCTATCGAACGCCGCGCCGTCACCCGGCTTCACGCGACTTGGGCATCATCGAGATTCACGGCTCCCTTTGCGCAGAGGTCGAGTTTTTTTTGCTACCACGACATCAAATATTGTTTACAAGGAAGCCTTTAAACTTTCACGGCTTATGTTCCCATAAATATAAAAATAATGGTAAAATAACGTAATCTTACCTGGCCAGCTGCAGAGCCGCCGCTGACCATAGTCGCTACAAAAAATGTTTAGTGTAAGGAATTGTTGATGTTCTATTTGTCCAAATAAAGTATTTATTTATCTTTCTAATATCTGTCTACCCGTGCGAAGCCGAGGCAGATCTACGGCTCTGCGGCTTCACGGCATAATAACTTTCTCTGTGGTGGGACGTACCTAGACGCATTTTTGCTTAGGAATCATACCCGCAGCGAATAGTATATACTTCTATGATTCCATAATATAAAAGGAATGCAGAAAAATTAAACGATACATTGCCTTAAAAATATCTTACAAGTTTGCATAATTAAATTTGCAGAAATCCGTCTAGGTAGGTACCACCCCAGGGCCAGTTATTCTGCCGTGAAGCAGTAGTGTGCAAGCATTACAGTGTTTCGGTTTATTGGGCACTGAGAGAGTGGTGGCACACACAAATTTTCTGGGTGATACAGTATTTGTTATGGGCAGATGTTGCACTTCCCATCAGGAGAACGTTTTGCTCGTTTTGTCACCTTATCGAATAAATAAATAACTTAGGTAACATTTCTCATATTTACTTTACGTATTTTATTAAGTGGAAAATTGAGATTTCGCTCGTAACAAAAACGAGATATTTCGTTACATGTAGGTTGTTGTTTTTAATCCGAATGGTTACTGGTTTTTAATTTAATGTTTGCAAATTAAACACGGGACTACATTAATTTGAAATCCATTTAATATAAAATATGATTGTAATATTTACAGACCTTTGTACGAATTAGGCACTCATATAAAAGTATAAACTTAAATTTTATTAAAAGGTTTTTGTTTTAACGATCTACATCGATGCCGTTGTGGTATAGTGGTTGACCATATGGGTCATCACGGCATAGCGTGCCAGCGCAGCGCTGGTCGTATTCCTCGCCATGCTGCAATTAATGACGTCATTCGTCGGGCCTTAATAAGTGCCAGTGTACCGTCTGTTTTAGAGCCGAACGGTATATTCCGTGACGATGGCAAAAGGCCTGACGGAATGACGCCCGTTCCCCGGTAAAACGGGTGCACTTTGGTCGGGATGCGACTTGTGTTGACAGGTTAGCGCCGTCGCATGTTTCGGGAACTGCTCGCTAGGCGGGCTCTGCTGCAGCGACGGCGGAGTGTATAAAGCGTCGTAAATATTGGCGTGGAGACACTCGGGCCGTGGGGAGCAGACGCGAACCTTTTATACAAAGATATCTGCTCGCGCCTGGTTACCATTTCCGGTGACCCAAGAGCTGGCTCGTACTTTGGCCAGCGAATCAGCCTCGCGATACAGCGTGGCAACTCGGCAAGTTTGCTGGTCACGATGCCCACAGACGGCGGCGATTTGGCCAGCATTTTTTATCTAGTTTAGTTTTTAAATAAGTGCTTTCTTTTTTTTAAGTGATGTTTTTGTTAATAGTGTCTTTTCATTGCATATTATTATTTGCAAATTGATACTAAATTCGACATTGATTCATCGATTTCAATCATTTTTTTTTACCTTTTTAAAATACTCGTCGAACCTTTTCGATATTTTTCTTTTGTTAATCCCTAAATGGTTAGGAATTCAATATTCCCAAAGGCGTTGCTTAAAATGTATATAACTGTATTAGATAAGTACAAAATATTTATAATACTTTTATAGTTATATTTAGTTGTCCAGTCAAATCTAGGTATAGAGTTAAATCCATTAGTATAAATATAATAGAAGTACGTTTTTTGTGTCCGAAATCCGTCCGTACAGACAGACGTCTGTACGGACGGATTTTGTAATGTGCTGTTCTTATAGCCGACTTCGACCACGGCGACAACCTCCGAATACTGTCGAGAGCCATCAACTGCGCAGGATATATTATAGTGCCACAAGTGTACGCGCAAACACAGAGACCCTCACTAGTCCCAACCTACCCGCGCCCGATGTAACGCTGATGCGATAAGATAGTGGGTAGGCTAGGATGCAGTGTCAGAAACAGGGGGAAAACACAACACAACCAGACCCGAAAACCAACAATTTGTGTTTTAGCACAAATGTTGGCTCCGGCTGGGATTCGAACCCAGGACCCGCGGCGTAGAAGTCAGGTACGGTCGTCAAGTCGGATTTTATTGGAGAACTATTTAAGCTATTGACGTGAATTTTACACAGGTTAGAAAGTATAAACTCTGGGACCAGCTAAGACTACAGCTAAGACTTCATCGGTTCTGAAACTATAAACATTTTTCATCATATTCATTGCAATACGCTTCACATAGGTTGAAAGTAGAAACAGTTAAACTAGATAAAATTGGAAATACAATCATTCGCCGTATTTTTTATGTCCTTCATAAATTGTATAAAAGCTTTTGATGTGATAAGCGAAGAAAATCTTCATCATGTTGTGTCGAAATTGTTAATACATGTACGACTAAGTTTAGCTCAATGTGTCATACGAAATCTAGCATAAAAATGATCAATCCCGAATATGATAGTAAGATGTTTCTGACATCAGTTCTCCAAGAAGGAATCTTGAATTTTAATAAAACTGTATTAATGTTAACTTTTAACTTTTAATTTAATTGTTTGTTTTAAGTAAAATAAAACATATTATTTTCGTTCCCTTAAGATAAGTTACTGAATGTCTAATTTATTCTAAATAATTAACTTAATGCTAAATCTAATTATCCTGAAACGTATCACTCTTAATTACTTTTAATGTGTGGCAATGAAGGTAGTGTAGCTAACTAATCTCTAAGATTCTAAGAAGGCCTCTGCCCTTCTGTAGTACATTTACCCAATGGGAAAGTTGCGTGACTCTATGTATGTATGCATGTATGTATCTATAACTTTATGTGTGAATATACATACGTACATAGAGTCACGCCTCTTTGCAATTGGGGTAGGCAGAGACCACATCTTTCCACTTGCTACGATCCTGACACACATCTTTAGCTTCTTCTACTTTCATTAGTGTTTTCAAACAGGTTCGTCGGTTGCGGTCACTTTCGACGTGGACTTTCCTTAAAACGACCTCGATCTGATCGTGATACGTTCGCCTTCGTCGACAATTAACGGCTTGCTTATTCAAACTCGTCTTATAAATCTGCGTATATAACATCCATATATCTTTCAACCCACAATTGAAACCTTCAAAGCACTATAACAGCATTCCAGAAAATAGAATCATAAAAAAATCCCGTTTGATCATAGTTGCGTTCACGCTTCATTGAATTTTATAACAAACAGTGTATAACGTAGATTCCGATGAAAAAGTGGACACAGAATAGCTTGCATACGTTGCAAAACAAAAAGATTATATACTTATATTTGTTAATGTTCTTGTTCTATAGCAAATGTTTGTATGTTATTCACGTTGCCGTAACAAAACTTTTACATAAAATATAAACGATGACACCGAAAACTTACACATATCTGTAGGAATCTGTCTCAGGGCACCAATGTGTCAAATACATATGTAGGTTTCCGTATAGGTTTGTAGAACTTTCAGTCGATCTTCACAAAGTTATTTTCAAAATAAATATCTGTTAGTCTATCGCAATACATTTTTCCAAACTGTATAGCTTAAAAAAATGATATTACGATAGACTAACAGATATCAAAAATTAGAATAAATTTAATAGTCGTAGTTTTTTTTTATTACCTCAACGCATCAGTAATGATTTCCTTTAAGAGTGTTACCTGTACGGAAGTAATAGCAAAGCTTGGTATACAATCACACAAGCGGCCCGATCGGCGTTGGTTATAGCGTGAGGTGACCGTCGGTGCTATCTAGAAGCCTATTCATGCCCACGCTTTAGTATTTTCTTGAACATACTTTTGTATTCCAGAAACTTTTAAAAGAAACTGTGATCAAGGATTAGAAAAAAAAAACAAGTACATACACGCTTAGGAAAAGTTATTATTATAGAAGAAAAGTTAGCTTAGTTTTAACAGCAGTACATGATATTAAAAATCTTTTAACGTAATACACATAAAACGTAATACACTACGCTCTGAAACCAAAATCACTGACATAGCTCGAAAAGGCGTCACGCTGAAGTGCGACTGAAAAATCGATAGTGGGATAATAAAAAAAACCAATAGATGGGTAGCCGCATCCTCCTGGAACATCTGAATAAATAAACTGCAGATGCAAACCCGTTTGCCAAGCGTGGCAACTATGGCCGAAACCCCCCATAATAAGAGCTACCAACTTTTGTCGCAATCTTTGGGGGAGGCCTATGTTCTGCAGTGGACAAGTGATAGACTGAAAAGATGATGATGGTGAATTAATCCGACCAACTCCTCGGAACACTCCCTGTGGTAATCACGACAGAAAAGCAAATAGATGCAACATCTGTTCGCAACGCCAGTGGATTAAGCCGATCGGAAAGAACTCGATCTTCGACGATTCGAGCCTCTCTTCATTGAACGCGGTGAAATGGAAGGAGCTAGCGCAGTGCTTAATCTGAGGTCGAACTTGCGCCTTGTAAAGTTGCAACCGGTGCGCCGGCATGAACTTCTGTCCCGCTCTACTGAGCACGCAAAGTTCATTTATTCGCTGTCTCATATTATTGCGTTGTGGGACTATTGCCCGCATAAACTAGTCTGGGGTAAGCATTGTAACGGTTCAGTTTAACTGAACTTCTCTTACATAGAAATATAAACAACAGCGATGGAATTAACTAAGACAATAAGAAAGACAAATAAAAAGTTGTGGCGTAATTGTTTCGCTACCAATTACTTCAATAATAAATAGTATAATATTTTTTTAATATAAGAGAAAAATTATAAAAAATGGTCTATTATAAAGTCAAGAATCCGTGTTGTAGACTTTGGTGGTGCTACATTTTAGTGTTGGATATTTAGTAGGTAGCGATTACCAGTCGCGGTATTAGTTTGCATATGCAGGCCATAGTAATATTTTTTTAATAACGATGCCGCACACTTTGATTTCTCCTGTATCGTTAGTGTAGTGTACAGCTATACATTTCCACAAATCACAATTATAACAAAAAAATTGCACAAATCGTTGGTTGTTTCCTTTCGGCTGAGATACGAAACCAGGAGCCGCAGCATAGAAGTCAGGTACTCTGACTACTAGGCCACGAGGTCATTTTTTAATTTAGCTGTGTTTTTCTCTTTTACTGTAATGGAATTCCGCAAAGTAGCGCCTGATGTTATTGACTACCTTAATATATTTTTCAGTTTCAGTGTAGTTGTTACTGCTATTATTTTACAATATGCTTACACAACACGTTTGAAATAAAGTGAAAAACTAAAAAATCCTTAACAACAGTCAAAAATAAAAATAAAATAAATACCAGGACATGGGCAGCAGCATTCCTGGAATATCTAAATAAATAAACCAACCCGCCTGCCAAGCGTGGCAACTATAGCAAAATCCCCCAAATTGAGTGCAATAAATTTTCGTGGCAATTTATGGGGAAGGCCTATATTCTGCAGTGGACTTTTAATTGGCTGCAATGATGATCATGATTAGAGTTGACGCCCCAGGTGAACGCTATGCTCGTTTCGTCATTTTCTCATATAGAAAAAAACATATGGACTGGATAGACAGACCAAAAACCGCTCTCATATAATACTCGTACCAGTGTAATTTAGCAGTATAAAACTTCTGCGTTTCATTCGCTCTATTGCAAGGCAGTGAGTAAAGACCAACACAGAAAATCCCCACATCTTCTTCATCGAGAATTGATCTCCATCAATTATCACATCATTCGATTTATCATCATCAAACTATCGATCATTGACCACAATGCACATTAGGTAAATTATGTTTGTCATCCTTACGTACGCCTAGGTCACTTTTTGAGGAAAGGTCACCTTAAAAGTACCCGCAACCGATGAGGGTGTGTGAAAACGCTAATGAAAGTAGAAGAAGCTAAAGATGTGTGTCAGGATCGTAGCAAGTGGAAAGATGTGGTCTCTGCCTACCCCTATGGGAAAGAGGCGTGACTGTATGTATGTCATACTTACAAATGAAAAAATAATTTATTTTTATTCTAAATACCCAAATTAAAATTGTAGAAAAAGCTAAAAGCAATCGCCATAAAGCTAGCTAGGTCAAAGTTAATTTAAAGCAAAGTTTAGCTTATGCTAATGCTATATAAAGTTGGAACGAAGCAGCCGCCCCAGTTTATAATTGTCTTCCATAGCTTTGTTTCAAAACATGAAAATAATTTGAACTTTACTCGGATGACCTGACCAATTTTCGATCACGGCGACATTCGATCATTATGGGGCTGTCAACTGCGGAGGAGTTTTTAGTGTAAAAGTGTAGGAAACAACTTACCCGTGCAGTGCCGGCACAGCCATTATTGTTAATGAGCGTGACGTGCTCTTCCCAATTCAAAAAACCCTCTCCAACCGAGGGACTGCTTATTTTTTTTTATATTCTAACGGAACTCTATTTTATATAGAATAATTAAAGATCTTAATTTAACTAAGTGTCCAATTTAATTAGAAAATCGATTTGCAAATCCGTAAAGTCAGCTCTTGTGGTTTTCGCGTTACAAAAGCTCTTTCGTATTCCGATTTTCGGGTTACGAGATCACATGGTTAAGTGACACGCAATGGAACCACAATTTTACAACGTTTTAAACTCTTCAGTTTCATAGAGATTTTTGCGAAACTGTTTTGTTATCGTTGTCGGTTTTTATATTTCCGTTTTTTGCGGCATTTTCACAACATGTTGTATTTCATCGGGTACCAATTAGACGTCAATTACAATAATTGTATTATGAATTCTATGATACTAATCATTAAATATCAAGTATTTTAACTAGTGATTCTTCTATTCTTCTTTATCCTGTTAATATTCCACTGCTGGACATAGGTCTCCTAAAAATAGTATAAATAAAGTAACAGCCCTTAAATATCCCACTGCTGAGCATATCATCATTTCAGCTTATCACTAGTCCACTGCTGAAATAGGCCTCCCCCATAGACTGCCACAAAAATTAGTAGCTCTCATTTTGGGGGCAATTTGCTGAGCACGGGTCCACTGTAAAAAAAATTGAGTGGGCTTTGGAGCTGGGAAGAGTCCGCCACGCCCGGCTACACATGTAGTGAAGCGTAGTTACACGCCCTTCCCATCCTCGCTACACTACTCACCCCCTTTCTTTCATCTAGAGTGCCTCGGCCCGCCACCGTCAGGCGCCCGGCGGGATGGTCGAGTATGAACTTGTCTGCCTATAGTCGACTTTTGAAACCCCAACCTAGCTAAAATTTGTTTTCCGGCACAGAAATACACACATACATAGACTCTGTCATACAAACCAGAAGTTAAAACTGAACCTCTTTGTTTACTTGCACACTTACGGTATTATGTACCTTATCACTGAAAAACCTTTAGATTTCTCCAATGACAAATTGAATTTTGGAAATTTCGTTAACATAAATGGTTAAATTATATACATCATGCGCATATATCATATAATTGAAACATGTTCCATCTTCATAAAATACACAGAATCTGAAATTTCATTAAGATACCACACGGCGAACTAAACATTATTGACATTGCGAATTTCTAGTTCAAAATGAGCTCATTATCAGAGCGCAGATTTTATAATCAAAGTTCTTATCGCCATAATTGACTGCCCGCGGTCGCTAGGCTTAATTAATTACAACGTTCCGTATCGAATACCTCGCAAGTTTCGTCCACCATATAGTTGAACAGTAATGTGAGCGATCTCACCCTATTCAAGAATGTGTAAAATTATTAACATCGACTGCATCAAAGTTAGTCTACATTTTGACTCACTTCATACAATTCAAAGATACGAGTATATACACTTGTCAGTTTTAGAGCGGTAAATCATCATTGGCGAATTTTGTATTTCATCTTTTACTGTCGACAGAGGGATAATAAAAACCACCATACATGGATGACGATAACCTCTCGGAATGAGGTGATCGCTGCCAAGCTATTTTTACATCTTTATAATACTGCTGTAATTGTATATTTAAGATGAATGAAAAAATAATCCGAGGACAGAGGCGAAAGGCGGTTTCTTTGCGAACCAGTGTAGCTTAAAAAAATGATGTTCAATGAGTAATTTGTAAATGATCTATATTGAATAAAACATATTCTATTCTATTCCAGGAGATAGGCAGCAGCATATTCCTGTAATATCTGAATAACTAAACCGCTGTTGCCAACCCGCCTGCCAAGCGTGGCAACTTACTTAATTACTAATTATCCCAAATTGAGTGCTGCAAACTTTTGTGGCTATCTATTGGGGAGGCCCATGTTCAGCAGAGGACTAGTTGTGGGCTGAAATGATAATGACGATGATCTTTTACTAGCGACCCGCCTCGGCTTCGAACGGGTGCAATTTACTAATGAAGAATTAGTACGCTTAGCAAAAAAAATATTAACTACAGAAAACATGTGACAGCAGAACTGTCAAACTGAGCGTCACTTTCTGTTGAGATTTTAATACAAAACTACTATCCGAACAAACATTTCCAGTGGATTTTTCAAAAAAAAAATTCTTTTGTACAAAACTTGTCTCGATGATTACGAACAAAACAAATTCAGGGTTAATTTGAGTTACACTGAAATTTTACAAATGTTGCGATTTTTTTATAGTGTAAACAATTGTTGGTAAACCTGAATTATTATTTAAATAAATAAATAAATTCTTATTTGTGTCTTATTGAATTTAAATTATGAAATTGAATTGAAGAGTGAATAATTATGATGTCTACTCTCTAACTTTACTGACCTTCTATCCACTTTTTATGCTAACTTGATTTGTTACGTTAAAAAACATTTGACTGGAAATAATTCTGTGACTCAACATATTGCAGTTTGCCTTTATATTTTAACACCGTGGAAGCTGACACTAATATTTTTATTAATATTCACAGGTTTAAACAGTGGCGAGCCTACGGCAACAGGCGCTGAACCCGTGTCAACGAGCAGATTCAACTTCTCCGGTATGTCGGCCATAATATCGAAACTGAAGAGCGGAGTGAGCTCCAGCTCACCTCCTGCTTTAGAGAATAATCCGATCATGCAGTATTTCGAAGTCGGGAAGGAATGTAGCACTGCTGGACCCGGACTGGTGTGGAGAGTGCATGACGCTTACAGAAAAAGCGACGGAAAGGTTAGTTATTGTGTGATTTTTAATGTATTTTAATACTAGGAATTAGTGTAATCGGTATCAATATATGATATTCTGCCGTATAGCAGTAGTTTGCAAACATTACTGTGTTTCTATCTGAAAGGTACTGTCAGCTAGTGTACTTACTGGGCATATAACACATAAGAACTGATGTCTCAGGGTGATGCGGCGCAATGTGGTGTTACACATAAATATCTTGGCTGACACAGCATTTGTTATAGGTAGACCTTGCACATACCACCAGGTTGGTGACCATCAGGTGAACGTTTTACTCGTTTCGCCATATTGTCTTATAAGTAATATATAAAAGACCTTCTATTTATATGTAATGACTGTGCGATATTATCAAGGGAAGACTCAGATGCAGTGCCAATGGTACGGAGCACCGTTAAATACATGCAGAATCTAAATCCAGAAATTTTTTATTTTGCAAATATTAGACCGACTGTGAACCGATGAACCCGCGCTTCAGTAATCAGGTACTCTCACCAATAGACCACGCGGTCGATGTCGTTCATTATGGTGCATTTTTTATTTTTTTATTGGGTAAAGTGACGAGACGAGCAAGACGTTGACCTGATGGTAAGTGCAACGTCTGCCCATAACACATGCTGTGTCACCGAGAACACTTCTGTGTACCACCATACTGCGCCCGTCACCCTGAGACGTCAGTTCTTAAGTCTAATATGCCCAGTGATTACACTAGCTCTCTGTGCTCTTCAGACCGAAACAGAGTAATGTTTGCAGACTAACTGCTTCACCGCAGAATAACTGGACCTAGGGTGGTACCTACCCAGACGGATTCCTGCACAGGCTTCCTACCACCTGTAAAATAGTTAAAGTGTAAGCGTGGTTAAAAAATTTTGATAGGACGATATATTTTAAATTTGAGTTTAAATTAGTATTCAAGTGAAACTTCTTTGGGCGCGATGAGAGTAAAATTTCAAGGTCGAATTTAGGGTCGTTTCTGTTATTTTAAATTAACATTTATCGATCAATTAACTTTGTATGCTGAGCAGTTATTTAACATATTTATGTAAATTCATGTTTATTTATTTTAATTTAATCGAATTTCTAATTATAAATTATAGAAAATTCGAATAAATTAAATCAGAATAAGTTACATTTTTCTAACGATTATTGTTTATAAGTTGCATGCGCTCTTATTAATTAGGTGGCGTATTTTAAATCCATCATCAGTCAACTGCCAGTCTTAAAAAAAAACTTCATAATAAACGTTATTAAAGAAAAAAAAATGTATTCGCTTGTTATAAAACTACATCGTTAATAAAGGAAATTAACTCGTGCGTACTAAAGCGCAGAGTGCGATTCCGTAGTAAAGTGCAGAGTGAAATTATATTCCTAAGAATCAAAGTTATTCAAGCAGTTAACAAACTATGCTCGTGTAGACTTCAAAATAGGTAACTCTAGAATCCTTTAAGATATTACGATGAAATATAAAGACAGTTTTTTAAATGCAAGATAGTGACGAGACGGGCGAATTGTTCACATGATGGTAAGTGCAGCGTCTGCACATAACGAGTTTAGTACCTCCTAGAACATTTCGGTGTCTTTTTTTATTGGATAAAGTGACGCGATGAACAAAATGGTTGACCTGATGGTAAGTGCAACGTTCGCCCATAACAAATGGTGTGTACCACGCTGCGCTCGTCGGTTCGTACAGTTCGTACGTCAGTTCTTAAGTCTCACATGCCCAGTGATTAACTAGCTCTCAGTGCCCTTCAGACCAGGTCAGTAATCTTTGCACACTACTGCTTCACGGTAGAATAACTGGCCCTACAGTGGTACCTACCTTTACTGGTGGTAGGATTCCTATGTAGGAATCCGGCTAGGTAGGTACCACCCCAGGGCCAGTTATTCTGCCGTGAAGCAGTAGTATGCAAGCATTACTGTGTTTCGGTTTGAAGGGCACTGTGAACTAGCGTAATCACTGGGCATTTGAGACTTAAGAACTGATGTCTCAAGGTGACGTGCGCAGTGTGGTGTCACACAGAAATATTCTGGGTATTACAGCATTTGTTCTGGGCGGACGTTGCACTTACCATCAGGTGAACGTTTTGCTCGTTTCGTCACTTTATACAATTAAAAAAAAAAACTTACTCTGGCATAGGAATTATACCACCAGTAAAGTGACGGTGTGGTGAGCCAGTGTGGCACGCAATACGGTGCAATACGGAAATGTTCTGGGTGACACAACAGTTGTTAGGGGCTGACGTTGCATATAACATCAGCTCAATGTTAACACCAGTTAAATGTGCCAAGGTCCCTTTAATATTGTGTTAATTTCATGTCAATAAGCTCAAACTACTTTCAGAGTTTCAAACTCACGACTACTGCAGATGTTTGATTGACGTTTTTAAATGTTTTATTTTTTTAATTCGGATCTATTTATAAAAAAATAATGTTATCTAATGTTTTTTTTTATTTGGTCAAACAAACATAATGTGTTATCTGTAAAAGGAAATGCTACCAAAATTATTATTGATTTCTAATATTTACGCGAATATTATTCATTTAATAAAATAATTTTACGGATTTTTCCCGACCTTTCGACTTTACAGCACCCACTGCCGGAGACTTCGGGTTATAAATAGTTAAAAATAAACGCGATACATTCCGTAAAATTATTTTATTAAAAAAAATATATTTTGTGATCATATTAATGTAACTTTACATTCAGTCAGCTTATCTTTGACTAGTCGTTTTTAGAATAGCGTGTTCTGGCGCATATGTATGAAATGTTATCTCCTTATTTACAAGAACAAGAAACCAGAATATTATTTGCATCAACGAAGCCAGACCAACTATTTTTATCTCTTAACATTTAGGCAATGTTTTTACGAGCCTTATATGACTGAATAAAATTTAATTTTTGAGCTTCTTTGTACTAATACTGATTTATTAATAAAATAAAAAATTACAGATAAAGTTAATTTATATGTACGCTATTTAAAATAATAATAATAATAAAAAGGATTTTGTCGCGTTTAATTTTAAACTATTTATAACCCGACGTTTCGAGCGCTTTACAGCACCTCTGGTCACGGGAGGACGGAGGTGACAGATGTCATAGTTAAACATAGTTAAACCGGGGTACCTTCAGCCTTCAGCGATTCCCGGTGCCGGCACCACTAAAATTGTTAATTGCAATTTTAAGTGCCGATTTACCACGTGCTCGGCGGTGAAGGAAAACATCGTGAGGAAACCTGCATGTCTGAGGAATAAAAAATATTTCGAAGACTTGTGAAGTCCGTCAACCCGCATTGGAGCAGCGTGGCGGATTCTTCCTAGCTCCAAAACCCTCTCAGAAATGAGAGGAGGCCTGTGCTCAGTAGTGGGACATTTATAGGCTGAAACTTTACTTACTTTTTTTTTACCTTCAGCCTTTAATTATTATTTTTGGTCCGATCTACGCAGAAAGAGCTAACTGTGTCTTGAAGTCTTGCAGTGACATGTTTGGCTGCCGGTATTACCAACGGCTTAGGATCATATAATTAATAAAATTAAATCAAAAACGTCGGGTTGTAAATTTATTATTGTTATTATTTTTTATTAGATTTATTAGATACAGATATAGTTTTTGGGTTGATATAATGATAATATGAATAGTGCTAAACGAGCAGCATTATTTCTGGCAGTAGGCTTCGGCCGTGGCTAGTCACCACCCATTTGGCAAAGACATGCCGCCCAATTACTTCTGTCGTGGTCCAGCATGATGCTGGGTGAAGCCTTTTGTTCTGGACAAGAGTTACAAGCACTTCCATGAAACTTCCACTTTCCACTTATATAAAAAATAATTTATAGGAAAGCAAGTTTTCACTGCTGTTGCGTGTCCACTCTAACAGCGCACCTCTCGAACGTTCGAGGATTGCATTCTAACACCAACTCGATCGACTTACACTGCGGTGGAACAATCCGCTGTTTCCGCATGTGAGTAACGCGTAGACAATTTTGTTAACATTTCTTACATTCTGTTATATTGGTTATTGTTATTTATATAAATGAATACCGTTACAAAACGGTTGTAAACCGTCTCCGGGATATCCCTAATTGTTAGTTCGCGGGTATCTTATGTATGTAAAACGCACTCACATACATACATGCATGCAGTCACGCCTTTTTCCCATATAAGCGGTAGGCAGAGGCCACACAGGTAGCCCACGTTTCGCAATCGCGGGAAATGAGACCTGACGGGTGGCGAACAACGTCGCCGGCACTCACGATACAGAACAAATTCTAATGTGCGACACTGATTTTAAAATATGTATAAAAAATATTAGCAATTTTTTTTTTAATAATCATTAATACTAAATAATGATTTTCTTCATCAAATCCACTTCTTAATGGATAAAGTGAAGATACGAGCTAAACGTTCACCTGATGGTAAGTGCAAGGGTCTGCCCATGGAAGAAGCTGTATCACCCGGATATTTTTCTGCGCGGCACCACACTGCGCCTTCCCTGGCTGATGTCTCAGGTTTTCTTAAGTCTCATATGCCCAGTGATTACACTAGCTCTCAGTGCCCTTCAGACCGAAACAGTAATGTTTGCACATGCTGCTTCACGGCACAATAACTTGGTGGAACCTACCTCGACGGAATGCTGCATAGAAATATAAAATAGTAAAAACTTATTCTAAAACACAATTAAAATGTTAGTTTTATTTATTTTCGTTTGATAATAAATGATGAAAACATGAAAGCAGATTAATCGATACAGAAGTTTAAGTTTGGCAATTCAAATTGATCTTAGTGACTTCGTGGATTAAAGTGTAACTCACTCACTTTAAATGATTGACGCTTTGGAATGGTTCGATTTGATAAGTCGCATTCATGTTTGATAGAGTTTGAATACCGACCGGCGCGGCGGCTGCAATCTGCCGAGGTAGCCAATTGGAACTTCATTATTACACACTACTGGTTCCGAAACGGGTCGCAATGCACGAAGATTAATTATGAACGTTGACTTAGTGGAAGGATTAAATGTTATTCATAATGGAAAATCTAGTGAATTCCAAACTTTAATAATTCGCTTGCGTACATTTTTACACTTTTTGTTTCTAATTTAAGAAAATTCGGAATCGGGTGCGAATTAAGTTGATTAAGGGAACTGAAAACTTTTTTATCAGATTCAGGTATTCGTCTAGTAGATTCTACCGCAGTGCCAGTTATACTGTCATCGAGCAGTGTAAAAACATCACTGTTTTTCGATTTGTACTGAAACTAGTGTAATTACAGGGTAGGCATATGTGATTTGATAATGGATGTCTCCTGGTGTGTAGCGCAATAAAAAGTGGGTGACTCAGCAGTGTTATGGACACTTACAATCAGGTGAACAACTTCTACGTCTCGATACTCTCTTGCATTTGAAAATAAGCATTTTGCTATTTTCCTTCTGTCGCTTTTATTGATGAAAATACAATATTGCAGTAAATTTCATGCAGTACAAGTAATCAGGGCGAATATAAAAACAAGACTGCAGAACAACATCAAACAACAACACGAACAAAAAATAATAAATTAAAAATATTATCAAAAATAGTATTCGACTTTTAAACCTTTCTAAACAGACTTTAGTGGCGACTTTACTAAAGATTGGACTCGTATAGAGTTCTGCGTTAGGTAGGTAACCACCGCAGCACCAGTTATTCTGCCGTGAAACATCAGTGTGCAAATATTACTGTTTCAGTTTGAAAGGCACTGAGAGCTAGTGTAATCACTGAGCATCTGAGAACCTATGTAGTGTGTTAAGGTATATTGCACTTCGTCAATTTTCTAGGTGAAACTGCTGTACTATTCTGAGTAGCATCTACCATCAGATGGAACATTTTCTCTTACGTTGTCTTTGCCTTTCGTCACTTTCTACCATTAGAAAAAACAAGATATTAATAGATTAAGTAACGTAATAAAATGACTGTATAATGACAACCCCGGTTGTTTGTGAGTGGTTAGCTTATTTAGTAAGGCTACGGCCAGCCGACTATAAAGATTTCTGTTTAAGGTATGTCCGCTTTGATCAAATGTTAAAATTTTAACGACCACTTGCCCCACCACCAGCTAAGTCTTAGGGTCTTGGTGTCGAATAGCAGGCGAAGTCGATAATTACGAAGCACACAAATCGTTTTGATCTGACCCATCAGGATGTATTTTGACCATCCCCCCACTAGATGGGACGACCACCTGCACGGTATTACTTGTGGTACGGCAAGTAATACCAAGCAGGTGACACAGCATTTGTTATGGGCAGACGTTGCACTTACCATCAGGTGAACGTTGGCTCGTTTCATCACATTATCCATAAAATAAAATAAATTAAGACAGCGTTATTTGAATGAAACATATTCACCTACAAGAAAATGTAGACACATATCGTTGTCATCGTCGTCGTTTCAGCCTGTCACTAGTCCACTACTGAACGTAGCCCCCTCCCCCCCCCATACATTGCCACAAAAAATTGTAGCTCTCATTTTGAGGGAATTTTGCAATAGTTGCCACGCTTGGCAGGCGGGTTTTCAACCGCAGTATATTTATTCAGATGTTACCGGAAGATACTGCTGCCCATCTACTGGTTTTCATTTTCCCTATGTTGACTTTTACGACACGGCGAGATACTCCATATATTATTCTTAAATAACATCGACACAAGCGTACATTATATCTGAATAAGAAGCTTAATCTTTTTAATTCCCGAGCAAACTAATTTACTTTCCCGATGGCAAGGTAAACTGTATTAGCCCCAGTAATAAAGTAATTAATCTTCCAGACTTGTTTTCTCAGTATAGTTGGATTTTCGTAGTAACGTTTTCAAAACGTTTTCATTTATTTTTATGGAAGAAAGAGACGAGGCAAAACGTTCACCTAATTGATAGTGCCATTTTTTTCATAATTATAATCACAGTTAGTAAGCGTATTGTTATTGAAATTACGTACGTATTTTGCACCCTATCTAATACCTTATTGGTTTGGAGAAAATGAAAAGAAAATGATACACACTACTTGTATTATACAAGTAATTTAGCTATTTAGATGGCTCCTTTGCACAGTGGTCATCGTTTTTGTCCGCTAAGTTGCGCGTTCTGGCTTCGATCCCTAGCCGTAGCTTGTATTTCTGTACCACATATTATTGATTGACGGTGCTCCCTGGATTGTCTCGTGTCTATGACAATTCATTCAACCCTACCTCCGATCTTATCGCTCATGATATTGTAGCGACAACTATGTTACCAATATTACAACCGATACCAGATGCGGTACCTGTTTCCCTTTCCTCTGTCACGACATCTGCCAAAACACTATAATATCATGCGGTATACCTATTCTTTTGATTATTAAATGCAACGGAAAAAAATTACTGCACAAAGAAACGTACAATTTGCAGACTTAATGCCCTAGGTTATTTATTCTGTACCGTACTCGCGTTAAATGTATATTCAAAAAATATTGTCGACTATGAACGCAAAACAAAATTATATAATTATTATAATACCTTGCAGGTAGTCGCTGCACCTGGGGAGGGGGGGGGGGGTATACCACGCTTGCCAGTATGATGTCGGCACCGATTCTTGGTTCTCCAAGCTATGTGACCCTGGCCACTCGAGCTTGTGCTATCTCCTCCTGCTCCCTCCTAGATAGTAGTATCTTACACCTTATAGTTTCTTTCCCAACCTCCCATTCCCTACCCCAAATTCATTTCCCTTTTCCTTTCTTCACCGCCAAGCCAGTGGTTGCCGTGCCAAGAGGCTACCCGTGAGAACAAAATGGCGGCGTGGTTCGCCATCCGTCACGTTTAGATTCCTGCGGCGGCGAATAGTGGGCTACGGATGTGGTATCTGGCTACCCCTTATATGGGAAAAAGGCGTGTATATAAATAAACAACCTTAACTTAATAAACAACCTATAAACTAGTAAAATCACTTTGTATGCATTAGTCGCGATAGTAAATATGGCTATAACTAGGCTTTCAGAATTATAATTGTCGAATCGCAGACTGTCTATTTACATATCACAACTCTGACGTCTCAACGCACTATCTTAGGGTAAATGTCTCCTGGAACTAATTAAAACTTAAGGGATGAGGATTAAAGTCTTGTGTTTGATTTGGGGTTATGTCATATATAAACAGGAATAATATTTCACGATTCACTTAAGCAAGTTCAGATTTCACTTAGTTGGCTAAAAGCAATAAATTTTATTACTAAAAACTCTTACAGTTGATAAAGTAAATATTCGAAGTATTCGAAGTGGTTTTATCCAGGTACAGCCATAAGCACAATATTGTCATTCGTCATTTGCCGTTGTATGCTTCTATTGATGAATAATTGTATGTACGAATATATGTAAGCTGCCAGAAATAAGATCAAGCATTTCTTATGTAAACCCAACGATATTTTTTCTGTGCCATTTCGTATTGTGTGGCGTGCAATGTAAATATATTAACAAATGAGTAATATGATGTTTCATACACATTTAATGAGTTTATCATTGAATTTATTTAATATTAGGTGATATTTCACTGCCCAATAGCTAGTTTTAGTTTTTTTTATATTTGACAACTAAGTTCAATTGATGACCGTAAATTGGTTTATTTAATTTTTATATATCGCATTGCCAACACGGACCACACAACACACGAGCCGGTTGGTGTTGTTTATGAAGTTTATAGTGCAATATTGAGGTCGGGGCTTCTCGTAATGTATGTGACCGTCTTGAATGTATCAACAACACAAACACTGTGGACTCCGGCGTTACAGTATCGTAAAATGCATTTTTTTTTTAAATTATATTCTGGCATAGCCCATCCATGGCTTTTGAATAAAAATTCAGCGCAAACAGTTACATGCCACCCGTCGATTTATGTCTTCGCCCAGTATTTATGTTTAGTCCAAAAATACTACTGACTACACTGCTGAACATTGCCACAAAAGTTTGTTGCTCTCATTTCGGAAGGATTTTGCCATAGTTACAGGCGGGTTGGCAACCGCAGTTTATTTATTCAGATCTTTCAGGAAGATGCTGCCGTCCGTCTTCTGGTTTTTGTTTTCCCTCTGTCGGCTTGTACGACACCCACGGGATGAGATGGGGTGGTAGATTCTCGTAAGCAGCCACCACACGGCGAAATTTAATACCTATGCCTAATTTTCAACTTTCCATTTATGGTTTTCGTTGACCTCACGTTATTTGGCTACACGATGTTATTAATATTGGATCATTTGCCCATTTCATGTCCTTAAATTTCCTTCATAAAGTTACCGCCTAACTGACGACTCGCGTTTAATAACTAAAAACGTGCCCTCATCCCGTGGCTGTCGTAAGAGACGAATCATACTGTGGAAAGGCAGTTATTCTGCCGTGAAGCAGTAGTGTGCAAACATTACTGTGTAACACTGGGCATATTAGACTTAAGAACTGATGTCTCTGGGTGACGAGTGCAGTGTGGTCTCACACAGAAATGTTCTGCGTGACACAGCATTCGTCATAGGCAAACTTTGCACTTACCTTCAGGTGCACGTTGTACTCGTCTCGTCATTTTCTCCTATAAAAAAAATAAGACAAATATTCGGAAAACTTTATGACATGATCACGCCTATAGTCGAGATGTACTTAAATAATATTTTGTAATACACTGCATATTTAGGTCAAGGATAAGCTTCAATGAAATCCATTAATATCTCATATTATATTATTACGGTCGTAATGTAATAACAGTTAATGAAAGATTCCTCTGTTCATAACAACTTCCTTTTATTATAATATTTTATAAATAGCTGCGACTAAGTGGATGAGAATATCACACTTAAGATTTTTGTAGGATGGATATTTTTGGCGATAACTTCTAAATATTGTCGAGAGCTATCAACTGCACAGAAGATTTTTTTTATTTAATAAAGTGACGAAACAAGCAAAACGTTCCCCTTATGGTAAGTGCAACGTTTACCCATAAGAAATGCTGTGTCATTCAGCACATTTCTACCACCTCCTTTTCAATTTTTTTTTAACACGGGGAAATGCCTAACGCATGTCTGCTTTAGCGGGGTCAATGACCGATTATGTCGGACTCGCACCGACTAAAACCATATGGTGTTCCGCCTTCGCCGCGTGTTCGCCGGGCCACAGGAACGCTCGAGCACATCCGCTATCACACAGAAATGTTCAGGTTGAAATAACACTTATTATGGGCAGACGTTGCACTTACCATCAGGTGAACATTTTTCCCGTTTCGTCACTTCACCCAATCAAAGTAGAAGTAAGTAGCACCTACCTCTTCGTACCGAGATGTCGTAAGAGGCGACTATGGTATTGTAGGGACACTGTTTATTGCTGCAGAACACATTAAAACGCAATGCTGTCACTATACTGCTCGTCGGAACGCAGTGCGTGGAGCCATACTCACTTAATTTTTTTGCTGACTGGCTAAATATGTGTGGCCCACCGTTGTCGTGATGAAAGACCACACCCTTTCTATTGATCAATTGCAGCCGCTTTCTCTCCACTTCTCAATCTCTTTAAAAACGGTTCGGTTTCATCACCTCTCGATAAAGAATCGCAAATGAGTACGGTTCATTAGGTTTCTTTCAGTGAGCTCGTGCTCGCCTTTTTAAAAATGGCGTCCATTTTATCCGTAATAGGGCGACCAGAGCGAGGTTCACCTTTGCATAAAAATTCCCGGATTTAAAACGCTTAAACCAACTTTGTGCTACTCTTACTGACACCTGATTAGGTCCTATATAAATGTCATAATTTTTTTCGCGGCTTGCGTTGCATTTTTCCTTTTTTTTAAATATTACTGTGTATCGAATTTCTTCATTAGATTCACTCATTTTGACAGAAAGAAAAACAAATGAAAAATAGCTGGAAACAACATTTTACTAACTTGTTTCTTTTTTAAAACGTAACCTTTTTAATGTCTTCAAAACCAGCCAGATACAAAAAGTAAATCTCAAGAGATTTTATTACAAGTGCACACTTATATGCAAAAAGACTTTTTCCTCGTAAAAGTCGACAGAACGGAATATAAAAACCAGGAGATGGGCAGCAGCATAATCCTGGAACAACCAACCAAATCACCTGCCAAGCGTGGCAACTATGGCAAAATCCCTCCCAAATAAGAGCTACAAATTTTGTAGGACTCTGTGGAGGAGGCCTATGTTCAGCAGTGGACTAGTAATAGGCTGAAAAGTGGTAGTTAGTGTAATTACTGAGCATATGAGACTTAATTACTGATGCCTTAGGGTGACGAGCACATAGAAATGTTTTGGATAACATAGCATTTGTTATGGGCAGACGTTGCACTTACCATCAGGTGAACGTTTTGCTCATTTTGTTACTTTATTCTATAAAAAAAACGGGACATGAATAATCTGCATACCGGCGAATTAAATTAATTAACTCGTTGTGTGGACGAGTCTGTCATAATGAGGTGCTGTATGTGCGGCTAATTTTAATTGTAACATTTCAAAAGCAATTTGCTAAACGCATCAATAATACAGTTATTGCAATTAATATCAATAATTCGTTATCAACATGATTTTTTAATTTGTTGTATTAATATTTGTTTTATTCATCGCTTTTTTTTAGCACTGCCTCGAACTTTTTGTTATTTCTAATTTCCGATTTATGGAACATTCCTTTTAGACTCCTATTTTATTATGAATAGGCGATTGTATGCCAGTGTCTCATCCAATGCTAAAAGGGCATAACGTTAAGCCGATTAGCCTCGGTCTCCATTTAATACTAGTAACACAAGAGTTTGTTCACAACGAGATAGTGAATCAACAATTCAAAACTTTCGATACAAAAAGATTTTTCCGAATCCGGATTGTGTCCCAGCACGTCAATTACGTTAGAGTTAATTAGTATGACACACTAAATGTAAGGGGAAATTAGAGAATATAAAATAATAAATTAACGAATAACGATGAAATCTTCAGCAGAACTACAGTTACTGACATTTGTAATCAGCCTAGACGGATTCCTGCATTCATCGTGTTTACTAAACGGGGTAGAGATTTTTAACCCTTTCTTTTGTAAATTACTGACGCTCTTTCGCGAGTAAACCAAGTTTCGCCCTCGGAAACTAAACTCATATGTGATTTCTACAAATAGTAATGTTAGGCCGATAGGTTTCCGACGGAATAGAATAGCACCTAATTCTTTCCTACCGAGGTCGTGAGAGGCGATTAAGATATTGTACGGACGGACTTTATTCGTGGAAAATAATACTAATAGATATGCAATTATTATACTGCTCGTGGCAACGCAATGAGGAGTAAGAATGATAAACTAACCCATTTGCTGTAGATAAGACAACTTGTGTTTATCTTCGCGATTTACCTTCGACTCGTCACGATATCTCCGAAACTACAAGATCTATTAACTTGAAATTTGGCATACATATTCCTTTCACAACATAAATACCAAATATGAACGGACTTCACGAACATTTACCCCTAAAAGTTTGTGTAAATAGGCTAGTGTTATTTTTCTTTATACATACTTCAAACAAAACAATAACTTCCGTGTGATCTTTCCGGGGCTGGATATAGTATAGTATAAATATAAGTTAATTATATCAGGCGTTTATTATGGTGAAAGGAGATACAAACGTACATACACTCATGCCTTTTTCATTTATAAGGAGTAGGCAGAGACCAAACCATACGATGATGCCTAGCGAGACGGATTCCTGCATTGGAATCCTACCATTAGTGTGCTGAGCTTAAAACTATTTATGTTACTTTTAATATACTGAAAATATTTCAATGGCAACTAAATGTTGTTTGCAGTTCGTTAATCACATCTGTGTATATTCGCCTTTATGAGGTATTGTAATATCAAATATTTATAAACCGTTTTTGCAGTTCATTGACACTATTTTCAAACAATTTATAGTGTTTGGCAACAAACGCTATAAAACCTGCGCCTCGTTCAAGTTTAACGTTAATTTTGAATCCTTGACTCATGCTATATAATATATATAATATATAAAAATAATAGTTAGCTATATAATATATAAAAATAATAGCTCATTGAAAAGCTTGTTTAAACTAAAAATAGACACAACGGCCACTACGCCAGAAAGTGGACCGGAAATTGGAACTTGATAGACAACACTGCCAGCAATACCGTCAATTATCTTTAAATACTACTTCGGAAATTAAGTGTGAAGTTGAATCTGTGTTTCGATTTCTTAAAAATAATTAGATTTTAATGGAAAATGCGCATAGTGTTAGTCTTATATAGGAAATAGGTGTGATTATATGTGTGTATGTATATGTACTAGGGCACACAGAAGTACACCTTTGTAGCACGAAGATAAATGGATATTCGTGGAGTGAAAACTTTTGCAGTAGCACTTCACAAATCAAAGAAACTTATACAGTTGCATTTCTGCCGTGGTTGCATACATACATACATAAGATCACGACTGTATCCCATAAGGGGTAGTCAGAGACTGGGTACTCACTGCAAAAGCAGATGACTGCCACAATCCACGTTTCACCAAAACAATATAATGCACTTGGTGTGATAGGTGGTGAGCCCATCGCCACCATGCGCTGTTGGGTGCACAGTGCAGTTCCTTACTCGCCTTTTACGAGATCCATTGGATGAGATGGAGTGGTAGTATTCTTTTAACGAGCCGCCACCACACGGCAAAAAATGCCGTGGTTGAGATAAAAATAATAAACATGTGTGTAAAATGATTTATAAATTCCTCGCCGTCGTCGTCGTTTCAGTCTATCACTAGTCCACTGTTGAACATAGGCCTCCCCCATAGATTGCCATGAAAGTTAGTAGCTCTAATTTTGGGGGGATTTTGCCGTAGTTGCCACGCTTGGCAAGCTGGTTTGCAACCGCAGTTTATTTATTTAAATGTTTCAGGAAGATGCTGCTGCCCATCTCCTGGTCTTCATTTTCCCTCTGTCGACTTTTATGACACCCGTGAGATGAGATGGGGTGGTAGATTCTCTTAAGCCGCTACAGCACGGCGATATCAATCCCCGGTATACTAAAATTATAAATGCGAAATTAGCTCTCTTCGTCTCTCTGTCTATTTGTCAATTCTTCACGGCTCAACCGTTGAATCTATCTTGACGAAATTCAGACATTCGGCTTGCGTCCTGATAACGGGTCTAGGATACTTTGTATCCCGGAAAATGAAAGAGTTCCCAAAGTATTTTTAAAAAACTGAAATCCACACGTACTTGTTCGCGGATTTCATCAATGATTCCATAAAGTTCACTTTAGGTCCATTGTTAAATTGTATGCCGTTGTGTATACAGCTGTAAATGTTGAGCGCTTATGAACTTTGGCTTAAATGGATATCGTTTTTCCACTAGAATGTCCTAAGTTACATGTTTGATACTTTAACGTAAAATGAGTCCTACTCGTCGTCGTTGTAGCATGAAAATTCGAGCTTAACATAAATTACCATTTGATATATTCACAAATAGACTTCTAATATAGCACAGAAGACTGTATTAACGTAGACTGTGTTCAAAGGCACTGCTAAAAAAATATTTTAGTTTTACATCAATACAAGAGCGCGACGTATCGACGATCGTTTTCAAGTTATTTGCGAAACTCGTTATTTATATAACTACTAGATTTTACCCGCGGCTTTGCTAACATGGTTCTAAAAAAGTTATGGAGTTTTTGTAAGTTGAGAATCAATCCTCTGTAAACTAAAAAACATTACATTAGGATGCTACTGTATACAATGTCGTATGTCAAGTGTTAGGTTGAAATGAACATCGGAAAGAATGTAATATAATATAATATAATATATATATATATATATATATATATACCTATACACATATATAATATGAAGGGTAAAACATAGGGTCATGATTACACTTTCACCGTTCTGATTCTGTTCTTCCCAAATTCTGTTATTCGAAATCTCAACCCGGTACGCCTTATTTAATCTTTTTATTTTATTTATTTAACGGTTGGCTTACCTCTACTATTGCAGGATTTTCCTAATGCGATAGTATAGTGATTGCAATATAAAAATAACAAACACACTAATAAATAACATACAACGATCACAATGAACTATTGGAAATCGCTCGAACCGCAAGTATGTGAAAATGTCTATTCTGCCTACAACCGCATTGAATGTGCGTAATGTGCGCGTAATTGGTGCTTCGTTCATTATCCGGGTTATACCATGCGGCACGTCGAACAGCCACGGCCGCCGTCGCCACTCTACGTACATATCGGGCACGCACAAACACAAATATTAGAAATTTTGAGGATACTACAACTAATACCTCGAAATACTTTTCAAAAGTACAAGGCTACTGGTGGTTTACTGGCGGCTAACGCTAACGCTAGGTCCCTTGAAAATGCGAGGTTACACCTGTCAACATGACAAATCCAGAGAGTTTAGGAACACTACGTGATACGAATTTCTGTGTCTGTGACTGTGTCTGAAACTGAAAAATACTTTATTTGTCCTACTACCTCTTTCAAAAATAGTCGAGTTAAAAAGTACTAAGTATGGCTAAGTCATTGTATTGCTATATCTGCAATATGTAAGTATGAAAACCGGCCGAGTTTAAGAGATTAGAGGCCGAGGCTTAAGATAATCTACCAAGAGATGGGTATCTCTTCCCGTGGGCGTCGTAAAAGACGACTGGGGGAAAATGAAAACCAGGAGATGGGCAGCAGCATCTTCCTGGAACATCTCAATAAATAAACTGCGGTTGCCAATCCACTTGACAAGCGTGGCAACTATGAGAAAATCCCCCCAAAACGAGAGCTACTAACTTTTGTGGCAATCTATGGGCCTCCCCTTTGTTCAGCAGTGGACTAGGGATAGTCTGAAATGATGATGATGATGAAGTGTGTTTGCTTGCGTGGACCATCCACAGTGAAGAGTTCCGTAGTGAGCAATAGCGGTTCGCGGAGCTTAGTATTGATGTTTATCATGTATACGTAATTATTTTTGATATACCTTCCTATATATACAGTAAACATCCAGACACGGAATTTGATTACATTTCGGCTAAATTGAAATCCTCCATGGACTGTTCATTTTCTAGAATCAAAATCCGCTTAGACGTTTTGGAGCGGACATGGAATTTAAAAAAAAAAAAAAAAGTTTCAGCCTATAAATTTCCCACTACTGAGAACAGGCCTCCTCTCATTTCTGAGAGGGTTTTGGAGCTAGGAAGAATCCGCCACGCTGCTCCAATGCGGGTTGGCGGACTTCACATGTCTTCGAAATATTATAAAATTTTACGTAATGTTAAATACTTTCCGATATAAAAAGTATCAAAAAGCATCATCATATTCAAAGAACTAGTCTTAGTTTTTTGAATATACACCTTCGTACAAAATTTCAACAAAATCCGTTCCATTTTAGAATGTGCCGGTAATTATGTTAATTACGCTCCAGATATCTTTCACAGGAACCGTACATTTTTCCGGGTTAAAAAGTAGCCTATCTCACTCAATAACATCGGACCACAAACTATCGCTGTGTGTGTTAGACTCCATTCTGCATATTTATTTATATTTCTATCTATCATCACTTATTCGTTCGTTGGTTCATTTATTCATTGATTTATTTATCTGGTTATTTATTGCTCTTAATACTATATCCTCATAATTTCGGCCTGGTGATTTATAAGTGGGTTGATCCGCCACTTATCCAATAAGGAAATGAGGAAAATCTTTCAGGCATTTTCGTCATCGGACTCTTAGGACATCCACGGAAGAGATCGGATATGCTGACTTTCCTGTATCCTCACCACACAAACAAATTTTATTCAATTATGCAAAACAATAGAACCATTTCATTAAAGTCAATATTTCACAAAGTCCTATATAGACGCAGAATATTTTTGGGGGGCTATAATTATTTCGTACTTCGTAGTTAGTTTCGTAGTTAATATTATTTAGTAGTTCTAAAACAGTACGATGAAATGAAATTTACAACTTCCGAATTTAGAAGAAAATTGTAGTGGTGTTAAGATTATGCTTGATTGGGTCTCGGTATTCGCCACCGCGGGACATATTATAGTGCCGCGAGTATTAACGTGCAAATATTTGCTTATTGTATACGATTGAACGAAGGTTTACTTTTGGAAGGATTTCTAGACAGGAATCTGTCTAGGTAGATACTACCGCAGTGCTCGTAATTCTACGTATGTATAAAAAAAATAATTAACTATAGAGACCAATTTTAAAACGATTAAAGATTAGTGCGACCATTTAATAAAGACTCTATATGATTTGAGTATTATCAAAAATTAAAAAGGATGTATGAGTTTTCTTTAATATAAAGTCATTTAATTTAGTATCTATCTCGTTACAGTATATTTTAGAACACGGATATGGTGCTAATTAGGTTTTGCAAACATATTCTAAACTTATATCGTTACCCGCTGTCGTTACTACATTCGTGCTGAAGCAATTAAGCTTTTGCATTTCTAACGACTTTCTTCCTAATTAGAATGAAAAATTTACATGATGTATGTATTGCGAAAATTATTTCTTTCACAAATCATAAAAAATAATATACAAACACGTTTAGCGCAGAGGAACTTCTTAAATTATTGTGTTAAGTATGACCGTCGGGGGAGAAAGTTTCTCGATTGGTAACCTCGTGCGAGCGAACCAGCCGACGACGGTATTACGCTACCTTACCTTAGCATAATGCTCAATGACCTCAATAGTGTCTCCCAACGGTCAGTTAGTTGAACAAAACGAAAATCATATGTAAAGTCCATGTCACACCAGTACGGATTACGCACGAAATTGTCGACGAATGTATACTACTAGAACAGAATTAATCTGAGCAGCGTTTGGGAAACTGCGTCACATCCTCTCATCAGGTATAGCTCAATGTCTCAAAACTAAAGTCTTGAACCAGTACGTGTTGCCAGTGGATTTTTGCTAAAAAGATAATGAATTTCAAACATTGTATTTTTTTAGACACACATTAAAGACTTGTACTATTTAAATAAAGCTACGTGCAGTAAACACGTAGCTTTATTGGTTATGTTATATCGTCAATAAACACACGCACATATTCACCAGCGTTGCTTTTTCGAAATTTATGACTGTAGTAGATACTCGTGCCACCTCGTTTTTTAGCAAGTTGATTCTTCAAGTTAAATAGGGTGTTATTGTTTCAGTCGTAATTTAATACTAGCTGATGCCCGCAACTTCGTCCGCATAGATATAGGTTTTTTAAGTATCCCGTGAGAACTATTTGATTTTCTGGGATAAAAAGTATCCTATGTCCGTTCCCAGGATGCAAGTTATCGCTGTACCAAATTTCGTCAAGATCGGTTCAGCGGTTGAGCCGTGAAAAGGTAACAAACAGACAGAGGGACAGAGAGAGAGACTTTCGCATTTATAATATTAGTTTTTTTTTTTTTTTATAGAATAGGAGGCAAACGAGCAGGTGGCTCACGTGATGGTAAGTGATCACCGCCGCCCATGAACACCTACAATACCAGAGGAATAGCAGATGCGTAGTATAGATATATATTAGTATAGATTTGTAGTACAACTCTTCGTTATTCTAAATAAAAAAAAAAAATTTGTTTACATATGTAAAAGGATGCCATTTCTCGTAACCGTAATACACACAGTACTTCATCCGCCTTACACCTCAGCCTTAAGCCGACAAAATCTTAGTCGTTTCTTTTATGCTACTCTTTTATTCATAGAATCAGTAACTTTACATTGTCTACTTTTTTATATAACCTGATTTTGGACACAATATACACAGATATAAGCTGATATTAAATCCCACTTTTTAGTGGAGTAAACCTCCGTATGAAGCCCGGCTGGTAAAGTCAAACGTTATTTATCTCGTATCTATCTGTCGAGACCACGATAACAATTTCGCACGCTGTAGCGGCCGTCGCGGCAGTGGATCTCTTCTTTAAAATAATAGCCACTTCGTTTATATACACTATTTTTATAATTTACACAAACTCACGCGAATAAAGCCCATCTAAATATTTATTATCTATTACCACGGTAATATACGGTGAAACTCGAACTTTTTATGGAATTTAGGTTAGGTTAGTAGAGCTCAAACTATACCTGACCTTAATTAATATCTATATCTCATAAATAAACATTTGTCCTAAAAGGTAAATTTATATATACATACATAGGAGCGTTGGAACCCTTGACGGAAATAGGAAATGAAATGAAAGACTATAAAAAATTAGGTATTCATCATAATTCACGACATTAATAATTGAATCAACGGCTGTCGTCATTCGCCATACGATATACCACCTGTAGGTTATGGCGCTACTTTACTTTTCTGTGATTGATCTGACAGTTGTGTTGTATATAAGAAGTAACTAAACAAAATATCAATATACATTTATATTCGATTTACCTATTACAACCTATTTGCGGTGACGCTCACACCAGTTATCCAGTCTATATTTTGTTTATATACACTATTTTTATATAGTAGAGTATAAATACTATAGTGTATACTATAGTATTTATTTAATACCTTTTGTTTGACTGTAGTGTAGTATATCTAAAAAACTACATACGTAAGGCATACTGCCCGACCGCCTGAAATGAATGAGAATACAAATTAGGTACGCTTTTCGTAAGTGACTGAGTGAGTGAGACGGAAGAGCATCGGTTATCGCATGACTTTTATGTACCTATAGTTTATTGTTTTTAATTATATAAATTTTGCCTTTTTAATTACACGGGCTTAGGACATTTGTGCAATTGCGCATGCGTCTGTGCTTGCATGCAGGCATATTTTGTGTGCATACGGTCGTGGGCGCTCATGCACGCACGAACGGATGCACGTGCATCCATTCGTGCATGCATGAGCGCTTGTGTGTATGTTTGAGAGTGCTTGCGTGTGTGCATACGAGCGTGCATGCTGCGTAAATGCGTGCATGCGTGCGCTATGTACTTTTTATTTATTGTTAAAAATGAGCACATCACATATATATATTAACAAGTATTTATTTCTATCTTTATTGGTGATCGTAATCTAATATTTGTATTTGTCCATACCATCCGCAATGAAATTAACATTACAAACACTCTGAAAACTGTTTAAACGCTTGACTTAATTTAAATAGATAACAGAAACTGCTGGATAAATATATCTGTTAATTTGACCGTACCGAAGTTGAATGGATTCTCGAATCGTTCAATTGCACTCGTGTAATCCTTTTAACGGTTGAACTATTGTAATGCTTTAACACTATTAAAGCTTTAATTACATTGCTTTTTGGCTTTATACTATTTGAGCGAATTGATCGGTCTGCAGATTCGGCAAGAAACAAAATCAATGAGGCGGAACGTATTAATAATTCTTACGAAAGTCAATGATAATGCAAAATATAAATTATGTATTACCTTTCTGTTTCGTTATGGAAGAAAGGTCACCTGATGGTAACTGAAACGTCTGCCCATTGCCAATACTGTGTCACCCAAAACATATCTGTATGGCACTACACTGCGCTCGTCACCCAGAGACGACAGTTATTAAGTATCATATGCCCACTTACATTAGCTGCCAGTACCCTTCAAACCGAACATCAGATGACTGTTTCATGGCAGAATAACTAACACTGCGGTAGTAGACGGATTCCTGTATATGAATCACATGACTAGGAAAAACTTTACAACAATACTTTGTGGGTTGTACAAATATCAGGTTCGGCTGAGATTCCGTATACCCAATTATTAGTTCGTACTCTAGCCACTGAGCCGCAATCATCATTGTTAAAACCTTTTGTAAATGCACGACTGACTGTACATAGGGGGGTTCTGGTCCCCACACTTATGGAGGTAGTGAATGCTGAGTCTGGCAGAAGAAGCATGAAAGTAAGATTAACGCTGTGGAAATGAGAAGCTTGAGAAGTATAGCTGGAGTAACTCTGATTGACAAAGTGAGAAACAGCGCGATAAGGGAACGTTGCGGTGTGATTGAAGATGTAGTGAAAAAGATAGAGAAAGGGATGCCTAGATGGTTTGGACACGTAGAGAGGATGAATGAAAGGAGATTGACGAAGCAGATTTATGAGGCAAGTGTGAATGGGAAAGCCGGTAAGGGTCGAGCTAGGCTTACGTACCACAATCAGATCGGTGAACTTTTGAGGAAAGGTCACGTTAAAAGTACCCGCAACCGACGAGCGTGTGTGAAAACGCTAATGAAAGAAGAAGAAGCTAAAGTTGTGTGTCAGGATCGTAGCAACTGGAAAGATGTGGTCTCTGCCTACCCCAATGAACCCCAACTGAAAGAGGTGTGACTGTATGTATGTATGTATGAATGCATAAACATTTTAGGTATTAAGGTAGAAGAAGAAGAAAGATCATTTATTCACTGCACAACAGGCAGCACAGTCATTAATAAATCGTAGAAAAAAATGTATAATAAAATAAATCCAAACTTCACATAATAATAATAAAAAAAGAATAAATAAAAGCTATTTAACTTAAAAGTTATCAAAAGACATCAACGGAATACTAGAAAAAAAATAACAAAGGACTATACTGAGATGTTGTTTTATCGGTGCAGTAAAATTACCGCAAAAAGGTTCTCGCTCAGCAATGGCCGCGGCTGTTTTATTACAACCTCGGCGCTGATTTTTACCGAGACCAACATTGATTGTTTTAACTGTTCCGCAAAGCTACAAAGATGTAACTTTTATTTCAAAAATAAATACAGTGCTCGTGAAAAATCTTAGTTGGCATTTACATTAATATCGTTATCTGTTGCGTTTCACGTCAATAATTAAAATAACTATATCTATTACAAAGTTAAATATGGCAAAGAATGCTAATGCTGCCAAGCGTGGCAACTAAGGCAAAATTCTCCTAAAATGAGAGTTACAAACATTTGAAGCAATTTATATAGGATCCTATGTTCATCAGTGGACTTGTGATAGGCCCAAATAATGATGATGAATGACTAGGACGTAAAACAATGGTTTAAGAGTTAACTTATTAACGTTGATTAAGCAAAACCCTCACTACAATGGGACTGAAAAAAAGTAATGAAGTAAGTGTTTTAATTACATTCGAAGACAAAATTGCTTTTCTCTGTTTCTTTCCAATGTCACTGGGAAACTGAATGGATGACTGACGGACCGAAGGGAAAACGCAAACTACGGATTTTATAGCGATTAATTTTTTACTATTTATAACCCGATATTTCGAGCGTTGTACAGCACCCATGATCACGTGAGGACTGAGGCGATAGATTCCCTGATGGCATAGTTAACCCTGGGTACCTTCTTTTAATTATTTTTAGTCCGATCTACTCAGAAAGAGCTAACTGAGTCTTGAAGTCTTGCAGTGGTGTGCTTGATTTTTGATTAAATTTTAATAATTATAGGAAACAAATCGGTGGTAATATCCAACCATATAATAGCCTCGTGTATCATCCTTGTTAGGAATCGGTGTTCTTTTGTAATGATTTGTGGTTAACCAACACAGTCTGTCACAGACTGCAGATTTCCTAGAGCGACGATGCTTCACATCAGCTATATGTTCTTTTCCGCGGGTTTTTATTGACTTTTTTGTTTTCCATATGTAAGAGAGACCACATTCACAATCTAGCTTGTATACTCCTGCCTCTTGTAGAGAAATGTTACACTTGACAGATAGTAAAAACTGACTTATCTTCTTCGGCGCCTTGAAGAATGTTCTTATGGAATGGCCCGCTTCAAATTATAATTAAAAGCTGAAAATACCCCGGGTTATGACATCAGGACATCTGTCACCAAAGTCATGGCTGCTATAAAGTGCTCGAAACTTCGGGTTATAAATAGTTAAAAATTAAACGCGATAAAAGCCGGAAAATTACTTTATATAAATGTGTAGTTTTCGCCTAAATATAAGAAATCGTAATGCATGTATTGTGAAAAAGATAGTTTTTTTCATTGTGTAATCTACCATTTTTATTAATATACGTTTCACTTACGGGGTAAATTATATTAATATAGGTTAATACCTTCGCAACGTTATTATGTCTCTAACCCGCTGTGTGTGCCCTCCGTAGGACGTTCACGTACCTCGGAGCCTCGCTCGCCCTCGGGATTTTAAGGGTCGGGCGAGCTTCCAGACTGATCTTTGTAAGACTACGTACAATTTCAATCAAAGTCAACGTTTTTTTTTTTCAACAATGATCTGTCTGGAGATTAAAATATATAAATAATAAACAATGTTTATTTTATTTCGGAGACGCGATCCTCGCTGTTGATTTTGATACAAGTAATGAATGAAAATATTTAATAATTCATTCTATATTTATTTAATGCTGTGCTATTCATGAATATTAGGGTAATACAGGTGCAGTATATAAAGGATGTTGCTTTTGGGGTCCATTGCCTGAGGTTGTCACCCGTACAGGACATATTATAGTGCCGTAATTTTTAGCAGATAAATATTTGCTTGCATACGATGTAACGGTTATGCGATGAGGTTGAAGGAATGTCTACCGGTGGTAGTATTCCTACGCAGGAGTTTATCTACATAGGTTATTCTGACGTAAAGCAGGGATGTGCAATCATTACTGTGTTTCGGTCTAAATTGCACTGAGAGCTAGTTCAATTACGAGGCATATGAGAATCAAGAATTATATATTATATTCATGTCGCTGGGTAACGAGCGCAGTGTGCTGGTACCCAGAAATGTGATGAGACCCAGCATTTTTAAGGGCAGTGGTTGCACTTACCATCAGACGAATGGTTTCTTGTTTTCACCATCGCAACTCAAAATTTCATCGTCACCACCTGGAAGGTTGGCATTTTACCACAGTGCGTTTTACGCGGAGTTTTCTGCCACGCACCACCACTTTATGGGATCTGCTGCCGCCGGCGGTTTTTCCGGATCGATACGACATAGGTACCTTCAAGAAAATAGCCTATTCTTTCCTCAACGGCCGGCAACGCACCATCGTTTTCTCTGGCATTGCGAATGTTCATGGGCAGTGGTGATCACTTACCATCAGGTGAGCCACTTGCTCGTTTGCCCCTCTCCTATAAAAATAAATAGAATTCTTTACATAAATATGCAATACCAAGGGTTGTTACGGGAGATCATCCCATCTTGGATGGTCTTGGATGTTCGGTGTCCAGATTTGATATTCATGTTGACGTTTAATTATTTCTTATATTTACGCGAACACTACACATTTAAATGAAACTAATTTTACGGATTTTATCGCGTTTATTTTTGTTATTTATAACCCGACGTTTCGAGTGCTTTACAGCACCCATGGTCACGGGGGGACTGAGGTGACAGATGTCCTGATGTCATAGTTAACCCGGAGTACCTTCAGCTTTTAATTATTTTTTGTGGTCCGATCTACGCAGAAAGAGCTAACTGTGTCTTGAAGTCTTGCAGTGGTATGCTTGGTTTTTGTCTTAATTTTATTAATTATAGGATCCCAAGCTGGTGGTAATACCCAACCATCTTCTCTATTAAAATTAGGATGTTTTTTAATTTCAATAGTCTCGCGAATCATCCTTGGTAGGAATCGGTGTTCTTTTGCGAGGATTTGTGGTTTATCAAATCTGATGTAATGGTTGGGATGATCCAGAACATGGTCACAGACTGCAGACTTCCTGGGGCGGCGATGCTTCACATCAGCTATATGTTCTTTTACGCGGGTTTTTACTGATCTTTTTGTTTGCCCTATGTAAGAGAGACCACATTCACAATCCAGCTTGTATACTCCTGCATCTTGTAGAGGGATATTACACTTGACAGATGGTAAAAATTGACTTATCTTCTTCGGCGGCTTGAAGAATGTTTTTATGGAAGCCCGCTTAAAGATATAGCCAATCTTGTCCGTGACTCCTCTGACATATGGTAGGACTGTAGGTACACGCTCGACTGTGGCCGGCTTCACTCGGTCACTGCGACGAAGGCGCGGAATCCGAAGCTTGTTGTCTTGCTAAACTTGCTGGACATGCTGAAGCTCGGCGGCCAGGAGTTTACTGTCACAGGTCCCTTGTGCTTTCTGAAACAAAGATTTGCCCACGGTAGCTAACAGTGAAGGATGGTGGTGAGATTCACCGTTTAAATACCTGTTGGTATGGGTCTTTTTCCTATACACAGTGTGACTCAAGGTGTTATTAGGATTTCTAATTACTAAAACATCTAGAAAAGCTAAAGAGTTATTTGTCTCTAACTCCATTGTAAATTGTATTTTAGAATTAATGGAGTTAAGGTGGTCTAAAAATTAAGTCAAAAACCAAGCATACCACTGCAAGACTTCAAGACACAGTTAGCTCTTTCTGCGTAGATCGGACCACAAAAAATAATTAAAAGCTGAAGGTACTCCGGGTTAACTATGACATCAGGACATCTGTCACCTCAGTCCCCCCGTGACCATGGGTGCTGTAAAGCACTCGAAACGTCGGGTTATAAATAACAAAAATAAACGCGATAAAATCCGTAAAATTAGTTTCATTTAAACATGTTGACGCTGTCAAGAATACGAAATCGTATTTTTTATTGTCACCAGGACATTTCTGTATAGCACAACACTGCGCTTGCATCCCTGAGACATCAGTTCTTAAGTCTTATATGCCCAGTATTCCTTTTAAACCGAAACATATTAACTTCTGCACATTTTTTCATATTTTATATTGGATGTAGTGACGAGACGAGCGAAACGTTCACCTGATGGTAAGTGCAACGTCTGCCCATGATGAATTAGCTCACCCAAAAAAGGATACCTATATAGAAAATTTAATGATATCCTCCGGCCCGATTTTCGTCAACGGTAATAACTACAAAATACTGTCGGAGGTTATGAACAGCGGAGGAGATATTATAGTGCCACAAGTATATGTGCGAACACATTGCACTCATACGTGCCAACCTACTCTGTATCTCGTGCGATAAGATCGGAGGTAGGCTAGGATGCAGTGTCAGAGACACAAGGGAAAAATACGACTCTACCGGAATCGAAAACAATGAAATTGTGGACTCATGGCGCGGTGGTAGTCCTGAGTACTCTAACCAACAGACCACGCGATCGTCAGTAGAATAGAAAATAAGGAGATATTATAGTGCCACAAGTATATGTGCAAACACATTGCACTCTCTCGTGCCGACCTACTCTAACTCTCGTGCGATAAGATCGGAGGTAGGCTAGGATGCAGTTTCAGAGACACAAGGAAAAACGCAACCAGACTCGAAAACAATGAAATTGTGAACTCAAGGCATGGTGGTAGTCCTGAGTACTCTAACCAATAGACCACGCGGTCGTCAGTAGCATAGAAAATAATCAGAAAGAAAGTCGTAACTTTTTGTGACATCTAATCTAATCGGTCTTTTAAGTAGGAAAACAATTACTGTCTAAAATGAACCGCCCCGGCTTCTCACGAAAAAAGCATGTAGAGAGAAAAACAGCACTAGCCCGTTATCACATTAAGGTGTAAATGTTCTCGAAATCCGTTTTAGCGGGTGTCTATGTCGAGAAAGGAACATGTATGACAAATTTCATTTAGGATTTATAAATATATATATTTATGTATTCTTAATATAATCCAATATATGCATTCTTAATATAATTTTAATCTAAAATTAATAATAAAAGCGACTAAATAAAATCAGAATGAAATATTAATAATCACACAACGTAAGTTCTCGTGTAGTTCGGGCGCATGGACACTGTGAGATATATTATAAACGCCTACGAAAAAAGACAAGCTCATTTTTGATATACTGAACCAACCTCTCTCTGGGGTAATTACAAAATATATTACTGCTGGCATTCAATTTCGTATTCGTTAGAGACGTCAAGGGAATTGGAGTGATCTTATGGAAATAGGTCTAGAACTATGATAGTGACACGACGAAATGATACTTTTCTTCATCGTCATTATCATGTCAGCCTATCACTAATCCACTGCTGAAAATAGGTCTCCCCCATAGATTGCTACAAAAGTTTGTAGCTCTAATTTTGGAGGGAATTTTGCCTTAGTTGCCACCATGACAGGCAGGTTGGCAACCGCAGTTTAGTTTTTCTGATGTTCCAGGAAGATGCTGCTGCCTATCTTCTGGTTTTAATTTTCCCTCTGTCGACTTTTACTACACCCACGGGATGTTATGCGGTGGTAGATTCTCTTAAGCCGCTACCACACGGTCGATACCTTTCTTTTCTTTTCTTAATAATGTTATAAATTTAACGGTTGAATTCTTATAAAATGTGTTTAAAACAAAAACATTTCAAACTTTTTTTTCTTATAGAAAATGTTGTTCCTTTGACTATATGTGACCGGTAGAGTAGAATAGCCTACCTCTTTCCTACCTAGGTGTCGTAAGAGACGACTAAGTTATTGTACGGACATACTTTATTCGTACAGAATAACACCATAATGATGTTCTCCTAACCGATTTCGACCACTTCCGAATCCGAATGTCGAGAGCCATCAACTGCGCAGGAGATATTATAGTGCCACAAGTGTACGCGCAAACACAGAGGCACTCACTCGTCCCAACCTACCCGCGCCCGATGTAGAGCTGATGCGATAAGATCGGAGGTAGGCTAGGATGCAGTGTCGGAAACACGGGGACAAACACAACACAACCAGACTCGAAAACCAACAATTTGTGTTTTAGCACAAATGTTGGCTCCGGCTGGGATTCGAACCCACGACCCGCGGCGTAGAAGTCAGGTACTCTGACCACTAGGTCACTTAACTGCTTTTGGGAACGCAATGGGGAAGAATTTTTTGACTCTTACTAAACTGGCGGTGTCGCTGTCCGCCACCAGTCACGTCTTATTTCCCTCGATTACGAAAATTTGGCTCCGTGAATGGCCTCTGCCTACCCCTTATATGGGAAAAAGGCATGACTGTATGTATGTGTTCCAGACTAAAATTTCTCCTTTACCAGTGGGTGCGTTTATAGACATAAATTGCGCACACACTCACCCAGACCGGAAAAGTATAAAACGTAACGTATAAAAAGATTTAGTGGTTTCTACCAATAATTTTTCTATTCAAAATTGTGAAATAGATACACCATCATCATCATCATTTCAGGCCGTCAGAAGCCCAGTGCTGAACGTTCAATCGTTTTTCATTCAACGTATTTCTAAAATGCGACTTCCAGAAAACTAGTGACTTCAGTATTCCATTTCCGGACCTATGAACGCATACATCCTCTTTATATATCTATGTTGTACGTGTACGTTGTTCCCTATTATTCCAAAAACGATCCAGTTATGCGTATTTTCAAGTCAGTTAATGTTTCAGTATAAAATGTATTTTAAAGAAATATATTATGCACAACTTTTAAAGTCACCTTTTTAAATTTTTATAGTTCGAATTTTTCCATTAGGGAATGCTTAAACTTTGAAAACCGAAGGAAAAAAAGTTACAATTTATATGTAACAATTTGATAATATGTTTTGTTATCGGGGAAAGGAATGAGACGAGCTAAACATCACCTGATGGTAAGTGCACCATCTGCCCATAGCAATGCTGTGTCAACCACAATATTTTTGTGTAGCACCACACTGCGCTCATCACCCTGTGACATCAGTTCCTCAGTATCATATGCCCAGTACCCCAGTAGTTAGACTGGCTATTAGTGCCGTTCAAACCAAAATACAGAAATGTTTGCACACTACTGCTTTACGGCAGAATAACTGGCATTACGGTGTTACCTGCTGGAATTCGTCTAGGTGGGTACACTTCATAAAACATATCATTAAATTAAATTATTTGTTAATTCAGAAAGTCATAGAATTTTCTTAAACCAAAGTTTTTCTGAGAAATGTAGTACACATGACCGTTCTTACTCGCCTCATAAATCTGTTTCGCCAATCTTCTTTTATCCATCCTCTCCTCGTCTCCAAAACATCTAAGCATACCTTTCTATATCTTTGTCACTTCTTCTATCACACTGTTCCTCACTTTTGTCCATCATTGTCACTCCAGCTATAGGTACTCGTACTTCTCAAACTTTTCATTTCCACAAAATTAATCTTATCTTCATGCTTCATCTGCCAGTTCCTGCCGTGGTAGCTCACGGGCTAGAACCATGGTAGCTCAGGGGCTAGGCGCTTTCTTTAAATATCATAGTACGCGAGTAACCTGGGTTCGATTCCCGGCGCTGACGCCCCGAAAATTCTTATATACGTTATAGCTCCCGAAACACCAACCAGAGTTCCGACGCAGTTAAATCAGCAGCCGGACACTCTCGATGTAGCCATTATTAAGGACGTGAACTTAGAAATAGACTCTATAGTTACGCTTCACGAACTTGAGTCGGACCACCGTCCGGTCATTTTTAAGCTGGGCCGGCCAAATGGTGAGGTCACACAGACCAAAACCATTGTGGACTGGCGTACCCTCGGGGTCAAACTCAAGGCTACGAGCTCCCAGCACTTGGATGAAATACCAGATATTATCGACTCGCCAGAGGTAGCCTGTCGAGCGATAAAATCATTCTCAAGTCATCTCAAAACAGTCGTCGGAGAATCCTCCCGGACGGTTACGGTGTCGAGCGATCGACGCTGCAATCTACCGGCGGACCTCCGACGCCTGATTAGAGAAAAGAACCGTGCGGCCAAAGCGCACGACAGATATAGAACAGACACGAATAGACTCAGACTGCGCCTCCTACAAAGGGATGTTAAAGAGCGCTTATCTGAGTACACTAAAGATAGCTGGGACACTATGTTTGGAGAAATCGAGCCGTCGCACACTGCCTACTGGCAGTTGGCACGATCTCTCAAAGCAGAGCCGGTCTCACCCATGCCGCCACTTATTAGATCGAACGACAACTCGCTCGCCTTCGACGACAGCGAAAAAGCCGAATGCCTTGCAGACAGTCTAGAGAGCCAATGCACTCCGTCTCTCGCGCCTGCGGATCCCGACCACCTGCAGCAGGTGGCCGCGGAACTCGAACGCAGGGCTGCCATACCACCAGTGGGCGAACCACTGACTCCAGTGACTCTCGACGAAGTCACGAAGATTGTTAAAAATCTTAAAAACCGATCCGCGCCCGGCCTCGATGGCATAAACAACAGGGTGATCAAATGTCTAACTACGCCGCTATTGTGTCTGTTAGTCAGTATTTTCAACGCGCTCCTCTCCAGCTGCTCCTTCCCGGACGACTGGAAGGAAGCGGACGTTATAGGTATTCCGAAGCCTCACAAGCCGAAGAACATCCCGTCCAATTATCGCCCAATAAGTCTCCTCAACTCGATGACCAAGATTTATGAGCGAATAATCCTTAGTCGATTAAAAGACTACGTCCTTAATAATAACATCCTTCCAGACGAGCAGTTCGGCTTTCGCCCCGAACACTCGTGTACCCATCAAGTGCACCGCCTAACGGAGCACATATTAGAAAACTTTCACGACCGCCCTAAGCCAGTAGGCACAGGGGCCTTATTTTTCGATGTCGCAAAGGCATTCGACAAAGTCTGGCACGACGGCTTGTATTACAAGTTGTATCACACAAAAGTGCCGGACAGACTCGTGAACATCATACGAGCCTTCTTGTCCAATCGCCTATTTCGCTTCCGGGTAGAGGGAACGCGGTCCCTCAGGGCTCCTGCCTCTCTCCACTCCTTTTCTCGCTATACACTAGCGATATACCTAAAGACCCTAAAGTCAATCTTGCGCTTTTCGCAGATGACACGGCCCTGTATTATTCCGATAAGCACAAGGGCCGCATAACGATTCAGCTCCAAGCCGCAGCCGATCGCCTAGGCGAATGGTTCCGGAAATGGAGAATAGAGGTTAACCCCGAGAAAAGTGTAGCAATATACTTCTCGAGGGGCACGCCTAAGCCAGCTAGACGTTACCACACAATCGGCAACAATCAGCTAGGCTCGATCACCCTGTTCGGACGCCCTATTCCCTGGGAAAAGAGCGTCAAATACCTCGGGGTCACGTTAGACGCAGCGATGTCGTTCGCTGCTCACATTAAGAACGTGCGTAACAGGGCGGCTTTTATCGCAAGCCGTCTATATCCGTTAACTTGCTCTTCAAGCAAAATGTGCTTAAGACACAAACTTCGCCTCTACAAGACTTGCATTAGACCCGTAATGTCCTATGCATGCGTCGCGTTCGCACACGCGACGGGCAATCATATAAAGAAATTGCAGACGGTGCAAAATAGATTCTTGCGAAGTGCCACCGGAGCCGGCTGGTACCAACGCAATGTCGACCTTCACAGCGACTGTGAAATGCCCGTACTCTCTGAACACTTCAGAGAAGTATCACGGCGGTTTTTCGAAAAAGCCGCGGTTCATCCAAACCCGCTGGTGGTTAAAGCAGCTAATTATCGATCTAACAAAAACGCGACCGAACGCAAACGTCGACCGCGAAATGTGCTAGACGACACGGACGTCTCAGCACTCCCTGACCACGATACGGTCAGCCACGATCCGAACAACACTGTACACACAGTTAATAGTTTCAACATCACACGCACAACGTCGCGCGACCGCCGTAGAGAGCGGCGCGAAGCTATCGTTCATAACACCGCGTACACCAGATACACCCGTGTTCCAGGGCGGTTCTCACCGCCCAGAGTTTCCGACACACAAGTCGACAGTCCGAACGGAGGCCCGCAGTCTCCCTTGGACGGTCATTAGATGACTTCATATAATAAATTTATGGAGATATTCACTGTAGCGCAAGCACGCTAGCGAACGCAACGGTCCGAACTTAGATGTTTAGTAGGAGTTTATATTTATGTATCTATGTTTTGGGTCAAACCAAACCTGGCACGCGGGCCCCGGGCCCGCGAGCACAGCATCCGATGAAGCTGTAAAAGCCAAAAGGCTAACAGCGATCACATCACCGAAAATAAGTATAAGTCTGCCGTAAAATAGTAGTGTGCCAAAACGGTGTTTCAGTCCGAAGGACACTTAGAGCTAGTATGATTACTGGGCATATGAGACTTAAGAACTGATGTCTCAGGGGAACGGGCGCAGTGTGATGCCACACAGAAATGTTCTGGGAGACACAGTATTTGTTATGGGCAGATGTTGCACTTACCGTCAGTAGAACGTTTAGCTCGTCTCGTCGCTTGCTACTATAAAAAATAGAGAATTATATTTAAATAAAACAATTTTTTTATGGATTTAATTGCGTTTCATTTTTAACGATTTCTAACCCGACGTTTCGAGTGCTTTACAGAACCAATGATCACGGGAGGACTGAGGTGACCGATGACCTGATGTCATAGTTAACCCGGGGTGGGGTACCTTCAGCTTTTAATTATTATTTTTAGACTGATCTACGCAGAAAGAACTAACTTTGTATTTAAGTCTTGCAGAAAGAGCTAACTGTGTCTTTATGCTTGGTTTTTAATTTTATTTTATTAATAATTAAATCCCAAGCCGGTGGTAATACCCAACCATCTTCTCTAATGAAATTAGCATGTTTTTTAATTCCAATGGCCTCGCGAACCGCCTTGGTAGGAATCGGTGTTCTTTTGCAAGGATTTGTGGTATATCAAATCTGATGTGGGATAATCCAGAACATGGTAAAAAATAATAAGCAATAATAATAATTGTGTATTTATTTATAACAAGCTGTGCCCCGCGGTCTCTCCCGAGGAAAAAAGTCAAACTGAACGATAATATAGATTTGTACTTCCCTATTTGAATCGGATTTTGAGGTTTTAATTTTTTTGCGCGGGTACACTAATTATTTTTCTAAAATTAAAGTATCCAAAGTTACCCGCTATAACATCCGATATCTGTCAGTAAAAGTCCCATCGAAATCGGTCCAGCCGTTTCGGAGATTAACCGGAACAAACAGACAGACAACCAAACAATATGAAAATTGATTTTTCTTATAAGTGCCGTATATACCGTATTTACCGTGACGTATATTTCATCATAGAGTAAAAATCTGTTATTTTATTATTACAAACAGACCCTTCAATTTTATTTATTGTATAGATTTTAACTTTCCTTAAGAGGTAAATACTACAGGGCAGTGTAATTGCATTCCGTTCACATCAATTGCATGATAAGAATTTTTCTCAGAATTTATATTGGAAATGCTTTTGTTTTCCAGAACCGACGGCGGTGAACTGCAAACAATTAGTTGCCATTGGAATATTTCCAGTATATTTAGAATAAAAGAAATGGTTTTGAGCTTAGCACAAAAAGTTACAAGCGAATGTACATATAATACGAGTACAAATAGTTTAAAATTAGAATTATTTTTATTTATTTATTTCACTATTTATACATAAATCCCTAATAATAGAATAGAAATAGAAATATTTTATTCAGAAAAGGAATTCGAAAAATCTACAATATGCTAACCTACTAGCGTAGCTACCCACTAGGCGTAGCCTGTCCTGTGGGGGAAACTATTTATGTATTGTTTTTTTTTATTGGATAAAGTGACGCAGCGAGCACGTTCACCTGTTGGTAAGTGCAACGTCTGCCTATGACAAATGCTGTGGTTTCAGAACATTTCTGTGTGACACCACTCCGAGCCCGCCACCCAGAGACATGAGTTTTTAAGTCTCATATGCCCAGTGATTCCCCCAGCTCTGAGTGTTCTTCAAATCGAAACACAGTAGTGTTTGCACACTGCTACTTCACGGCAGAAATACTGGCCCTGGAGTAGTACCTACCTGCATAGGAATTCTACCACCAGCTTTTTAATTGAGAACCTCCTGAAATATTCACCTGGTGGTTTTCACCACCATTTTAGCCTATCACCAGTCCAATGCTGAACACTGGCCTCCCCTATAGATTGCCACAAAACTTAGTAACTCTCGTTTTGGGGAGGTTATTACACCGCCACGGCATGGTGAAATATTACGATAAATTAAGACCCATATAAAAATAAGGTAATTTACAGTCAGGTATATTTTGTTTGGTGGTAGCTTAAGGAAATCTACCACCCCATCCCGTCCACCAGAAGATGGTCAGCAGCATCTTCTTGTAACATCTTAATAAAAAAACTGCGGTTGCCAACCCGCCTGCCAAGCGTGGTAACTATGGCGAATTCCTCTCAAAATGAGAGCTGCAAACTTTTGTGCCAATCTATGGGGGAGGTCTATGATAGCAGTGGACTAGTGATAGGCTAAAATGATGATGATACTTTGTTTAAGCTTTAACAGTTTTAATGACACATCCAAATAAATCCATAGACGCCTGATACCAAACGCTTTTCCACAGGAGTGCTCTGTGTTTGTATTCGACAAACGCATCGCCGAAAAGCTTTATAAGCCTAAGCGCAAAGAGAGCATGCTTGAACGCATCCGTTACTGCATCTGTCAACTCGAGAAAATGCGCCATCCCAAAATGCTTCAGATCATTCACTCTCTGGAAGAGGGTAGCAACACCATTGCCTTCGCATCCGAGTCGGTATTAGCGAGTCTACACAACATTTTAGCATGGCATGTAAGTATAAATGTTTAAATTAACTTTCTAAACTTAAGACTCGATCGTGCCTAATTTAATAATTATCGGTAGTATATTGCTTGCACTATAATAATAATTACACACATACATACATAAGATCACGACTGTATCCCATATAGGGTAGTCAGAGACTGTGGACTCACTGCAATAACAGATGACTGCCACAATCCACGTTTCACCAAAACAATATAATGCAATTGGTGTGATAGGTGGTGAGCCCATCGCCACCATGCGCTGTTGGGTGCACAGTGCAGTTTAATTCCTTACTCGCCTTTTACGAGATTCATTGGATGAGATGGAGTGGTAGTATTCTTTTAACGAGCCGCCACCACACGGCTTTAATAATAATTACGACTAGAGAAATGATTGAAAAGTATAATTTTGCCGGTTTACGCCGATAGGTGTCCGGCAGAGTAGAATAACACCTACCTCTTTCCTGTTGAGGTGTCGTATGAGACGACTAAGGTATTGTAGGAACAGCCGCTATCCGTGCAGAACAACACCACTGACACTATACTACTCGTGGCAACGCAATGGGGAGTAAGATTTTTTTTGACTCGTACCAAAATGGTGGTACGAGTTTCCCATGGGGGCGAAAAGTGGGCTACGAGTGTGGCTGCTGCCTACTCCTTTTATATGGGAAAAAGGCGTGACTATATGTAAGTATGAATGTTTAAATCATTCAATATATTCCAATTTTAAAAAGTATACAATAACATAAATTCTGACGCTAAAATTACTCACAAGTTATAGTAGTTGTTCTAATAAACTTGTGTATAAGTTTTTCATCACGTTTATTTCAATTTCATAACTAGTGTATGCAATGCTTCATAATGTACATTAATATACAGAAATCACTGTAAAAGAAGGCAATGTAAAACAGGCGTTCGCATTAAATTATATAGTACGCAAGTAACCTGAATTCAATACTAAAATTGTTCTGAAATTTTAAGAGTTGATTTACCACGTCCTAAGCGGTGAAGGAAAACATCGTGAGGAAACCTGTATGTATGAGAAATAAAAAAAACATATTTACGTCGACACGTGAAGTCGTCCGACCCGCATTGGGGCAGCGTGGCGGACTCATCCCGCCTGCAAAACCATCATCAGAGACATCAATAGGCTATTTTTATTCATTATACCATTTTAGTATAAAAAATAGCCACTTTGTCCTTAGAGTTTCAATTATAAAATGTGGTTAAGTTGATCTATGGTGACTGAATATTCTTGAAAAAGTTAAATATAATATTTAATTAAAAACTGATACAGAAGGAACCCTATATTTATAATTTTCGGTATTGTGTTATTATTAACTTTATTATTGTAGTGTAATTACAAAATATTAATTGCATTGTTAATTGTCATTTTATAACAATCTGTTTTGTATAGGAATCGACACCATTGCTACCGGGTGGACAGGCCCCGATTTTACCGCATCCGATATCGTTGGGTCCGCCGAGTACCCAAGCTCAATACTACGTGCCACCTCAGCGCCCTCCGTTCGCCAAAGAGTATTCCTTCTTAGACATCGAGCTACGCTATGGACTGCTACAGGTACGAGTTACATTTAATACGACATTATTAATACAATATTTTAAGTTATTTTTTTATAAAACGTAATAAATTTAGTCAAAGCTTAATTCTGGCTAGAAAGATTATTTAATTAGTTTAAGAAGAAACAGAATATACATATTAGCTGTACGAACATTTTTACATGCTAACATTATATATTTAATATTATTATATTAAATATATAATGTTAGCATGTAAAAAATAACCCTGAGTTTCTTGCCGGTATATCTCTGAGAAAGTCTTATTTATTCGAACCGGTATGGATTATTACGTTTATAAGAGCTTTAAACAAACTTAAATTGAATAAAGAAAATTGGTCTTGTTTTTTCCATATTTTAGTAATGGAATAAAACACTATGTAATAATAGACAAATATTGACTATTTCTATTTTTATATCATATCTTTATGTTTCAAAAAAATATTATGTTAAGACAGATAAAACGATATTATTATTTTCAAACATTGACAATACTCAGAATCTCAGAAACAAATGTTGAGACAATATTATTATTACAGCGGATATTAAGGATTCGCAATAAACTCCTAAAGTAAGTAATAAATAAAATTTTCTTCAATTTTGCACTCACCAAGAAAAACTAACATTCCAGTGTTCTTTACATACACATTAGCTGTCCCGCCCAGAGTCGTAGCTATTGTTGTGTTAAAATCTGTATAGAAAAAAACAGCATCTGCCCGTTGAGGAGTAAATGTTCGTAAAATCGGTTCTTGGTGAGTCTCTATGCCAGGAAAGGAATATGTATGCCAAATTTCAAGTCAATAGGTCTTGTAGTTTCGGAGATATCGTGATGACTCGTTACCACGAGACGAATAGCTTTTATATATACATATATATTCGTAGTACATATAGAGTGACTCGCAGTCGATCTGTACTTTCCGAGATCTATATATTCATCGCGTTTTATATAATCGTTTAAACGTCAACATTTCTTTATGTCACAATAAATCATAATATTTCACGTTTCACTGGTTTATCCCGTGAACGCTTTATATAATCGAATATGTATTGGCTTTACATCACATATACAAATACTTGTCAGTGAATTTCAAAGGTTTGATGAAGGTTGAAGAATAAATAAATCAATAACTTTTAAATAATTATAGTGCCGCTTAAATGATACAAAAGAGAAAAGGATTGATTGATTTCTTAAAAAATAAGTGTCGTTTGTCAAATGCCATTTTTACACTCTACCACCGTTTCTTTAAGGTCTACCATGTGAGTAAGGTGACCAGTGAAAAAAAGTGAATTCTGAAAAAGAATTAAAAAAAAAAGATTTAAGTTGAATTAATATTTCGGGTACTTAATTAGTGCTACATATGAGTGAATTAACGTTGACGTCTTACAGGCAAGCTTGTGCGCTTAGAAATAACCATCACGATTTCTACGTATTATATTTGAACTGGTCAATATATAACTTATGAAACAAAACAAATTTTAACTACGTTAACTATTTTAAAAATTATCCGCAACCGACGAGCTTGTATGAAAACGCTAACGCAAAATATGTGTCAGAATTTTAACAAGTGGAAAGATATGGTCTCTGCCTACCGCATTGGGAAAGAGGCGTGGCCTTATGTATGTATGTATGGAATATTTTTGATAACATAATTTATTTTTAAAATATTTACTATCAAAATAGTAAATATTAACACCCGGCCAGATAAAACTTTGGAAAGCATTTTTAGAAACAGATCATCTCTAAGAAGTAGACAGTACAAAAAGAATTACAGAAAGAAATTGTACATTGAAAGTCGTAGTTTTTTAAAGTGGGTACTTTGGGTACTGGATATATTATGCAATACAAAGGTGTAAAATTAATAATATTTAAAAACTTGACGTTAATACAAATATGTAAATATGATAGAGGTGAGAATTTTCAGCAAATGTTGAAATTTCGATTTAATGAAACTGTTTATGAAACAGAGATTTTAATTCAAAAATTAAAGTAATAAAGATTTTTTGTATCCAATTATTGTTACTATAACAATATTACTACTAACTATAACAATACTTTCTCGCAGAATATATTAATCAGACTGGAGGACATCATATTTGTTACAAAATGCCACTTCTTCAGTCGTACCGAAATCTTTATTATGAAAATAAAATTTATTATTTTTAGCAACAACTGGTTTTGTTTAAGTTTCTAGCAGCTCATCTCTAAAATCGCTATAAGATTTGGTATATTGATTAAATTCATGATTTACGTAAAGATTTTTTTTCGAGAGTTAATTACATTTAACTATTTTTAATACACAAAATTTTTATAAACAAAACAAACACTATTAGCTTCCTTTGCTCTTCGTCTTTGAAGAAAAATATTGCTAAAACCCATCGATACAGTTTTATGTCGTACGTGGTTTTTCGATTACGTAACACTTCAACTAGGACAAAAGTTCAACAAGACTTTTATTGAACTACGAACACACAATAACAGACAGGGGTTTACGAGATAGATTTCAACTACTTCAATCATTACACAATTCATATCCCTTTAACCGCCTTTAGTAATATTCAAACCTACATACGAGTATTACATGATTCAAAACTCAGGTTACTAAACTTCTAAGTTAATTTCTATTTTTTTTTTTTTTTTTTTTAAACGGTGCTCCACAGTAGGATTTCTCCTGTGTCGTGGGTGCGTTTTACATACATAAATTCCACATGTACAAACACCCACACCCGGAACAACTATCTGTAGGTCATACAAATATTTGTCCCGTGCGGGAATCGAACCCGCGACCCGCGGCGCAGAAGTCAACCGCTTAACCACTGCGCCAACCGAGCCGACGAAATTTTAAAAAAAATCTAATAATATGGATATGTGACATACGACCGCGTGGTCGAGTGGTAACAAACTAAATTAACTAAATGAAGTAAATGACAGAGAGGAAGAGACAAAGGAAAATTACATTTCATTATTTCTTTAAATAATCATAACGGAGCCGATATTTGAATAAACAACAAACTATCGGTTGTCCTCATTAAAAAAAAATGAATGTTACCAGAAATGGTACAAATTTGGACGCAAGACCAATCAGAATCTTTTATAACTCGCGAGGACTTCCGGATGCTCTGTACAATCTACTATTTTACACAGCTCCCGATCTGCCACGCAAAAATCTAGACAAAAACGTGATAGACTAGGAAGACACTGTTTCTGAAACGTAGTACTTACTAGCGGTGAATATTAAAAAGATCATGATTGCTACTAGCCAACCTTGCTAAAACTGAGTTCCTGAAACTGACAAAAGATACACTGTGCAAGGCGTAATAATAACTTTTCCGGAACTAGTTACTATGGAACTTTAGTAATGGATAAGAACGACACTTCTTACTAAATAAGCAGAAGAATAATGTCAGACAATAAATGCTCTTAACACTTATTCATTAATGAATATCCTTAAAAAGCTCAATATACTTTATATACAAGACCTCATTACAAACTCATACTAACCTATGGTTAGTATTACTTTACTAATATTTTTCGTACAATTTTAGTAGGCTGAAAACTAAATCATACAATTCTATTTATGTTTTAGTTTTAGACCGTCCTCAAAATGTCATAATTTTTTTATATGAGAGTTAAGAAACGGTTTTCATTCATTTGGACACTCACACGGACAATAATTTGAAAAGGAAGAGTGAAATCGTATTACGTAAAATTTATGGAAAATGTCAAAAATATCTTTATAACTTAGACTGTGTTAAGCGTCCATATCACCGAGAATTAAACTTTAGAAAATGTTTTTGTTACTATTCGGCCTTTTCAATTATCGTCAAATTTGATCAAACGTTACGGTAACCATCAATCATGATAGTTTAATAATAAGTGACTTCTGTAATGAAATAATTAACTACGTCCAAAAATTCTCTCGGAATGAAAAGCGCGCTACATTTTTTCCATATTTAGCTCGTAACCGAAATTTCGATGTATATATATATATATATATATCTATATATATATATATATATATATATATATATATATAGAGAGAGAGAGAGAGAGAGAGACAGAGCTATAATACACATGTATAGATCTATAGTACAATACTGTAGTATAGTATAATACCCCCTAATCTGCTTCGGCGTCATCCGGTCGGTGCAGTCTTAATTTAACTTACTGTTTAAAGTTATAAAATTAAGCATGTGAATATTTTTGCAACCTGATTTTTAAATACATTGCTTAATACCATGTCGGCCACTGTAATTTAATTTCAATTCCTCCTTCTCTTTGAAGGTGTTCTTAGAATAACAAGTATGTCGGCATGCAAACAAGCAAATCCAATCTCGTGTGGTGGCGGCTTAAGAGAATCTACCACATAATCTCTCACGTGGTTCAACTACATTATCACCGACTAACATGAGTTGTATTTTATAAAAAAAAAACGAGATTCCTGAGAAAATTGCTATGATGTAACTCAAGGTATCAAAAATTTACTAACAAAAGTCATTATTTGGCATGCGCTGCAAAAACTATTAATGATAAAGAAAATAATGTACTACTCATCATTACTCACAAAAAAGTCCGCGAGGCTATATGTGTAACTATTATAGTTAAGTCACAATAACCACTTTTTGTTCAAATTAGTCAATTAAAACACGGGTAGAATCGAAAGATGATGAAATTCGTATCATAATATTAATCCTTATCCTACAAAATAGTTTCATAGTCAAGGTTGATTATGTACATGTAAATTCCTCTTTAGATTATTCGAATCGGACCTATCGCTCAGAAGTTAGGACGGGTATGAATATGCTAAAAGTAAGAAAAAAGCTGCGGTGTGAGCGAACGCTCGCCCGCGCTACTCGCGAATAGACTAAGTTCTATTGATTACCTACCTACTCATTTTATTTTTTGTAAACTAGATACAATTGAATAGTAGTAGTAGTAGTTTGTAATTATATTTTTTTTATTTAAAACTTTTAAACGCTCTTTAATAAATACAGCGGCCGCGGTTTCGAACGCCGCGCCGCCAGGTTTCATGCGACTTGGGCATCAACGAGGTACGCGGCCCTCATGGTCGCAGCGGTCGAGAGCGGTCGTTTTATTTTGCTAACACGACATCAAATACTGTTTACAAGGAAGCTCTGAGCCACTAAACTTTCATGGCTGGTGTTCCCGTAAAGGAAACATTATTTTTGTAACTTAATCTTACCTGACCAACCGTCAGATTCGCCGATGAGCATAGTCGCTACAAAAAATGTTAGTGAAGGGATTGTTGTTGTTCAGTTTGTCCAAATAAAGTACTAATTTATCTTTATAATATCTATCTACCCGTGCGAAGCCGGGGCGGATCGCTAGTATTATATAAAATGAGAATACAGCGCATTATGTCTGAACGCAGATCATAGAGGCGCTACATTTCCTGCATTACACCGCTCACCAAATACATCGCAACGTGTGCCCTCAGGTTATAATTGTCACAAAGCGTGGCACCTGGAAGCTTTTCGGACTGGAATTTGTCGGTAAGCTCTAACTGACGGTAAGCTCTAACAAAAAAGTTTGATTTAGATGTTTTTAACATTGTAAGGAATAAATAAAAATTATACTGACAATAAAAAAAACTTTAAGATTTTTATGACTAATGTTGCCATAATTATTTAAAACTGCAATCTAGAACTAACTCTAAAATAATTCAAATATATAAAATAGAAGTACCTTTTTGTCTATCTGTCTGTACGAACTGGTTTAACTCAACGACTACTAAAGCTGTTGACATGAATTTTACACAGACAATAGATAATAAAGAATAATTCTGACGACTACTTGCTACCATTACAATGTGTATGATATGATGTACGTAAGTGTATGATACGAGGGTGGATTGAAAAGTACTCGGCCTAACCAAGAAAATAAACACATACTAAATCAGTTATATTTTTATTTTTCTACATAATCACCATCAAGTTCAATACACTTTTGCCACCTCCTCTTCCAAGCATTTAGACCGTTAAAAAAAAATGATTCTTCCTTAGAGTCAAAATATGCGTCTACAGCTGCTTTGACCTCGTCGTTTGTCGAAAATCTTTGACCTCCCAAGTGCTTTTTTAGGTTAGGGAACAGAAAGAAGTCTGATGGTGCCAGATCAGGTGAATACGGCGGATGCGGTAACAGTTCAAAGCCACAGTTGTGAATTCCAGCCATTGACTGTACTGACGTGTGAACTCGGGCGTTATCTTGATGAAACAGGACTTTTCTTCTGAGCATTCCTCGACGTTTTTCTTTTATTTCCTCTCGTAAACGACGTAGTAAGGTGCAGTAGTAATCAGAGTTTATAGTCTGACCCTTTTCAAGATAATCAATCATAATCACACCTTTCGAGTCCCAGAATACTGAAGCCATCACCTTATTTGCCGACAAAATCGACTTAGCCTTTTTAGGGGGTGGTGAACCAGGTCTTCTCCACTGTTTTGATTGTTGTTTTGTTTCCGGTGTACAGTAATGAACCCATGTTTCATCCATAGTAACAAAACGATTCAAAAAATCATCTGCATCGGCTTCAAATAACTCCAAACAGTCGCGTGAAATAGTCAATCGCGTCCTTTTTTGTTCAACTGAAAGCAGTCGCGGAACCCACCTCGCAGACACCTTGTGGAAACCCAACTCGTTGACAATGATGTTTTGAGTTCGTTCATAAGAGATGCCTATAATCTCGGCTATCTCTCTAATTTTTAATCTGCGGTCTCCCATTATTAAATCAAGTACTTTTTTAATATTTTCGTCAGTAGTTGACGTCGAAGGCCTTCCAGAGCGGGGTTCATCTTTCACACTCTCTCTACCACGCTTAAATTCTGCTATCCATGTTTTGACGGATGAATATGACAGAGCACAATCGCCTAATGTACTGACCATGTCATCATGGCTTTTGATGATAGCCCCTTCTTATGGAGGTACTTAATGACAGCACGCTGCTCGATTTGCTCCATTCGCGGAAATTATGACCGATTACTTTGTTAATAAATTTATAAAATCACAACTAATTATCGCACACGTTTCGAACTTCACACAATGAACTAGTCTGAACTGAACTAAATAATGTGGGTAGATTTGATTTTTAGAATTGAATGGATCTGTGTTAGACCGAGTACTTTTCAATCCACCTATATTATTATATTCATAATAATATTTGCATTTACTTGTATGTATGTATTTTTATGCTATTATTTTACATTTATTAAAAAAGAATGTGTTGATGAATAACCTCTTAAGGAAACGGATGAAGTTTTTCTATTTTGTTTAGGGTTTTTTTTTAATAAATTTTGCCGTTCTTCACAGCAAACACAACACTACAGGCAGCTTGAAAATAAACCTTCTGTTAATTAAAAAAATAGTATTTAAATTATTTTTGTATAATGAATCAAGTTATCTTTAATATTTTCAATAAGAATAATTAAACACTGCTTTACTTTTTATTACAGTTACTATAACATTTTTTTTTATTGTAACAGAAAACATCATCGGCCCAGATCCAACAGAAATGATAACTGTGCCGCCGTGGTCTATCAAAGTAGCCAAGCTCTGTCAGCCTAATCTTGATTTTTTGGGTACGTACCACTATTCTAATTTAATTAATTTGCAATCAGTAATATAATTTCAAGATTTTCGATTTAGTTTATATGCTATATAATAACTACTAAATAACAATAAAGTATTTTTTTTAAATTCCCATACAATGGAGAAAATCCAAAAAAAAAAAACAGAATAAACTTCTCTTAAAAACTATTCTGGAGAAGCGCATAAGCTGTATTTATCTGTTAAGAATGGATAGAACTACCAAATATCTGTTTGTTAGATTCGATTATCAATTCATATCCCAAGAAATAAGTGATGTAAATAAGAGTTTAGTACTTTAGCTCAGGAAACATTATTCTGACTATCTTATGTTTTAAATAGCACCCGAAGTGCAAACCAACGGGCAGTGCAACATACTCTCGGATATGTACTCCCTGGGCTTAGTGATAATCGCGGTATTCAACAGCGGAAAGCCACTCGTGCAGGCAAATAATAATCCTATGCTGTATATGAAGCAGATTGAATACGTAAGTGATGCATTTTCTTTTAAAAAACAAAGTTATTTATTGTAATTATTTAAAAATCTGTTCATTTGATCAATAACCTTTTTAAAAATTCGTAAGTGTACAAATTTGTTCGCTTCAAGCGTGACTTTGAAGTTAAAATTGAATGAAATGGAATTACTTGACGAATTGAAATATTTACAATGAAAAGCGATAAAATTTGATTTTCATACTACATTATTCTTCAAAACTTAAGATAAGAATCAAGATTGATGGAGTAACAGTCACTCTTCCCTGGAATGTGCCTAATCAACTCATTCCAGAGAAGAGGTTCGATACGACATCACATTAACTTTTTCCTTCACTTGCGTGATATAATCTCTTTAACATCTTCCCTTCCTCCGTTACCTTCTAAAATGTTCCTTATGAAATCGGGTAAAATCAAATACTCTATCATTTTTACACCTCTTGTTGGTATAGTTTACAGCAGTTTTCTTTTCTATTTTAAAATATTCAGCACTTTTTTTTTTCAATTTCCTCAAAAAAAACAGTTACATATTAACCAAACATCCCCGTCTTACCTTGACGATAATGAGAAAGAGGATGTAAGACAAGGAAGAACTAATAAGAACTCCTTCTTCCAGTATAGAAATAGAGGAAAAAGGAGTTCTTAATCATTCTTTCTGTTCCATGCTCGAGTGTGTAAAGTTTATAAGTAACCCTTCTATCTCTATAATCTCTATAGTCTTTTGGTATCCTTATAATTGTAGGCGAGTCAACTTTAAATAAATATTTTTCCAGGTAAACAAACGCTACATAAGTATTTAAATATATACTTAAAATAAATATATAACATCTAGTCCTACTGTTTTAAGGCATGGATTTCTTCCTTTGGGTTCCATTTTGGGCTTATAAACAAATTGGTTAATTCCAATGTAACCCCGCCTTTTTTTCTTCTTTTATATTTTTTACAACTTTTCTCGCTTTTAAATAAATTTTAGTTGTTAGGAACAGTTATTGTTTTAATCATTTCGTAGCCTATAAGCAATCCTCCTGTTGTATGTATATTTTTTAACTTTAATATATGTAACTTAGAAACTGACATACATTTTTCAATATTATTTAGTTGGATCAACAAGTAAGCGCAGCGCTTCCGCGTGTGCCATGTGCTCTTCAGGAAGCCGTGCAACGTCTGCTCTCTCGTGACCCACACCCACGACCAACAACTCAACTGTTGCCGTTGATAAAATACTTCAAGTAAATAGTTAAATTACTTCTATTTTTAATCGTTACTACATGGCTCTCGATTTGCTGATAATAAAATAGTTAAGTAATATTCCATAAATGTTCCACTGCTGAGCACGTGAATCCTCTCATTTCTGGGACGGTTTTGGAGCCGGGAAGAGTCCGCCGCCCTGGTCCAATGTGGGTTGGCGGACTCCACAATATTTTCGTTTGTCAGACGTGTAGGTTTCCTCAAGATGTTTTCGTTAACCGCTAAGCACGTATTAAATCAGCACGTTAAATCGCAGATCTGTTTTAGAGGTGCCGGTATTCGGAATCGAACTTAGGTAACTCGCTTACTATTATATTTAAGACGAGTGCTCCAATGCGGGTTGGCGGACTTTACATGTCTTCGAAATATGTATTTTTCATAACTTCGAAATTAAATATCAAATTGCTTATGTCGTGGCAGTATTCTGAAATCTGATAATACAGCCACTAAATAAGTAAATTTACCGACGGTAATTAAATAATCTCAAATTTGTGTAATTTAGGTTTTTTTTTTACAAAAGTTACCCAAACGTAGTCAGTACAATTGTTAGCTTGCAAAAGCAAAAAATAGTTTTAAAATAGGCAAATTAATTCAATTAAATCGTTCACAACAATTTTGGAGTATTTAAAATTCCTTTGAAAATGTATTTAGCAAAGTCCATCTTTTTTTTTTGGTAATAGTGATGTGACGAGCCAAACGTTTACCTGGTGGTAAGAGTAACGTCTGGCTATAACAAACGCAGTATCACGTAGTACACATCTGTGTCGTATGCCGCTGGGCTCATCACTATGACGCATTCGTTGTTAAGTCTCATATGCCCAGTAGTACATTACACTAGTTGACAATACTCTTCAGACTGAAACACAATTGATTACTAAATTATCAGTGCGTTGGGGTCGAGTGTATCAATCGCGCATCGCGGGCGCATGTGCGGTTGTGGTCGCTTATTGCGCGAAAATCGGAATGCTCCCTATATTTCTTTGAAATAAAATACTGTCATTTTTAAATTTAAATATGCTATGTGTACATTTATTTCATATTGTTTATTAACGACTCCTATTAACATTTTTTTAAAATATTTAGTACAGCGCGTTTGTTTATACGTTTTATGAGTTACACTATTACTAATTAAAAGAAAATTAATTTCCCGGAACAGATTGAACAGATGGTAGATCTGAGGAATAATGATTTTCTATTTAACAGATGCCAAAGTGAGCCGGCTATTCAAGCAATGCAGTTTTTGGACGTGATAACCATGAAGGATCCCAACCAAAAGACGAACTTTTATCGCGTTGTCCTTCTCGACGCATTGCCGTACATACCAAAGGTATTTCAGACAATTGAATGCAAAGTTTAAAAAAGTTTGGAAAATCCGAAAGTGCACGTCTCATGACGCTCGTTTAACTGTTAAGAAAAAAAAATCGTATTGTGGTTCAAATATTTCGAGTAATTTCCATTTCAAATGAAAACAATAAGAAAAAAATATGTTTCTTTATGAAATAGGATACTTTTGATATGAAATAGAAAACCAGTATATAAAAATCTGGACAAAATAAAAAAAACCCGGTTTCGATAAGTCATTTTTTTCTTGAGTTATCGTGACCACGTACCTAAAAAAATCTGGACGTAGACTGTAGGTGACCGTATAAATTTTAAGACAAACAATAATTATACCACATAATTTTATAAATATTGCCAGTTTTACTCTGAAAAAAGAAAAAGTGCTGCATAGCGTAGGAAACCTCTTAATTTTTATTTGATGATGGAGCTAATTCACGACTATGAAGTGGATGAGTTAGGGATTCGACACTATATTAATGACTAAGCGCTGTTTAGAGAATCGTGCCTCACGTTATCGTGTGCACCATTTCGCATAATCGCAAGGTACTTTGTATTCGCATCATTCTTTATCGAACAGTTAAAGATGCCGAAACCAATGCAATATTATCTACCATTCCATATTGATTTATTCCAATTTATCAGCATATGCGATGATGCGAGGTGTCCACTGTGAGAAAAAAATGCTACAATTTATATTCCTACGATTTTTTTATGTTCTTCATATATGTAGGTACCATCCCAGGGCCAGTCATTCTGCCGTGAAGCAGTAGTGTGCAAGCATTACTGTGTTTTGGTCAGAAGGGCATTGTGAGCTAGCGTAATCACTGGGTATTTGAGACTTCAGAATTGATGTCTCAGGGTGTCGGGGGCAGTGTGGTGTCACACAGAAATATTCTGGGTGACACAGCATTTGTTGTAAGCGGACGTTGCACTTACCATCAGGTGAACGTTTTGCTCGTTTCGTCACTTTATACAATAAAAAAAGACACTTTTGGTAATGAACCATCCGCGAATAGTTTTTTCTTTATGGATGATATTGCTATCTTTATTGATTGACATCAAAACTTTGTCGTATTTCCCGATACCAATATACATGAACATGTCATTCCGTTTGATTTCGGTGAGTAAATGATGTATCCAATGATTAGAGAGTCTTTTAAGATAAAATGGATGTTACAGAATAATTCTAAAGATCCTTTCAATACTCTTGATTGTTTTTTTGCACTGGCGTTTATTTGTTCTGCAATTACTGTTGATTGCGATCTTCCATTTTACTTTTCATGTTTAACGTGAACTGTGCCTTATTCGAATTCAGGTAGTTCAACACGCTTTTTTTTAAAATGACGGTTACAACAAATTTAAAATAACAATATTTTGTATCTCGTAAATGTTAAATTTTAACTCCTTATTTGCAAGGGAAACTGTGGATGGGCTCACCACCTATCACACCAAGTGCGTTATATTGTTTTGGTGAAACGTGGATTGTAGCAGTCATCTGTATTTGCAGTGACTACCCCTTATGGGATACAGTTGTGATCTTATGTATGTATGTAAACTGTGGAAGTGTCTGTAAAATGCGAAAAATAAATGTTATTTATTCTAAATTTAAACTAATTGGCCATTTGTATTACCCTTTCAAAATAATTGACCTTAAAACATGTATAAGTTAAAAACTATGTGTGCAGATATTAATGTATTTTGTATATTAATTTAATGCATAAGTCATCTACGTATATATTTATACATTTTCGGGTAAAGCTCTGATAAATATATACTAAATTAAAATATTAGTAACCAATCATATTTTAGAAATTACGCTGGCAACATGTTTGGCCTGCACTGCAACTGGAAGTTAGGACTGCGGAAGTTCTCTCTGCTGTTCTTCAACCTATTATCTGGCTTACAAACGAAGCAACACCTGAAGAATTTTCTTACTATGTTTTACCAACTCTGAAGTAAGTATTCATTCTAACTTATAATTGAATCTGTGATTTATTAAATATTATATACATGATTCAAGTACAGTAATAAATATGCAGAAAATCTGATTTTTATAGAAATAGCAATCATAATAAATGTATTCTTTGTACAGAATTTGTTGTAAAATTTTTATTAACAATTAACAATTTATCAATAGTTTCAAAATATTGACGCAAAAAATAAATACTCCAAATTACCACGGTAAAAAATAAAAAACATGCAATACAAAAATGTGATTATAGTACGTAAAATCTGCATATTTTTCTGTATTAACAATGCATATTTTCCTGATATACGACATTTTCTTTAAATAGAGTAATAGTTTTGTTTACACATCAAGATCATCATCGTTAATATGATCACCTACATTCTAGTAATATTTATTATTGCATCAAAGTAAAAGGACAGCCTCTAGCTTTAATTTAAATGTGGCCAAAGTACCCTGATAATAAATAAGATATACTAAAAATGTTTAACATTTAGTTAATTACTGTGTATGTCCATTATAAATAATTCAACTATTTTGCAACGCTAATATAAGCGGCCGCTTGTAATTTGGCATTGCATAATAGTTTATGGTTCGTTAAGAGAAACCATAATCGCAACAAGTTGCATTAAGTTCAATATGCAAGTGTGCACATCTCTGTATTTTGCTTTTTGTTGTATTTTTAGTGACGTAATTAAAACCGAGAAACATTATGATTTTTTTATTCATGATGTGCAGCTAATTGGCATTAATGTGAATAGTAAAATTATCAAAATTGTTAAGTTATAATACAGATAACATCTCTGAACCAAAATTATAATGTAGCTGGGTTAAGGAAATGAAAACAGAATTAAATTATTGATAATAATTGGCATGTGTTTACAGTCAAATTATGATTTTCATTTCCAACATTTATGATAAAATTAGTATCACTTCCTACATAACAAACGTATCTTAATTTAATTTTGCCTAATCAGGATTTTTTGGTAAGTTTTTGGACACTACCATTTTTATTAAATTTGAGATTTATGTAATGTAATCAACATTCACAAAGTTGATTTTGCAACTTATTTTATAAAAAAAGTATTATTGTTGCATAGTTACATTTAGAATTATTGAGCCAAAAATATTGCATGTACTTCGAAACTTACGTATTGATCGTAGTTTACAGATTTATTTTGATAGTTATGTTTGAAACATAATCGTAAAATAATATCGCATATAAAACATAAAAAAGAAGGTAATTGGCTGAAATATTTAAATTTTCCACATTGTGCTTAAAAAAAAGGAATTAAGAAGATATTATAAGCCCACTGCTGATCTAAGATTCACGCTGGCGGATAGGCTAGTCCAGGGGTAAATTATCCTTATTTTTCACGAACAAGCAACAAGTTAGTAGCGACGTAGTATATTGTTATTTCAATAAACTACTGCTGCACTTTCTCTGATTAATTTATTCCATCAGTTGCATCTTACGAAACTAGTAGAACGAATCAGTAATTTTATGAATTAATAAATATACTTGAGATCGTTTCTGTTCTAAACAGTCAGCCAGATAGATCTACTTGATTTATGAATGTATTTTTGGTTAGTAAACCAGGACGTCATAAATTATTTAAGCTTATGGAAATTGATTCTTCTCTTATTGTAATGACTTAATGACATAGTAATCTCAATTAACAAGTTTGATTCAGCGATAGCTTTGTCTGCAAGCTAAGCGTTGAGTTTTACTTTAGGATAACCGAAGTTAGAACGTATTTTTTTTCTCGCAAAATGTATGGTCTCTGTTCTTATATATCCGACGCTGCTCCCAAAACATTCTCCGATCATGTCACCGTTTCGTCTGATATTTAAAGGCGACAACGAGTAGTGGAGCCGATATTCATCAGGACATCATCGAAAGATTTTTGTTGTATATGAATTAATTCATCATATCCTAAAATAGATTTTATCGTCTTTTTTTAATGTAGTAGGATTCGTAGGAATCCATCTAGGTAAGTATCACCACAGAGTCAGTTATTATGCCCTGAAGCAGTAGTGTGCAAACATTACTGTGTATGTCTGAAGGGCACTGTGAGCTAGTGTAACCACTGGGCATATGAGATTTAAGGACTGATATTTCGGAGTGACGGCCGCAGTGTGGTGACACACAGATGCGTTCAAGGTGACACATCTTTTGTTATGGGCAGACGTTGCACTTTCCATCAGGTGAACGTTTTGCTCGTCTCGTCACATTTTCCAATAAAAGTTTTTCCTAAAATAGATTTAATAAGTCTTCACGAAATTGTATGTTTTATTTCGATAAGTAGACAGTTACAGCAGTTACATTCGCAGGAATCTTATGAATTCCCCGAAGAGCGTTCCAGCCTCTGTTACAATTCTAGAGAATTTACATACTATACTTAAAAAGTGTAAGGACGATGAAGTAGACAATGATATAATGCCTCTTCTATTTACCGCGTTGGACAACAACACCAATCAAATTCAAGTAAGTTCTGAAAGTGACCATTTTGTTACTACGACTTTCAGTGTTTATTAACCTTTATTGTTTTAATAAACAAATAGTAGAATCAGGGATTATTTACTTGTGAATTTCTTACAGACGGCTTCCCTCATCGCGGTTCAAAATGTATCAGATTATATACCAGACAAGGCTTTACATAACATCGTGTTATGTAAGGTCAAAATTTTGCTTGAAAAGAATCAGAGTGACGTCAAGATAATCAGCCTTATCCTCGGATTCTATGAAAAGGTTCTCTGTAGACTTGAACGGAACCATATCCTCGAGCAGGTCATTCCTACTCTGCTGTGCATGCGATTAACTGACCCGGACATTATAAATCGGGTTGTCAGTAAGTATGATTGGTATAGTCACCGATGTACTATAGAACATGTACATTTATTCAACGTTTAATTTACTCAACAGTGCTGTCAGCGTACTAATTTGAATGTTTTGTATTTGCTCACGGTTTAATTGTATGTTAACAATATTATTGTGATGCAGAAAACCTAAAACCAAACCTAGTTTCACTTCAATTGTTGCCTGTCGTATATCTTTGTGGAAATAGAATAATGAAAATACTTTGCAAACACAAAGCATTCTTTTACGGAAATAACATTTGTTTGTTATAGCGCGCAATATTCAGTAAAAAAAAAACGTTATTCAATTGTTTTTTGTGTCTGCTGTTCTTGCGAATTTTCAATGCGATTTAATATAATATCACTGCGAACGTTCTTAATATCATATATTTATATATAGGTTTAATATTATATAAAGCGAATTTATATTATGATGGGATATTGTACACAAAATTGAAATCTACACATAAATGGCGTCTTGCAAAAAGTGTAATTGCTTACAGAACTGTATAAAACAATGTTGCTGGAAAGGAGATTTGGACTAACAACAAATGTGATGGCCACAAAGATGATTCCTTCATTAGCTCCACAAACGGTAAATCCGGGTCTGAACGCCGACCAATTCACCAACCTCATGGAGGTGAGAGAGTCATACACTATTCTCGTAAATGCTCATTTATATTCCTTTGTTATTAAAACAGGATAGGCAATTTACTGGCGGATAACACAAAGTTTTTGTATGTAAATTAGATCTATTTCATTAATAATCAATTACATACATACATACATACAGTCACGCCTCTTTCGCATTGGGGTAGGCAGAGACCACATCTTTCCACTTGCTACGATCCTGACAGACATCTTTAGCTTCTTCTTCTTTCATTAGCGTTTTCACACACGCTCGTCGGTTGCAGGTACTTCAAAAAGTTCACCGATCTGATTGTGATACGTACGCCTAGGTCGACCTTTACCGGCTTTCCCATTCACACTTGGCTCATAAATCTGTTTGTCTAAACCAGTTAAGCATCCTTTTCTCTATCTTTTTCACTACATCTTCAACCACACCGCAACGTTCCCTTATCACGCTGTTTCTCACTTTGTCAATCAGAGTTACTCCAGCTATATTTCTCAAACTCCTCATTTCCACAGCGTTAATCTTACTTTCATGCTTCTTCTGCCAGACCCAGCATTCACTACCATACATAAGTGTGGGGACCAGAACCCCCATATGTACAGCCAGTCGTGCCTTTTTAGATACATTCTGGTAATGGTAATACTTCTGGTAATACAATCAATTAATGGTAATAAAACTATGTATTTTTATTTGCAATGTAATGTGTAAAAAACTGTAATGTAAATGCATAAACATATGCATGTTTACATTACAGTTTTATCAATTTACATTGTAGTTCAGTAAATTTACACGTGAATTTCCGAACGACGACGGAACGAAGTTTTATGAGACCGTAAAAGTGAAGCTATTCAGGGTTATCTCCAGTCTCATATTAAATAAATATTCTCGGGTCTAATAGAACTATTGTCTTGACAATTAGCACGGAAGTGAACATAAATGTTTTTTACATCTTAAATTGTTGTTCATAGATTTTATATGATATGCTGGATAACATTGATAAAACCCAGCGTTACAAGCTAAAAGCGGACGGTTTATCACTGTCAAGCCCCGATCGTCATCGAACGTTACGTCATCAAATGAGCACTGATAACATGAATGCACCTCCATTTAATATTCCTAATCTGCGTGTCGAACAACGTAAAACATCTAGCGCTGAAGACATGGCTCGCAAAAACTCAATGAGTGGGCCCAGCGCGACTGCAAGTGTCGGAGGCTTCAAGAGTAAATTCTCGCTAGGTAAATATTTTTTATTTTTCATTCTTTACTACTTTTCACACTTTTATTACACTTTTTAAATAACAGACAAAGTTTAAGCTATCTATGCGATCATTATAAAACTGAAGCTAAATAAACATAATATATTTCATATAACATGATTATTATTTAATTTAAAAAAAAGTAAAGTTTCAGCCTATAAATGTCCCACTACTGAGCACAGGCCTCCCTTCATTTCTGAGAGGGTTTTGGAGCTAGGAAGAATCCGCCACGCTGCTCCAATGCGGGTTGGCGGACTTCACATATCTTCGAAATATTTTTTATTCCTCAGACATGCAGGTTTCCTCACGATGTTTTCCTTCACCGCCGAGCACGTGGTAAATCAGCACTTAAAATTGCAATTAACAATTTTAGTGGTGCCGGCACCGGGAATCGAACCCAGGTCACTCGCGTACTATGAAATTAAAAGCGAGCGCCTAGCCCCTGAGCTACCACGGCTCTTTTATTTTTTAATTTATGTAATATTAATTCAATAACATTAATTTAATTAATAGAAACAATAACATTAATTTAATTAATAGAACGAAATAATCTATAGACAAACTTGATCCAAATATAAAAACACAAAATTGAACTCTATAGTTTTTAGCAAAATCAATTCAAGTCGTAAAATAAAATTGTTTTATTACGGTAATACCACTTTTTACTTTCTCAGGTACAGGGATTGGCCAGTGGTTCTTCGGTTCAAGTAATTCGACGAACAATGATAACAACTTCTTGCGAGTGGGAAGTGCTTTTCCAAACCGTCGTCTCTCCGACAATACTCTTATGACCCCTAAAATTCGCATCGCTCCATCATGTGCATCGTCTCCAGGCGGGACTCCAGGAGGTACCTCTGGATTACCCACACGCCGCCACTCGAGCATTGGCCCACAGGAACGTCGTGGTTCAGCTGTTAATTTGTCACCACCGACCGTAAGTTGAAATATGAAAAAATTACTTTTCACATAACTAACAAGGTTGCTCAATTGTACCATTAACGCACGAATACTAGGCGTGGCAAACAATTGTATGATACATCGGTAAGAGGTATCGGTGATAATGGTGAAGTGACAGTATTGTTTTGGCAGGGCTACCAGTTCAGAGGACGAGGTGGTTCAGGCTCGAGCCTGTCAGTGCCGTCAGCGTCACAATGTGTCGTAAGTGATTAACATCTTGTGTGGCTGCCAGGCACCGTCTTGACGCTCAGCCCTCTATTGAATGTCGACTTGGAACGGCTTAGTACTTTTATGTGGTTTGTCCTTCTGTCTTCTTCCCAAACAGACTGGGAGAGATAATATCTCATCGTTCATATAATCATCACACCCGTACATCTGCACGACACTGGTTGGCGTTTTCATCACATGTTGCGATCTTTGTCCGTCTGATCATTAGCGCCCCCTCATCTCATTACATCAACTCTGTCACTTCTATTCCTGTGAGATCATGTCGAAAAAAAATTCAAGAAAAAAAAATGAAGTGATGCATGCCCCATTATTTCGTGAGTAAAGTGATGCATGAGCGCCTCACCACGTGGAATGTGTTCGTCTTATCCGTGGAGGAGTAGTTATGGCCGCCACATATATGTAACTTGTCATCTACGAGAATGCTCTTGCAAATACCTCCGTCGATCCGGTGTTGTCTTCAAAATTTGTTCCCGAAACCAATTGGCAATTTATAAATGGCGAATTGATTTGAACGTTTCAAAATTACGTTTTAACTACAACAGTAATTTTAATTAAAAAATACAAATAATATTGATACTCGTACGAATATTACGCATAAAATAAATACTACTCACGTCGCGCGCCGTGTTCATATGTATGCAGTGCTGAGCACATCCATGTTGAATGTTAAAAAAAAATGCGTGAATCATCTTTTCATTTACGAGCAGGCTTTGAGCCGTATGTATAACGCTGTCTCATTCACTGTTGCTATTTGTTCTTCTACGCAGCTTGCACGGAGCATGATCGTGAGTATGACTCCTGTTTTAAATGTTCGTCGTTTCGTCGTTTCAGATAAAACGGAGTCGTCTTTGTTCTATTTATTATTTTCTTTAATCAAATATTAACCTTCGTAAATTTGCTAAGATGTTGCCAAAAATCCGTTTAATAATCCAATGGAAGTGTATGCTTGGTTTTTGATTTAATTTTATTTATTATTGGATCCCAAGCTGGTGGTAATACCCAACTATCTTCTCCATTGAAATTAGGATGTTTTTTGATTTCAATAGCCTCGCGAATCATCCTTGGTAGGAATCGGTGTTCTTTTGCAAGGATCTGTGGTTTATCAAATCTGATGTAATGGTTGGGATGATCCAGAACATGGTCACAGACTGCAGACTTCCTAGATCGTCGTTCTATCATATTCATTCTAATTTCAATAGAGAAGATGGTTGGGTATTACCACCAGCTTGGGATCCAATAATAAATAAAATTAAATCAAAAACCAGGCATACCACTGCAAGTCTTCAAGACACAGTTAGCTCTTTCTGCGCAGATCGGACCAAAAATAATAATTAAAAGCTGTAGGTACTCCAGGTTAACTATGACATCACGACATCTGTCACCTCAGTCCTCCCGTGACCATGGGTGCTGTAAAGCACTCGAAACGTCGGGTTATAAATAGTAACAAAATTAAACGCGATAAAATCCGTAAAATTAGTTTCATTTAAATGAGTAGTGTTCGCGTAAATATAAGAAATCATTATGGTTGTTCATACCTAAAATATAGCAACTTTAACTTCATGTAATTAAATGTTTAATATTTTTTAAAGAAGGTTCAAATTCCACCTTAGTCCAATCCAAGGCAACATCTTAGTAATAAAAAAAAAACGAACTAAGTTGAATAAGCATTCAAAAATTATCTCCATTTAAATCAACCGTGCTTGGGAACGCTGGTATGGATGAGTGTCCTAGGCATGCAATAGAAAGTCTACTATTATCATGCGTTGATTCAAAAAGGTATGGTGGTCAACTTAATATTCCAATTGCATAATTTGTTCGCTTGCAATTAATTTCCAAAAAAATATTGCTTGAACTGATATTCTGTGCCGCTTTATCCGTAAATTAAAGAAAGTGTATATATATTGCCTAATCTTATTCATTTATGCTAACACTTGCTGATGCCCGCGATTTCGTCCGCGTGGATCTTTTAAATATCCCGTGGATATTTTATTTTCTAGGTTAAAAATACCCTATGCCCGTCTCCAAGATACAGGCTATCTCTGTGTCTAATTTCGTCAAGATCGGTTCAGCGGTTGAACCGTGAATAGGTAACAAACAGTAAACAAACAGAGGGACAGAGAGAGTTACTTTCGCATTTATAATATTAGTATGGATCAACAAAAAGCTTAAACGTGTATAGATATATCAAGCTGAAACGATGGATGGAATACATTAGAGTGGTGAGGTAATAAAAGTAAAACGAATAAAATCGTTATGCCTTTCTTACGTGATCAGTCACTTTAGTATCCCTGTTAGACGCAGCTACTAGCAGCCGTAGGTACGAGTATATGCTATAAATATTTTGAAACGCGCGTTGTTATTAAAGATTCGTGATTCTAAAATTGATTGAGTATCTTTTAGGTCATGCCTAATTTACTAACGTTCCGCAGACGTTTAGCAATTTATACTTATAGCGAAATAGCAATTACCTGTTTGGGACCTTGCTTGGGGTTGTGCTTTTCTAGTGATAAAATTCAGTATTATGTATTTACCTAGTTTCAACGTTTCACAATCTTAATAACCTCAATTAGCTGTTACATAAACTGAAAACTACGTGTAATGACAGTCAGTTTCTTAACGCAAACATTTTACGAGCATTTTAGATTAATTTTTATTTTCGGAGTGTAATTTGACTACATCCGTATCTTTAGCACTACACTAATGTATACAGTGCTGATGTCCTCCTGGCTGATTTTCGACGGAACTTTCGAGTGCGTGTGAAGAGCTATCAAATGCGCAGGAGATATTATAGTGCCACAAGTGTACGGGAAAACACAGAGGCACTTACTCATCCGAAACTACCCGCGCCCAATATAATGCTCATGTGATAAGATTGAAGGTAGGCTAGGATGCAGTGTCAGATACACGGCGACAATTACAACACAACCAGATTCGAAAACCAACAATTTGTGTTTTAGCACAAATGTTGGCTTCGGCTGGAATTCGGACCAAGAACCCGCCGCGTAGAAGTCAGGTACTCTGACCCCTAAGCTACATACAGTATACTGTGTAAAATGAGTTTAACCACCATCCTATCTTTGAAACTCAATATTGGATACGGGTAGTTTTACTACGGGTAGTGGTTTAGTATTTAAAAAAATTTTTACTGCACTATAATATATCACGCGCAAACGACCAGGCTGTTCCTGGCTGAGGTCAAATTCGACTATAAAGAATCTCATGGAAATATCACATAGAAAGCGTTGATGATTATTAACATAACTCTTTAATTATTTTATCTAACGAATAGTTCGTTCCTTCAGATACATTTACCTTATATCTCGTTATTTCAGAATATAATAGCAATACAATAAATCATTTCAAGCAAAATTTTAAAAATTCTTGAATTCACACTTGCAGGTTTTTGTCACAATAAATGGAGCGGCCGATACAATTGAAAATCTTTCCAGACTACAACTTTGATCACTTATTTTTCATATCCTCTTTACGTGTCTCAAATAGAATTAATGTCTTTTGTCATTGACTGTGTAAATATCTACGACTAAGTTATTAACATTATATTACTCTGCAATACATAGGGTGGTTCTATGCCGAACACATCATCAAGTGTTCCGTTCCTGCTGACGTCGTCGATGCAATCGATCCGGTCGCGACGACCATCGGCATGTATCAGCGGCTCTCAAGGGTCCGGGATACTACAGCAGCTCAGCAGCGGAATGGTAAGACACCTTCCCATGGGGTCTCACAGCAGCATGCAGGCACATGCTCATGCGCCTTTAGGTGCCATACAAAGTGCCACGGCAGCCGGCTACAGTGCACTGCAACACACGGCTATGGCCGTTCGAAAATGTCCCTCGCTAAATATCACCCTGACGCGTTAAATGCGTAAAGTAAGCCGCTTCTCAACTGGAAGACAACGCGGCAGTCTCGCTCATCGCATCATTTCTTCACGGCGTGAGAGTGGAATCAAGTTTCAGTCAAATAAACATATTGTAATGCAGTTAGGTCATCAATAGAATCTCCTCTTACTGATGTTCAACGAACTACAGCGATCCCCGTCCGATCCCTCCATGTACAGTAGTTACATCGATGTTGTTTCTGTAATACTACCTTAGATTTATTTGCCTTATTTTTTAGAGACCTTTGTTTAGTTTGAATGTTTTTGAAAATGTTGATCGTACATGTATGAAATTTCATTTATTGTTGTCAATTATTAAAGCAAGTCTGTTGCTTTAATAATTGACAACAATAAATGAAATTTTAATTGAAAATCTTAAAGGTTTGTCAGCAAAAAATGGGAAACACTGTAAGCTTTAATTGATGACTTATGAACATATCACCTTTCGATCATTCTTAAAGATATATATTGTGAAAACGTGTCCAATTTTATATGAAAATAAAAGTATAATATAAATTTAGTATCAAAATGTTACCAATCTGTATACAGCAAAAAGTTGTGTATGATACTGTGATATGGCGTTGTTGAATTAGAGACTATATTACGATAAAGTTCTTCTCTTAAATAGTATGTAATTTTTAAGCACTCAATAAAGACATAAAGTTGAACCCAAAAATGTGCCAAAATTTTAATCAACTAAACATTTTAAGCTTTACAGTGGGGAATGAAATGGCTCGGTATAAATGAACAGTTACGTCTGACACGATTGCGGGTACTTTCAATTATGAAAGGCCTACACTACCATTCATAAACGTTAGAGTGAAATATTACAATTCCTGGAACCATCCGACAATGGTAATTTACTAAAAGTTGTCGTAATAAAAACGGAATGTAATTTTCCATAAATACGTAAGAGTCTTTTAGATGTAAACACTTAAGCCTTTTCCTTTTTAAAGTTTTCGATTTTAGATTAAGATTGACATTTTGTTTCATTATTTATAATTTAATTAAAATACACGTACAAGCGTGGTAAAGCGTGGCAAAGCCGTGGTAGCTCAGGGGCTAGGCGCTCGCTTTAAATTTCATAGTACGCGAGTGACCTGGGTTCGATTCCCGGTGCCGGCACCACTAAAATTGTTAATTGCAATTTTAAGTGCTGATTTACCACGTGCTCGGCGGTGAAGGAAAACATCGTGAGGAAACTTGCATGTCTGAGGAATAAAAAATATTTCGAAGACATGTGAAGTCCGCCAACCCGCATTGGAGCAGCGTGGCGGATTCTTCCTAGCTCCAAAACCCTCTCAGAAATGAGAGGAGGCCTGTGCTCAGTAGTGGGACATTTATAGGCTGAAACTTTACTTTACTTTTACACGTACAAGACGGCCTGTTGATACGAATGCTATATATCTAAAGTTAAATCCACATTTTCACACATAAGATCAAGTAAATGCCAATTTCTCACAATGTTATAAACATTGGTTAAAGTATTGAAGTATTCAATTAAACTGGAGTATTAAAATAAAGATAATAAGCATGTATGCGGGTGATCTAAACATATTGTTTTCATCTGAAAATTGATGGCAAGAATGGAATGTGGTGTCAGCGGTTTGTTGTGTTAAATATTTAGTAGCGTTTATTTAACTATTTATAATAGTAAGGATCATATATATATATGAATTTGGCTATCTAATAGCAAAAATAGTATCTAGTTTAATATAGTTAAGTTTCATATGATAATGTTCATTCCTTTGTTGCGTAGGCATTTTACTGAAATTGTGTCTGCTAAATATAACAGCAAGTAGCTTTAAGATCTCTTCAAGCTTCTAGTAATCTCTTTATATGATAATCTTAAAATGTTACAGTAACACATGTATTAATAGTAGTAAATCAACATTACTGTTAGATTCTATAAAAACCACTACCGGGTATAGGCATTTTCCAAATTAGAAGAGAACTATGTCCAAAACACTAAATAAGGGACCGAAAAGCTTACACACATTTTTTTTTTCTATTTTGTTTACATCTTTATATATATATATTTTTAATTCTTTCTCACAAAAACGGCTTTCGTTTATTAAACTGCAGTTATCATAACGTTGTCCCAAATTAGAGCATTTATTATTTCATTTGTTATTTTTTACAACGTTAGAGGCTACTGTAATAAGGCCTCAGGTTGTGTTTTTGTTTATTGGTCTATTTTAGTAATTTAGACGTTTCGTCATATTTTAGTTACTTTGCTTTTTGTAGTTAGCAACGTTCACTGTGTAGAATATATAGGTTTGCTAGTTTTTGTTGGTTGCATTGGCTCGCAGTGTAGTGTATTCTAGAGCTTTTAATGGAGCGGGCGGGCGGGGGTCGGTATCTCCGGCCTTTCGCGCTTTGATTTTAATCAGTCTTTGTTGTGGTTGCTTGCAGTACCAGCTGTTTTCTGGGCGTACGTAAAGAGAAAATGATTAGCATTAAAGCCGGGTAGCGTAATCGAGAGCGGCTGGAGCAAGCGACGACTGTGCGGCTTTTGCAGCCGCCGTCGCTCCGCCCATCCGCGCCTCGTCGCATCGCGCTCCCACTGCAACCATTCGCTTCTGTTTTATCATAGTCTATGGACATAACATAGCCGGAATTACGCTCTAATTTAGAGAGGCTACAGAAAGACAGTGACATGTAGAATGCGACTGCTCTATTCGTACGTACGCATAATTCGTAGCTACATACTCAATACATTACTCGAGTCCTGTTCTTACGAGTGACCGTCATTCTGGCAGTTTCCTACAATCAAAAATGTCTTGCATTTATTTTCAGTTCGTTTTGTGTTGTTATTTGAATGGAGCGAATCTATGCCCGTGTATTTTACGCTTTGCATATATTTTTTGCACTGTTCACACGAGATTTATGCTTTGTTCCTGCACTTTTGCTTATTATTAATACGCTAAATTGATCGAATATTTATCTCTAGTTTCATTTAAAACAAAGCAATTCCATAAGAGACAAGATAAACAACGACTTTAAGCTGCATTAATGTTCCATTGAAACGTTTAATATATTTATTTATGTTTTCCTATTCCTTTTATTCATTAAGAATATGATGTTACTACACTACGCTTTAATAAAAGAATAACATGTAACATGTAACATGAGAACAAAGGGGCATGTGGAATACGAATTGATCGATGGTTTTTGTGAGCTTAGAGCACTTAATAGAAAAACGTAATAGATTTACCACCATTTTAAAAACAAGTGGCTATTATTCAAACAGTGACGATATCACCGCCTTCTGTACTCGCAATGACATTTTTAGACATTGATTTAGAGATTCTATTACAATTTTTGAACCGAATTCCGTAATTTTGTTATGCCGTGTAATCGCCTGCTCAATAGCCTGGAATTCGATATCAAAGACATATAATTTTGTTCATAACATATTAATAGTATTTTCGATTGAAATGTAAATTACGCAATTCATTCGTCTTCAATACTTTCCATGTCTGTTAAACTTTCACGTCGAAATACTCGTATCAAAATAAGGAAATACGCGCAAAAGGACGAAAAATAAATTTTATAATTGCATTTATTATTGGCTTTTAACTTTTATTTATGTCTGCTTTAGTTATTAATTGTGCTATTTTTTATTGTAAATTCACTGACAGTTGCGTTATTTATTAATTTGTTCGTCACTACTCTTTAAGTATCGAGTATTAAATAAATCGTATTTATGTAAAATCAGTATAACTATAAACGTCAGTTACAATTTAAAAACGCACTATTTTTATACACCTAAAAATTTAATAAAGTTAGGAAAAATATATTACGTCATGGTTATGTATGAAGGAATAATATTTATAGGTACCTAAGGATGTCCAGAAAGTGAGAAATAGGGGTAAGCTAATGAAAAAAATAGCTTGATTTGTAAGTATTAGTATCTTCTGTCTACAGGTGTAGACTTAAAACTAGAGTTATTAAATAATTTATTAAATTGTGCACTTATCCAAAACTTGCCTTCATTAACACTAACTTTTAGGTACATTTTATCATTTGTAACTATTAGATCAAGCAACTATTACATATATCATGAATAAATATTTCTATAAAAGAGTGTATACTAAAACTTACAATGGAAATGGCATTGTGATGTTAAATTATATTTGAAAGTAGAAATACCTGAGTATCTTAACAAATATTAACGGCATATAGTGAGACATTTTTTTTAATTAGTCGAAATACTTAGTAATTTCGTGCCTAAATGTATGTTTTTGTTATTAGTCGTATATACATATAAAAACTCTAGGTGTATTTTGTCGCACGAAATGCGCAACCTTTTTTCATCGATGTATGTATTTCGGTGACAATTTCATTTTTAAATATATATATTATTATTACGTCCAAAGTCTATCTGCTGTTACTTATATATCTAAATATCTATATTAACTCTTCTCAGGGTTGTGGTGTTTTGCTCAGAGTTAGAAATACGTGATTTTATATGCATATGTATGTATTTCATACATCAGCAAACCTCCCTTTGAAATATATGATGTGATTATATGATATTGGTTACATGTATCTTTACTAGTATAGTTAGATTTTTTTAACAAAAATGTGCTCTCTTGTGATCTTTTTCTAAGATGAAACTTTAACTCGACTGTTATCTTTCTAAGATGAAAATGATATTTGACAATACTTTTGTAAAACCTTTCATATTTCACGCTTCTCATGGAATGAAAATTTTTCGATAACGTTTAGGTATATAAACCATATTTATGGTTGAGCTTAATTGGTTAAGTTTTGTACCTAGTACCTAAAAGTTTTTACTTGTTCTACTCTTCTAATTATATAGGTGAAACATGTTGCCTTAAAATCATTTTGTTCATGTCTTCATCCATGAGCATCTTACATGGTAAAATTCATTAAGTATGGACAGGCAATTTCGTGCGCGACCGTTCCGCGGGGCGGCAGACGATGGCGGGGACGAGGTACTTCAGATATAAGAGGGGGTGGGTAGCGTAGCGGGGAAGAGGAACGCGTGTATCTACGTTTCTCTACATGTGTAGCCGAGCATTAGTATAATGTCTTACTTTGTCTACCTCAACGTCTATCGCTCGCAGAACGGTCACTCACGAACTTTGCCTGACTATAGTCACCGACTTTGTAGTTTAAAAAAATGGTATTTTGTTTAAATATAGTATCATTTTTGACTGTAAAGGAAACAGATATATATAAAAGGACTCGTTTGCTAGGAGGAAACAAACAAAATCGTATAAATTTACGAATGATGTGTAATTACCACTTGATTTTTAATGAATAATTAATAATCACAAATATTTCGCGATGTAGTTTAAGAACGCTTTTAATGTATCATTATTCATGTCGTAACTATAAATTATCACTTTTACTTCGAATCTTTACAACTTCTCTCTGTATTAAAGTAATATCAATGTAAGTGCGGTCTGTTACAAAATTAAAGTAGGTGCCATCACGCAAATAACAATTTAAAACAGCTTGAATGTTTTGAGGAGCATGACAGATCTCCATCCCAACCATGCATTATACGTACAAGTACACGTAGAGAAGAATATTAAATATTAAAAAAGAATATTAAATATTAATCTATTACATATTAATGTTATTATGAAAAATTAAATAGACAATGTTATATTAAATATAGATTTTACGATTTACTGTTGCATTCGGTCAGTAGTTTAAAATTTTAAATGATTGTACTTCATTCAACAGACCTAAATAATTAAATGATATTCTAGTAGATTGGATGTTTTAAATAAGGAACTTAATAATATCTGTAATCCCTAACGTAACCGTAACTTATCCACATAGTGATATAACAATAAATAAATCAGTATATTATAATCAAAATATATTGAATGTTTTGACTTAAATAGCTGACATATGATTATGTATTACTTTTATTTTAGATATTTATGTTGTCTATCGCCGTTCTATTTATGTATACGTGGATCACGTAGTGAAATAAAAATAAATTCAAAAGTACATCATGTTTTTATTTATAATAAATCTCCCAATATCACACAAGATACCCTCCAAAGACCGGGTAATAATGTATATACATTGTAAAACATCACATTGAACCTCATATTTGACTGTAACGTCGCGTTGTACGACTGTTAATGTACTACGGTAATGGACAATCCCCCTGACCGGTTATGGTAAGGCCTCCGTTCTTGAGAAGGGCTTATGTCCTACCGAACACTGGGACATTAACAGGTTGGTGATGATAATGGTGATCATGATGAGTGTTATTATAAAATTAATCAATTTACTGAGGAAAAAGGTGGTGGAATAACTAAAGTGGAAATAACTCTTACTCTGCACTTGCAACCCTACTGGCTACTAAATTTATGAAGTAGAAATAATTTTTATGTATGTGTTTTTTTGTGTTTTTTTCCCTAGCGGTGTAGATTTTCATGCTCTAGCAGATGGTATTGCCAATAAAAAGGGTAGCGCTAGCCGCCAGATTGGGTGGTCTGGTCTGGGACGTCTCTTCCAACCAGTAATCTTTAGATGTCGTATTATATTGTTCGCATCTCAGAAACAGTCATAGCGCGATTATGGACATTTGAGCTATTTCTTGAGTTTCATGTGACGACGTAAACGTCGCTACAATGGGCGGGTTTTCGTCTTTATTATTAATATCAAATGTCAGTTGCTATACAAATTCAGGTTTTAGTGATATGAAATGGTTTTGTGAATAAGCATTATTTTTGTGCTTAAAGGATTTTGTAGGCAGCAAGAGTCCGTCACGACTCTCCGCTAACAAGTCAATCATAATGATGATTATCATTGCTTGGATGATTTTAGACAAAAAGAAATGTTGGTAATTATGTAAAGAAAATGTTTTTCGCCTCGAGAAGATTTCCCGCGAGAGCTTATTCGTTCGTTCCTGCATCTCAGATTACGTCAATTTCCTGTCTGCTTATTATGCACCTCTTTACTTTTACTCCTTCTTTGCAAAATCTGTATTCACTGATCGTAGACCATCATCATCATCATTTCAGAATATCACTAGTCCACTGTTGAAGACAGGCCTCCCCCATAGATTGCCACAAAAGTTTGTAGCTCTAATTTTGGGGGGATTTTGCCATAGTTGCCACGCTTGGCAGTCGGGTTGGCAACCGCAGTTTATTTATGAGATGTTCTAGGAAGATGTAAATTAAACTGTAGATGATTTAATAAGATAGATCTTGATGATATTGTTATTACTCTTACCAGATATCTTCTGGTTCCAAATGATAAAGTAAGTGTCTTATCTTAAAATAATGAGCTAAACAGTTACAGCCTTTAAATATTCCACTACAGATCGTAAGCATCTTCTCGTTTTTTTGAAGTTTGGACCGGGAAGAGGGAAATATTTTTATTCCTTGGACATGCAAGTTACCTAACGATGTTTTATCTTTACTGCTGAGCACGTAAACCAGCATTTAAAAGTGCTGTAAAATTTAAACGGTATCGGAATGTGAGATCGAACACAGATCGCTAGCGTACTTTGAAATATAAAGCGAGCGGCCCAGCCCGTAACTAACATGGCTTATCTTCAAATTATAACCTTCAAAAAAAACATTATCTGTAACAATAAATATGGATAAGTTGGATGACACTAACTTGTCAAATGAAGTGACCAACTCAATTCTATTCTCACCTGTTTTCATATTACTAAAATCCTCTTATTACTTTATTAACAAAGTTAATGTACTATTTGTTACGCTTTATTAACTTGATCTGTACCGCCTAGTCATTTTACGTCCGGATTAGGCATAACTGTGGCCGTAATGAGGGATCTCATGGTCATTTATTGTTTATGTGTCCCGAACTAATTACATTTTTGTATGGTCTTCTCCCCTTAAACATAACTCGTCGATCTAACATGATAACTCTAATCTTGACGATCTTTAGTCTTTACTTTTTTAAATATTATTCGTGGGATTTTTTCCGAAATTAACATTAATGTACATGCCCAAGTGACGTTTTTATTGTGTCTTTATTTTCGGTCTTTATTTTTTTTTCGGACCGATAATTCAAAATTACCTTTTATTCTACTTATTGTTACTGTCATCACTAACATTATTTAGGCAAAAGTCTTTTAAGAGTAGCTGTAAAAGATACAATATGAGCCAATATCACGCCTCTTTCCCGTGGGGTGGGCAGAGACCACATCTTTCCACTTGCTACGATCCTGACACACACCTTTTGCTTCTTCTACTTTCATTAGTGTTTTCATACAAGCTACTTGGTTGCGGGTACTTTTGACGTGGATACTGAATAACATTCTCCATTTTTTGTGCTTCAAATACGATAAATAATAACACTATTTACTCACCAATTATTGGAAACAAAAAGAAAGGGTGACTATGAAATATAATAGTAGTGGTGTAAGTGTGTGAACCCAGAACATTTCTGTGTGACACCACATGCTATGTAATGTTTAATAATGTGTCAACTTTCAATTGACCAGGTATTTGAAAAGTAGGCTATATGAGTGACCTCAGACTACCCCTTATATGGGAGGAAGGCGTGACTATACGTATGTATGTCGTTATAATATTTGTGGATTTAATAATTGTTAAGAATTTTAAATTAACCAGGTGGGATATAAAAATTATGTTTATTCCTTCAGATATTTATTTATTTTAAAGTGTTATTGTGTGAATAAGAGCCGATTCTAGAATTTTGGGGCATTAAATTCTGGGGGGAGCACGGCCCCATGACCCCCTGACCTTCCGACTCCCGGCCCGACCCCCCGACCCCCTATCTGCATACACCAATACTTATCGGCCTATTAAACATATGTATATAGGGATGTATGTTATAATCTACAATCAAAACGTTCGCGATTAAATATATTATTCATCGGTATCTACCGCGTTTCTTGTAGTCCACGGATTAAGTCATGTTCAAGCATGGGATAACATTTAAATTGCCTTGAAAATTGCGGTCTACGGCAATTAATTTCAATGTTGTCGGGAACATGCGAAACAGAATTTATACTTAACATTAATCAGTAAATATTACAGTAATCCTATTAACATTTCGATGTTCGTTATTTAGTTTCGACAAAACAGGGAAATTTTCTTAATGTTTTATATGTACTTCATAATATTATGACCCATAATGTATATTACACAACATACGATAATTATTTCTAAGATTGCAGATAAAACTACCTTGAAATATAAGAAAATCCAAATTAAGGATACAATCAACAAAACAAATATTGTTAACGTTCTTATTGTATTATTTACAACAGGTTTTTAATTACATATTTTATCTTACAAGGATTGTAAATACATTACATTTGACAATAAAATAATATCATTTTATCGTCATCGTTTCAGCCTATCACTAATCCACTGCTGAACGTAGGCCTCCCCCACAGTTTGCAACAAAAGTTTGTAGCTCTAATTTTGGGGGGAATTTTGCCATAGTTGCCACGCTTGGCAGGCGGGCTGGCAACCGCAGTTTATTTATTCTGATGTTCCAGGAAGATGCTGCTGTCCATCTTCTGGTTATAATTTTCCCTCTGTAGACTTTTACGACACCCACGGGATGAGATGGGGTGGTAGATTATCTTAAGCCGCTACCACATGGCTATCATTTTATACTATTACATTTTATTTGTTAAATTAGGGTAATTTTACCCTAATTTTACAAAATTCTTAGTCATTTGCATTAAATTTCATTCTCTGTGCTCATTCCGTTGTCTAATACATGTGGTCTTAAATTAATTAGTTTATTTGTTGTTGCTCTTAATATATTTACGTGTTTTGTGTTGTTTCGTGATATTGTGTTTGTCCTACTAACTGGTAAGTGTTAATAGTAATTTCTTCTTCCACGTTCCTGAGAATAGATGAAGACGAGCCTCCGGTTGGGGGAGGTCCGCCTCCTCCCGATATTAATCAGATCTCTCAATACAAGAAATTTAATAGCTCTCAAAAAAGTGGTACGAAACGCACAGCTGGCTCCGAACTCGTAAGTAAAGCAAAGAAAAATAATCCACCTAGCGACTGTATTCAGTCTGTGTATACAGATCCTGGCTTTGAGGACTCCAAAATATCTTACTCTGAAAATGATGTGGGCCCCTTTACAATTCATGTTGTAAAAACAGAATCTGATCCAGCAGCTGGACTATCCATTAGGGTTCGTAAGTTGCAACAACTCACAATTTCTACATAAAAATAATATAGAGGGATTGGCAAATGGTGGCATTGAAAGTGTAGGTAGAAATAGGATATCAGTGGAGTTTAAGTCAGTTTAATATGCTTATTCATTTTTTGATAATAATCTTCTAAAAATAACCACTATACTGCCTTTATACCAACATTTCAAGTAAACCAGAAGTGGAGTTGTCCGGGATATTTCTACGGACTGGTCTTTATCGCTCTCTAGCTCGCAGATTAAACGTTAAAATTATAAAAGAGCAGGGTACTACTTGGGTGCCTTCTAGAAGTGTGGTTCTGACATTTTCAGGGCAGGTACTGCCTGAAAAAATTTACTGCTTCAACACAGTTTTTCCTGTTACACTGTACCAACCCCCACCTATACAATGCCGTAACTGCTGTATATTTGGACATGTTCACGCTCAGTGTCGGTCTAAACCTCGGTATTACCGATATGCCCAACCCCATTCAAAATACTCATCCTGTTTTCTTTGTAATGGACACACAAGGCCATAGTTAGTAACTGCCCAGAAAGCCATCAAAAATGTTATGTCACATGAGAACATTACCTATTCAGAGGCATCCCTTAGATTCCCAACATCTAACAAATCGTATGCTGAGGTTACCCAAAATACTCCTCCTGTTTCTCACCTGCTACAGAACCCTCCTCCCCATAGAGCCCCGTCTAATCCCTCTCAGTTACCTTCTCCCACTGAAACATCTTAAAAAAAACCTTTTTAGAGTTCCCCAAATGAAGGAAGTATTCTCAAAGCCTTACGACATCAAAAGTCATAATGATATAATTAGATCTCCCTATCACAACCCAATGGATGTCAATCCATTCATCAATATCCTATCCAAATTTAGTGATGAACTATCGAACAATGTTGAAATGTTACTTGAACAATTCGTAACTAAATTAATAAATAAAAATGCTCCAATAATTCTACAATGGAACTGTAGGAGTATAAGGAATAAAAAAATCTGATGTTATTTATCTTTTAAACTCCCACAAACCTGCTGTCTTTGCTGTCTCGGAGACATGGCTTAAACCTCTCGCATCTCTCTTCCGAGTGCCAGGGTATGCAAGTCTGCAGGATGACAGAGCCGATTACCGAGCTGGTTGTGCTCTTCTCATTAAAAGGTCCACAACCTTCTCCTAAATTTTGATACCCCCTCATAGTTCAGCCCTTCACATTATAGCTGTAAGAGCTTATAATTTTTATTTTATCTCTTCTTATATTCCTCACCCTAATCCAAACCTTATTTCAGAGCTTAACAACATCTTATCCTCAATTCCTGGTCCTCATATAGTTCTGGGAGACTTTATTTGCAAAAATACTTCGTGGGGGTCACATGTTTCTGACCCTGTTTCCTTCTTCTTCTTGACCCATGATATTATCTCAGTCTTTGCATTCTAAATGATGATTCAGGGAATTCATGCTGTAGGTATTCTTTGTGATCTTTCCAAAGTTTTTGATTGTATTTGCTAACAGACACTAATCACGTAACTAAGTTATTATGGTATTATAAATGTTTATCTAAATCCTCCTACTGCAATTCTACGGAAGCAATAGAATGACAGTAATCGTTTCTGTGGACTTCTTATGATAACCAATGTCTAACCACCGCTGAAACAACCAATTGCCTATTTGCTGAGTCAAATACAAGGTGCTAGAAGGTGTAAGTTTATAAAATTGCAATTTTTAAACAGCGTGAAGAAAATTTTATATTTTTTTTAATCACTTACAAAAGAAATAGAAACTATAAAACCGGCATTATTATTTATGTTAGATCTAAAGTACGACTCGAAGATACTTTAAGTATATTCTAACTGGATTCAATAATCAAAGCCCCCTCAGTCAAAGCCAAATCACAGTGCGTCGCACATAAGCATCCATGGAAGCATGCGGCTAACACCATTGATATGAAATACTTTTTGTGTATATTGTACGATCCAGTGAGCCTTAGTATTGTTTAACTATATAAAAAGATCCGCCGCGATCCGCCCCGGCTTCGCACGGGTAGATAGATATTAGGAAGATAAATTAGTTCTTTCTTTGGACAAATAGAACAACCACAATTCCTTACACTAACATTTCTTGTAGCGACTATTCTCATCGGCGGCTCTGCAGCTGGTCAGATAAGATTATGTTATTTTAACAAAATAATGTTTGATTTATGAGAACATAGCCATGAAATACAGAGACACCGCGGCCGGGGTTTTTTCTAAAGAGCGTTTTAAAGTTTTAAATAAAAGAAAATATGTAATTAAAAGTACAAACCACTATTCAATTGTTTCTAGTTTACAAAAAATAATATGAGTAGGTAAGTAATTAATAGATCTTAGTATATTCGCGAGTAGCGCGGGCGAGCGTAGGGCTGTTCGCTCACACCGCGGCATTTTTCTTACTTTTAGCATTTTTATACCTGTCGTAAGTTTTAAACTATAGGTCCGATTTGAATAATTCAAAGAGGACTTTACATGTACATAATCAACATTGACTATGAAACTGTTTTGTAGGATAAAGATTAATATCGTGATACGGATGTCATAATCTTTCGATTCTTCCCGTGTTTTGATAGACTAATTTGAACAAAAAGCGGTTATTGTGACTTAACTATAATAGTTAGACATATAGCCTCGCCGACTTTTTTATGAGTAATGATGAGTACTATGAAAATGTAGTACATTATTTTATTTATCATTAATAGTTTTTACAGCGCACGCCAAATAATGACTTTTATGTGTAAATTTTTGATACCTGGAGTTACATCATAGCGTTTTTCGTAAGGATATCGTTTTTTTAAATTAAATACAACTTGTTACTCGGTGATAATGTAGTTGTATAAAGGTGAAAGCATTTTTAAAATCGGTTCGGTAGTTTTTGAGTTAAATCATTACAACCAAACATACAAAAAATCAAATCTAAATATAATATTAGTTTAGATAACATTTTTTTTGCAAAATATGGCCTAATCACTGAAATCTCTGAAGCATCTCTTTGGAATAAATTTAAAGAAATTAATATATTACCCATAGCCTCTCAATTTATATTTGAAAACATAACAACATAAACAAGTTTAATTAAAAGTACTTCAAATCATAATGTAAACCAAGAACAATGCCATAATGACTTCACAGAGTCGGTAACTGATTCAATAGGTATATACGTATACCTTTTACACTACCAAGCCTAGAAAGTGCACAGTCTCAGGGTCATTATTATTTTTTACTTTATATAAAGGGTTATTTAAGAATGATGTAATACGATACGATATAAAACGATGATTGATCGATGCCAAGCTATTCATACATTTTTATATTTATCACACTCTTGTAATTATTTATATATTTTTTTAAATTTATACAAATAAATAAAATTGAAGTGACTGTCTTTGATTTCACAATAAAGACTTGTCTTAATTACATATGGTTATTTGGAGTATACCAAAACTCGAACACTCGTGTTTTATACTTTTGTCTATCTGTTTGTTTGTCCGGACCTATCTCCGAAACAGTTGACTCGTTTTTGATGGGGCTTTCATTGGCAGGTAGAGACAGTAGTCTAAGCTACTTATTATTTCGAAAATATTTAAGGTTCTTGCGAATACTTTTATAAATTGTTGAAATTAAGAGTTATGCGGATGAACGTGTTATTATATATACAGATTTTCTATGAGACTGTGAGCACTTTAACTTGCACCTTGCAGTTGCGAGTTCGTTTCTATGTAACACCGTTACAATAAAAAACTGTTTTCAGAAAACAATGCGATGCCAGTTATTCTGCCGTGAAACAGTCGTGTACAAACATTACTTTGTTCCTGTCTAAAAGGCACTGATGTAATTAATGGACATGTGAGACTTAATACACCGCTGGTGCCACGCTAAAATAATGTGGGTAACACAGACTTGGAGAAAGGTGAATTCAAGGAATGAACCTAACGATCTACCTAATTAAAAAAGACCCGAAATAAGCAGGCCCTTTCTCCTACAATAGGAACAACAGTCTGTGGGACATAGTGCCCCTCAGTCATCAAAATGTCCAGAGTTTTTAAATAAATATAATGAAAGTGAAAAATAACTATCCCTATTTACAAAACAAAACCTAAACTCAATATTACTTAAATTCTAAACCAAAACAATTGAACCTACCTGAAAACTATATTTGACTTATTAGCTTTGACGGCGGTCGGACGTGTCACCAAGTAGAACTTAAAACAAAAACTCCATAGTAGATCTCGATTATAGTTTTAGGGAAGTGTAGTGTATATATGTTTATATATATTAGATACATATACCATTATAATTACCATTACATTAATATTTTTTCTACAAATTACTTATTAAAAATATATCTTTAAAAAGCCGCCGGGTGTGAAACCGGATGAAGATGAAGAAAGACACGAACCTAACATAAAGAAAATTATTGACATATTTTTTTTTTCATCGATATAACATGGTAAGGGAATTTCGTCTAAATAAAGGCATAATGTTTCTCAAAAGCTTTTGATTTTCATTACTGAGTTTTTGAGCCGTGTGGTGGCGGCTTAAGAGAATGTACTACCCCATCTCATCCCGTGGGTGTCGTACAAGTCAACAGAGAAAACCAGAAGATGGGCAGCAGCATCTGCCTGAAACATCTGAATAAAAAAACTCTGCGGCTGCCATCCCGCCTGACAAGCGTGGCAACTTTGGCAAAATCCCTCCCAAAATGAGAGCTACAAACTTTTGCGGCAAGACTAGTGATAGGCTGAAATGATGATGACTGAGTCTATCCATTAGTGATATTTATTGTCATTAAATGCAGGTTCGATTAACTGTTCAAGGACCTAGTTTTTTTTTAGATAAACTTCTTTATTGCAATCATAGGAAGACGGATTTGAAAAGAACGCTTGTCTAATTATTTTTGGAATAAGAATCTTTATGCAAGTTTAATACTTCAATACTTTGTTGCATTCCACATGTGTGCCAACAGTACTCGGCCTAACCAAGAAAATAAACACATACTAAATCAGTTATATTTTTATTTTTCTACATAATCACCATCAAGTTCAATACACTTTTGCCACCTCCCCTTCCAAGCATTTAGACCGTTAAAAAAAAATAGATTCTTCCTTAGAGTCAAAATATGCGTCTACAGCTGCTTTGACCTCGTCGTTTGTCGAAAATCTTTGACCTCCCAAGTGCTTTTTTAGGTTAGGGAACAGAAAGAAGTCTGATGGTGCCAGATCAGGTGAATACGGCGGATGCGGTAACAGTTCAAAGCCACAGTTGTGAATTCCAGCCATTGACTGTACTGACGTGTGAACACAGGCGTTATCTTGATGAAACAGGACTTTTCTTCTGAGCATTCCTCGACGTTTTTCTTTTATTTCCTCTCGTAAACGACGTAGTAAGGTGCAGTAGTAATCAGAGTTTATAGTCTGACCCCTTTCAAGATAATCAATCATAATCACACCTTTCGAGTCCCAGAATACTGAAGCCATCACCTTATTTGCCGACAAAATCGACTTAGCCTTTTTAGGGGGTGGTGAACCAGGTCTTCTCCACTGTTTTGATTGTTGTTTTGTTTCCGGTGTACAGTAATGAACCCATGTTTCGTCCATAGTAACAAAACGATTCAAAAAATCATCTGCATCGGCTTCAAATAACTCCAAACAGTCGCGTGAAATAGTCAATCGCGTCCTTTTTTGTTCAACTGAAAGCAGTCGCGGAACCCACCTCGCAGACACCTTGTGGAAACCCAACTCGTTGACAATGATGTTTTGAGTTCGTTCATAAGAGATGCCTATAATCTCGGCTATCTCTCTAATTTTTAATCTGCGGTCTCCCATTATTAAATCAAGTACTTTTTTAATATTTTCGTCAGTAGTTGACGTCGAAGGCCTTCCAGAGCGGGGTTCATCTTTCACACTCTCTCTACCACGCTTAAATTCTGCTATCCATTTTTTGACGGATGAATATGACAGAGCACAATCGCCTAATGTACTGACCATGTCATCATGGATGGCTTTTGATGATAGCCCCTTCTTATGGAGGTACTTAATGACGGCACGCTGCTCGATTTGCTCCATTCGCGGAAATTATGACCGATTACTTTGTTAATAAATTTATAAAATCACAACTAATTATCGCACACGTTTCGAACTTCACACAATGAACTAGTCTGAACTGAACTAAATAATGTGGGTAGATTTGATTTTTAGAATTGAATGGATCTGTGTTAGGCCGAGTACTTTTCAATCCACCTAGTACTTTCGAAGTTCTTCAGTAATCTAAATAACAACTTTCACGAGTAAAATTCTTCCTTTCGTGGTTTTTATGCAAATCTTCTACGTTACTGTAGTGCCATAATTAATAGCAAGCTTCTGCATATAGCTACGTATAACGTAACTGTAAATGGTTACTTTTGGGAAATATGAGCTTTTATAAGGATGGTAGTGCAAGTCAAAATGATATCTTAAAAGTTTCATTGAAGGAACTAAAAATGTAATAGAATATAGTATGTAACAAATTTATGCTCCACCGATCGATTCCAGACCACGTAATGCCTTGGCACAAGAGTAAGCCGCTTACATGAAGGTCTTTGTTTTCGGACTAGAAGCTTACGATTGATATGCAATACTCTAGGGCTTTTAGGTTCAAATGTTACTAAAGTAAATACAAACACAATTTTGAGTACAATTCATTTATTGTTTAGAATCAAAAACTGTCTACAATTCCTTAAATCCAATAAATAAAATTATCATAAAGACTTTCTTCCCATGTTTTAGTTCCAAGACGGCTGGTCGCATTTCCTATCTGAATGGTTATAATCTTTATTATATCTATATTCTCATCGTGGCAACGACTGCATCCACAGTCCGATAGTCTCTACAGCAAATGTTTCAAATGCCTAGTTTTTACTTAGATACATGAGTATTATATCAGAGGCAGCTAAAAGTGACAGTGAATTTGTGTGAAAAAGTGACAATGAAGCACTGGGTTTAAGAAAAGTACCCCTAAGTCATAGTGAGAGACCTACACCTTGGACGTAGAAGTGATATACGGAAAGGCATCGAGCCTTAGTTTTAACCTTAGCCTCTCGATATGTATAAGAAACATAAAACTTTTTAGTAAATAAAAGTGATGTATATGTCAATACAGGAACAAGCAAAAATTAATAATGACAGTTTCTGAACCCCACAGAGTTAGTAACTCTTATATGAGGCAATACATTTTTACAACGAATTCCCATGAAGTGTACATATTATTTCAATCAAAAAGTTTTATTTACTCGTAACAAAGATTTTATAAAATGGGTTATTATAATATAAAAGAATACATGGATGATGACAACTTCTGGGAATAAGGTTATCACTGCCAAGCAATTTCAACATCACTATAATACCACTGTAATTTTACATAATTTTTAAATGACTAAAAAGAAAATTAAAAAGGAAATTGCCCGCTGAGTTTCTTGTTAGAGCTTTCCAGGACAGAGGCATTTGTTTGCGAACCAGTGCAGCTTAAAAAAATGACGATCAATAAGTATTATGTAAATATTCTACATTGAATAAAAAGTATTCAATTCTTTATAAACAAAAGATATCGTCTAATTTTAGATTGAACTAATCTGAATAAACCGGTGCTAGCTCCTTGAAAGATTGAGACAACAGTTTTGGATGAGGTCGACCAAGGAATATCTCTCGGTACTTCAGTGAAAGACTAAACAAAAGACCGTGAACCATGAAAATACGCGATCTTCTCATCGTAAATGTCGAAAATCTACCAGTGATGACTACTGGGTAAAATAACTAAATTTTATTTGGGAACAGGCGGTACATGTAGTTGATGTGAAAACGAACAAAAGAACACTCACAAGAGATTTAGCTCCAATTGGGATACGAACCCATACCCGCGGTGCAGTAGTCAGGGACTCTAATCACAACGTCATGCCGTCATTATATACGTATGATAATTATTGTAATGTTTTACTATAAAGAATTTTGTTCGGTTGACAGTTCAACATTCCTTCATTCTAGTCTGTGACAGATTTCTGAAATAAGAAAAAGAAAAAAGGAACTTACTCACCACATAACGCGAGATGTCTAGGGTGAGATTTACTTCAATAATTTTAAAAAATAAATAACATTTTGGGAAAATGATAGTCCATCCATTATGCTTTAAAAAAGAAAGATGCCAAGAAAGTTTTCAAACTATGTATGTTTCAATGAAACTACATAGTACAAATTGTCGTTTGCTGTTTATTACATATGTGTGATTAATGTTTTGATCAACCTAATCAAAAATTAGGCCATTGATGCCTAATTTTTATTATTAGTTAGTTATTATAAAAGTAAATTATAATTATACGATTCAAACATCAAATAATTATGAAAAAAAAAAATGTTTTACTATGATAAAAGACAAATCAATCAAGGCCGGCCATCTAAGCTTTGCTTTCAAAAACCTACAAAATAATTGGGTCTTACATGGCAATCGCACCACAAGATTTTTCAATAAGCTGTTTTTTTGCTGGAAATGATGTGACCCAAAAAAATATTATCATTAATGACATTTTTTTTATTCATTTAAATTATCTGTCATTTTTACCCAGTACTATTGACTTTCATGTTGGTTTTGTGAGCCTTCATAGTTTCCACATGAATCTGTGATATACTGTTAACCAATCTTGCAATTATACCCGCTTCATGGGCGCTACTTTTATGCTTTCAATTAATTACTTGATTAGCGTCTTTATCTTTTCTATGTATGTTGTTGTGGATGGAACATACTTATAAAACAGACCGTTTATGTGCCGTGGAATGATTTTAACTGAACTATGTTTTCCATGTATAAAAACGCTGCCCATCCAAGTTGTTCGCTTAACGTTAAATTCAATGCAATATTGAAAGTTGACAAAATTTTTAATGATATTATTCGTTCGTAGAGCAAGTAAATGATAGTAAATGATTCTTATCCTAAATTCTTCACTACTTCAAAGTTACAACGAACATTCGATAACGACCTGTCAGCAACGAATTCTCTCAGCGGCCATATGATAACTACATATTCAACAACAAGAATGGGAGTCACTAAAATGTTGTTAACACTAGTTCTCGATGGTGTAATTTCAGCATTTAGTGTAGTCGTCGTTTGTTAAAGTAATATATCTTATCAAAGAAACTCTACCACACACGGATTGTCTCCGCAATATCGTGAGAAAATGCTTACACTATTGTTCACTAAATAGAAAAAATCGTTCACTGTCAACGTTTACTGCTATTAATTCGGAGTGAATCACTGTCTGATTCCGCCTTAAAGCGAAACATTTAGTTTGTTGTCTAAGGTGAAATTTCTTTGAAATTTGCTTGTTGTCATCTGCTAATGTCATGATAACAATATCATGAAGGAAAGTAAGTTAATTTAATTTAAGTTAATTTGCATGCGGATCTTAGCAAATTAACTTACTTTCTTTCATTATAATGGATTTCCGCAAAGTAACGCCTGATTCTATTAACTATAACAATATCAGCTTTAGTTATTCGTGGTATCATTGAAACTGAAACATGTGCCAAAGTATATGAATCATGTCGCGGCGTGACGACAGTGTTTGTAGCTCCACTCTAGCGCTCAGATTTTAAATCATCTTTAGAACATTTAGCAAATTAAACGTTGTATTTTTTTCTATTTAGAAATATTTTAAATCAAAATAGATTTATTTTGTTAAGACAAGCTGTATAAGCAATAGTGCTATTAATACTGTTGAAGGTATCTCAGACGTATTATCGTTATCTAAGACTGAATTTTTTTATTATGATTAAGACCCACGTTGAAACTGTATCACATCTCTGCGACAAATATCAGATACTCTAACGATAAAAAAAAGTACGAATATATCAAAGCTCGATGGAAAAGCTGAATTCATAGGCAACGGAAATTTTAGACTAAACTTAATCTTACAGCTTAATATATTTGGGGTTTTATCGGATTCTTCAGAAAGAAAGAACGAGATGAGAACCCTGAGAAAATTTGTATTCACACAATTTATTTATAAACATATAATTTTATTTCTTTAATGATTATGATTAAATTTTAAATATTATGTAAATAAATATCTATTACTAGCGATCCGCCCCGGCTTCGCACGGGTACATAAATATTAGAAAGATAAATTAGTACTTTATTTGGACAAATAGAACAACCACCATTCCTTACACTCTTATAGAGCGTTTTAAAGTTTTAAATAAAAAAATATGATTAAAATTACAAACCACTATTCAATTGTTTCTAGTTTACAAAAAATAATATGAATAGGTGAGTAATTAATAGATCTTATTCTATTCGCGAGTAGCGGGCGTAGGGCTGTTCGCTCATACCGCGGCATTTTTCTTACTTTTAGCATTTTTATACCTATCGTAACTTCTAAACGATAGGTACAGGTCCGATTCGAATAATTTAAAGAGGACTTTACATGTACATAATCAACCTTGACTATGAAAAGATTTTGTGGGATAAGGACTAATATCATGATACGAATGTCATCATCTTTCGATTCTACCCGTGCTTTGATAGACTAATTTGAACAAAAAGAGGTTATTGTGACTTAACTATAATAGTTAGTTACTGATGAGTATTATGAAAATGTACATTATTTTCTTTATCATCAATAGTTTTTGCAGCGCACGCCAAATAATGACTTTTATCAGTAAATTTTTGATACCTTGAGTAACATCATAGCAATTTTCGTAGTGATGTCGTTTTTTTTTAAATTAAATCAACTCATGTTAGTCGGTGATAATGTAGTTGTATAAAGGTGATAGAATTTTTTTAAATCGGTTCAGTAGTTTTTGAGTTTATTCATTACATCCAAACATACAAAAAATCAATTTTTTCCTTTTTATAATATTAGTTTAGATTGGTAATTAACATAAGCAACTTTTACCTCGGGAATTCACCACATTCCTTCGGCAAACTCGAAAGACGACGAGTGACGCTCGGTCGCCCAGGTACTTATAGTATATTACGGCGGTTTATAGGCAGTTATAATATATAACATGTATTACTCTTAGCAGTAAAATCAATAGAAGAATAACAAGTATAGTTACGAGTTAAAAGTCAGTTTCTTTATGCACATATAACTATGAAATTATGAAATTATATACTTATAGCTGATAAGATATCTAATTACATACTTATATATGCACAAACACAATTTTGTGTTTTTATTAGTCGCACTAGAATCGTTCTAGACATGACGATTCACGGCTTTCAAATGAAATAATTTAAATTGGTTCATATTAACTGTTAAGTAGCATGTTTGCATTGTGCACACAATAGGATTGAATGCTTTTCCAAATGAGTATTCAACAAGTTGTTGCCGCGGTATGTTTGTGTTCACAGTCATAACTTGGTAAGGCGAAATGTTGAAGTGTTAATCAGTTTTTCCATTTACAGTTTTTAATTTTTAAATTCACGCCATTTCACTTATTTTTCTGAGAAAATAACGTTTTACGTTAACAATCCTTTTACACATTTTATTATATTGCTTTATAATTTAGCGTGACGACGTGACGAGTGATCAGAGCTGTGTAGTGCTGGATAGAAATGTTCTGGGTGACACAGCAATTGTTATGGGCAGACGTTGCACTAACTATCAGTTGAACAAATTGCTTGCCCGTCACTTTCTTCCGTAAATAAAAATATACAATAAGTCGAATTTTACAAAGCATAATATACGAAATGATACATTTTCATTAATGATTATTTTTTGTATTTTTTTTTTCATTTTTCGAAGCAGGGCTCAAGATCTAGCAGGCGCACTGACTGTGCTATATAGTCGCCATTTAAAGCTAATGGTTGTGCAATGTTACTCGTTGTTGGATTCCTATGCAGGAATATTCAGGTAAGCAGAAACAAGATTCCGTCTATACAATTACTACAGCAGCGCCAGTTATTCTGGTGTCAAGCAGCAGTGTGCAATCATTACGGTATTTTGGCCGGAGGAGCATTGTAACGCACCCCCCTTTAATAGCTCAAGCCGAGATCCTCTCTCGGGGGCCCTTGCGCTAGTTTATCATAATAAAGATTCCGGCTATGAGCCCTCCGCGCTCGGCCACCTCGGGCTGTGTGGTGCCCAGTCACACACAGAAATGTTCTGGGTGACACAGGATTTGTTATGGGAAGACGTTACGTTTACCATCGGATAAATAATTTGCTACTCTCGTCACCTTCTACCATAAAAAAAAACTGTCAATAAATTTCTTTCGAAGCGATACTTTATGGTTGATCACCGTACTATACTCTTATCTGTAATCGTTTCGGTAATTGCATAGGTAGGGTACTGATAGTTATTTCTTGTTTGCGTCAACTTAAAAACGTAGAATATAAAGTAGTAGAAGATGCCGGAAGCAGTCGCGTAGTGCAAATCGGTAAGGATGAAGTCCCAGTGTAATAAACAACCGCAAACTAAACAAGCTTTTATTTTTAAGGCTCATGTACAGCAGTTGACTTCATTTATTACTAGTGCTATAGTTCTTGTCATAACAAATCCAACAAGCACAAACATGACGGAGCTATACTCCTTACTCAACTAAGGAATATAGCTCCGAGAGTTCCTATGGCCAGCTTCCAGCCCCATCATCAGACCAGCTCCATGATATTATTGCATTGTCATCCGATTCATAAATGTATGCAAAATTTCAGCTACATCGAACTACAGGAGGTAAATCAAATTTAACTTTTAAGACCCACAGACAGGCACCGTGACAGGTAAAACTGTGACAGCTTTTAAAAAAGATGAGTCTTAATCCGATATCATCGACAATGACACACAAAAAAGTTACAGCCTAAAAATATCCCATCGCCGAGAATAGGTCTCCTCTTATTTTGAGAGATTTTGAAGTCGAGAAGAATCCACCATGCTGCTCCAATATGGGTCGACGAACTTTACGTCCTTGAAATATTTTCTTTTTCTGTATCTTAAAAATGTTCTGGATTTCCCAAGATGATTTCTTTAACCGTACGTCACTACAATGTAATAACATTTTACATCATTATCATTTTATTACTGTGATTTTGCCATGTATCATGTGTGTTGATGTAAGTGTCGGAATAAATATTTTTATGTCTCTTATGTTATATTGCAATTACATTTTTTTTAATAGCGGCTGCATCGAGAATCGTGCGCAGGCTACTGGCTGTTACAGTTTAAAGCAAGCACCCAAATCCCGCCTGATTTTTAATGGCTATCAACATTTTGATAGTAGACATAAATTAGTAACATAAAATTCTTTTGTTGATAAGAAATTGTCAGTTAATTTCACTATTTAGTTAAGATTATACAAAACCATAATTTTTCTCTGGTCTAAAATAGTGTCAAATATCATTTCTGTATTATGAAACACCGACATTTTCGTAATAGATATTGACTTAAGTTTATTTACCTGACGGAAACCACTTAGATAGTTCCCTGTTTGACTAAAATAGAATTCAATTATATTGTATTCCATTTGTGTAAACTATTCGATCTGCTCAAAAAGGTAATTGAGAGAAAGGGTAAAACTTTATGTTTGCGAGACTGGAGGTATTTTAACACTAAAATTACCGACATTTTATATATGTATCTATTTCTTCCAACAGCGGTCAAATAACCCCTTTTCAAATTAAACTTTATATTCTTTTGCAGTTATACGAGTATATATAAATAACACAGAATTTGAACTAGGCAATAAAACACAAAATAATTATTGTGTTAGAATTTAAAAAACATTTAGAAATAACTATAATAATATAGTCGTCGTCGTTTCAGCCTATCAATAGTCCACTGCTGAACATAGGCCTCCCCCATAGATTGCCACAAAAGTTTGTAGCTCTCGTTTTGGGGGGGTATTGCCATAGTTGCCACGCTTGGCAGACGGGTTGGCAACCGCAGTTTATTTATTCAGATGTTCCAGCAAGATGCTGCTGCCCATGGTTTACATTTTCCCTCTGTCGACTTTTACGACACCCACGGGATGAGATGGGGTGGTAGATTCTCTTAGGCCGCAACCACACGGCAATAATATAGTTATATATATATTATATTATAATATAGTATTGAATTCTATAAACGTTTTTCTCCAGTGCAGTCTTACAGTCCTAAATTTTCTGTTATGACTTCAAGAAAAAAAATATGTTGTTTTCTGTTGCACCGGTGTTTATTGAATACTTTCACTTCTTTTAAATGTTCAAAGAGGTCGTTGAGGTAAATGAAAGCACACTCTGTTAACAATTCAGTAGTTAACGTTCTTGCATCTTAGACTTACTACTACGCCCAACACCTTACGGATAGTTTTACTGTGTTCTGTCGGCGTTTTCGTTAGGATGCGTTATTATAAGTAACAGCTATTGGTATTCGCTTTAGTTAAGAATTTCATCACTCAAGATCATTTATGTTTCATGAAACCGTTGTCCTTCGATAACTGTCGGGGCATGTATGCTTGAACGTCCTGTGCTTATTATTTTACGCAAAGGCCACATTAGTGCGAAAACAACTGGAAATCGTTGAATTCATTGTTGACTATATGTCACGCCTTTTTCCCATATAAGGGGCAGTCAGAGGTTACACATGTAGCCCACTTTTCAATAAAACTAGTAAATTTTAGTTTTATTCCACGTAAATGCCATTTATAAATTAATCAATATGATACATTTGTCACATATAATATAAAGCTGATTATAAGATATACTCGTATGTGTAGACTAGCTAACTAGTGCGAACATTTCGCACAGTTCCATGATCATGAACAGATTGTGCCATCTACGTTCTTAAAATAATGTAAACAACTCCAACCGACAGCTGTCATGCATGGTAGTTGAACACGTCGTTAACTGATAGCGTTGTCTACAATTAAGTTAATTAATAAAATCTTTTTAATCATTTATTTTTACGAAAACTTAATTTTAAGATATTTACTTATTTTTCGTCACGAGAGGAAAAAATATTCTTCAAAATGGCGTATGAAAAATAAATTTGATACAGTGTTAAGGGAGATATTTCATACCGACAAAAAAACAACTCTTTATAACATTTACCGTGTCGACGTACGTTTTTTTTCTTTTATTTCATACTAAAAAACATGTATATTTAAACTTGCGACTAATACTTCTTATTCTCTGATATTTTTCACGGTCCCAATTGTAATAAGATATATTTAGCGACTAGTTTAGTGACTGTATTTGTAAGATATATTTAGAGCCGTGTGGTGGCGGCTCGTTAAAAGAATACTACCACTCCATCTCATCCAATGGTCTTGTAGAAGGCGAGTAAGGAATTAAACTGCACTGTGCACCCAACAGCGCATGGTGGCGATGGGCTCACCACCTATCACACCAAGTGCATTATATTGTTTTGGTCAAACGTGGATTGTGGCAGTCATCTGTTTTTGCAGTGAGTGCCCAGTCTCTGACTAGCCATTATGGGATACAGTCGTGATCTTATGTATGTATGTATGTATATATGTATATTTAAATAAAGAATATTATAAAAACAATGTTATTTAAAGGGCGACCTTTTAATAATATACAAGCAGCAATAAATAAACATTAAAAATCAAGCACATATTGTTGAATGTCGCATTTTATGCGAATAAACTGTTACCAAATGGTTAATTTTAGAAAAAAAAAAGGTTGTTTTAGTTCTTTTTTGAACATCAAACGATATTTGAATATTACACTTTATTAATATTCTTAAAAATAGCGAAGAATACTGAACTGTTACAAGGAAGTGCTTGTAATTGATATTCAAGAATAATTATACGCTCGGTTTTACCCGAAGATTTAAGGATTAAGCGACTTTCCCCGCTGATAAGAAAATCATAAGAACTCGAAGCAAATCCTCTTTAAATAAAATAAATAGGTATTTAGCTGAGAAGCTTTTGAATTATTCCAAACGCAATTCTCCTGTAAAATAATTTAATATACTGGTTAGATAATGCTGGTGACGACGGGGCAAAGTAATTTAATTTAACATTTGGTTTACGAAATGCCGATTCATGTGATAACATCATGTCCCGTAAAGCATAGCCTGAATCACGTACGCAACCATTTGCGGAGTAGGACGGGAAAGGACAAAGTTTTTAATATGACGTGTTGGTTTACGATACTGTGGCTTTGTGGTTAGAGTGTTTGGTAATGAGTCGAAGGTTTTGGATTTGAAAGCCCAACGAAGGTAATAATTTTTGCAATTCTAGATATAATTTTTAATGGAAGCAAGTCACGTATACAAGTCGTTCACCTGATGACAAGTGTCACGTGCCACAGCGTAACAATTGCAGTGTCGCCCAGAACTTTGCATTTAAAAGTTTTGTATAGCACCGCACCGCACTCGTCACGTGGGATATAGATTCTTAAGTCTCATATACCTCTAAATTACGCTTGCTTCAGTACTTTTCAAACAAACAGTGTTGTTTACTGTTCGAAGGCAGTATAACCGGCACCACGGTGGAACATGCCTATGCGAATACCTGCGTAGTCTTCATATTAGATACGAGAAGGTAGGTGGAGTGACTGTTTAATGTGAAGTGGAATGTATGTTGATAGTTTTCACACCTTTTTCAGGGAAAAATACCACAGCCTAATACAAGACACCAAGCCAAATCATAAATGATTAAAGATCATTTATACCAACGCTGGATTCTCGGGATACGCCTGCTCGCTTCTTCACTCTTTTGTGAGCATATACTTTATCGTTTTGCTTGTTGTAACTAATTTCAACGTTAAAACATTTTCTCGTCTAAAAAAAGCATTTCGCGGTCTTTTTTTCCGGCGCATGAAAGTAATCAAGCTCGGGATCTCCCGAGTCATTTTTTCGGACGCTCACTAAGATAACACCCTGTTTTTAGTCAATAAGCTCGGAGTCTCAGGTCTTCAATCAAAAATTTCAATGTCGAACGTAAAAAAAAAACTACATCTTTTAGTAGAGAACCCCCTCAGAGAAGAACCGCTAAGAAACTTTTTACCCATCGTATTTTTCTCAGCGATATTACAAATTTATTTTCATGTACGATGTGCATTATGTACGATGCTCACCTATGCTTGAAATCACAGCCTGTTCAGTTTTATAAGCGGATCTCAGTATTTTAATTTTTTTCACATTCGTAACAGAACTCAATGGACACCATATATTTTATTATAATTTATAAATAATTACAGTAATATTATAATTATTTACATATTACATTATAATATATTTTTTACTTTAAACGACATCGGAGTGCAACGGGGGTTGACACTGAAAAACAGTGCTGTGACGGAATTCGCTTCCGTCGCAGTGTATGCTGAGTTGTCAACCTCGTTTGTACGTACTCCTAGTACGGCGTACAATTTCCATACTTTTATTTTAGGTAATAATGGTGTTTTAGTTTTTTTTTGTATATTTTTGTACTTTATATATTTTTTATTATGTATTACTTTTGTGTACGTCCGTTTCTAGCCAATAAATTATTTTTCTTTCCTTCTTTCTTCCTATATATAAACTTACTATTTTCTCTCATCTCACACAATCGAAAAATCCGTCCTTTACTACGTTGATTACGACGTTGATTATTATCACCGGGGAACGATCGAATTTCATTCGAGTTTTCTATTTAGTAATATTTGAAAGAAGGAAGTTAGAAACAGCTCTGTTGAGTGTTTTATACATATATTAAATAAACTAGCTGTTACGTTTGCTGGGCGTAATGTGCCGAGCGCGTTTACCCATTTAGGAGTAAGTGTTCGCGAAATCCTTCGTTCGCTTCAAATAAACGCGATTAGTTAAAGCTAAACGTAGGTCAAGCGTTTAACTGAGCTCAATGCTACAGTTTCCATTTCATCAACATGTTAAAGCTATAGTGATTAAAATTCAGAACGCCCAATTTCCGACGTTTAAATCTATATACGCGTTAAGAGAGCTGTCATTGTCTATTGTACAACATAAATGTGATTTTTAATTAGATTCTTTTATTGTTTTCATACCTTTGTGACCTATGCATTAAAAAAGGCTGTTTGATGTCGCAAAATACGAAATACATCAAGTTATGGTTTTAGATTGTGACTGATATTTCATGTAAACTTCGTTTTCCTAAACTCGATGAAAATGGAGTTGGTGAAACCGGTTAGACGAAAACCGAGATCAAATGATACATTTGAACTCATTTAAGTAAAACTCGGTTTTATTAAACTTGGTTTCAAAGCGATCGGTGTGTCAATCGGAGGAAAGGAATATGAATGCCAAATTTCAATGTATATAATTTCGTTGATGTAATTGCTGTTAGCCTTTTTGGCTTTTACAGCTTCATCGGATACTGTACTCACGAGCTAGGAGCCCACGTGCCAGGTTTGGCTTGACCCAAACATAAATACATAAATAAACTCTGACAAAAACCACGAAATTCTGACTGTGTTGCGTTCAATGCGTGCTTGCGCGATTTTGAATACTTAAATGATTTTAAGTCGTCTAATGACCATCCGAGGGAGGCTGCGGACCTCCATTTTGACTGTCTACTTGTTTCTCGGTAACTCTGGGCGGTGAGAACCGCCCTGGAACACGGGTGTATGGTGTGTACGCGGTGTGATTGTCGACTGCTGCGCGCCGCTCTCTACGGCGGTCGCGCATCGTGGTGCGTATTATATTGAAGCTATTAACTGTGTGTACAGTGTAGCCTGGGTCGTAACTGACCGTATCGTGGTCAGGGAGTGCTGAGACGTCCGTGTCGTCTAGGACGCTTCGCGGGCGACGTTTGAGTTCGGTCGCGTTTCTTTCATATCGGTAATTTGCAGCTTTAACCACCATCGGGTTTGGATGAACCGCGGCTTTTTCGAAAAATTCAGAGATTAAGGGCATTTCACAGTCGCTGTGAAGGTCTACATTGCGTTGATACCAGCCGGCTCCAGTGGCAGTTCGCAAGAATCGATTTTGTATGCTCTGTAATTTCTTTGATTGATTTCCCGTCGCGTGTGGGAAAGCGACGCATGCATAGGCTATTACGGGTCTTATGCAAGTCTTATAGAGGCGAAGTTTGTGTCTTAAGCACATTTTTCTTGAAGAGCATAAATGGATATGATCAGTTTGATTTATCTCAAAGCCGCTCTATTTCGTACTTGTCTAACCGCCTATTTCGCTTCCGGGTAGAGGGAACGCGCTCTTCAAGCCGCCCTCTCTGTGCGGGTGTCCCTCAGGGCTCCTGCCTCTCTCCACTCCTTTTCTCGCTATACACTAACGATATTCGTAAAGACCCGAAAGTCAATCTTGCACTTTTCGCAGATGTCACGGCTCTGTACTATTCCGACAAGCTCAAGGGCCGCATAACGATTCATCTCCAAGCCGCAGCCGATCGCCTAATTCGGTTCGGAAATGCCGCTTTCGGAAATGGAGAATAGAGGTAAACCCTGAGAAAAGTGTAGCGATATACTTCTCGAGGGTCACGTCAAAGCCCGCTAGACGATTTCACACAATCGGCAACAACCAGCTAGGTACGATCACCCTGTTTGGACGCCCTATTCCCTGGGAAAAGAGCGTCAAATAACTCGTGGTCACTTTAGACGCAGCGATGTCGTTCGCTGCACATATTAAAAACGTACGAAAAAGAGCGAGTTGTCGAGAGATCTTATGAATTTCAATGTAGTTTCGGAGACACATTGAAATTTAAACTGAAATTCGAACGAAAGTTTTTGTTATGTCTATGTGTTATGTCATGTCTGTTTAAAAGCTCGTTTACTCATTAGAGATATATAAAATATATTATATATGACTAATGAGTAAACGAGCTTTTAGAGAGAATAACTACGGTAATTCTAAACAAAATATTTCAAGGCGTTCCGTTGTCTTTATTTTTGTTAAGACTAATATGTCCTTACCATTTCTCAAACACAACACGACAATATTCACCAGGACATATCATGATTATCTACTCTATTACTAATTGTAGTCTTATCAACAATTATTAAATAATACGATAAAAACTAATGACTACTGTTCTCGTTGACAGTGCTAATCCCCTGGCTGAATTTCCACGATAAAACGCATAGACATAAATGTATATAGACATACTGTTATATATACTTTTATTAAAATCAACACGCTGACAAAAATACTATAATTATATAAAAAAAAAAAATAATATGTTAAAGTCACTTCATTAATGTACTCTTATAAGATATGTACATGTTACAAATCTCTTTACTTTTCATCATCCTTAAAACATAACATTCTAGCTGAAGCCCGCGATAACGTACGATTTAGGGGTTTTAAAAATACCGTGGGAACTTTTTTATTTTCCAAAATAAAAAGTACTTAGTGCGCGTCTTCAGGATGCAAGTTGTCTCTATAAATAATTTCATCAAGATCGGTTTAGCGGTTGAGTCATGAAGAGGAAAGGAGAAACAGCAAGCAGACAGAGGGACAGAGAGGGTAAGTTTCGCTTGTATGATATTAGTATGAATACCTATGATGTCTTTTCTGTAGACCTTTTTGAGTGCTTATATTTTGTAGCTATTATTTTCAGTTAGTAAATTTGCTTTCTTTCCTTCATTATAATGGAATTCCTCAAAGTAACGCCTGATTATTTATATTGTTATTAACGCCTCTATTAACTTAAACTAGTCTGGCCATAAATACTGTTACATAAAAACTTTTCTTCTTTTCAACTTTTTAATAATTTTGAATTTGGAACACGTAAAATAATAATTTTAAAAATTTCTTTCGAATTTGCGCCATTTGACACATTTTTTCGTGTTCATTATCAAATTACAATATGGAATGGGGTGTTAAAGAAAATAGGATTGCAGTGATCGCCTTGCACAAAGTGGGTATGGAGCCGTCGGTCATATTCCAGCCACTTTAAAAGCTTAGTTAGGCGGCCGCGTGCTGTTAGAACTACAAAGGCTGTTAATGCCGTTAATGCCAGAATTCGTCGAAACCCCATAAGGAAGCAAAAAATCTTATCGCGAGAAATGATGATTCCCGCTAGGACTCTGTCGCGTATTATAAAACAAGACCTGAAGCTCGGTGCTTATCGTCGATATACAGGACATGCCCTAAATCATCCTTTACAATTAAAGAGAGTGGATCGATCAAAACGCCTTCTGTCGCGATACGCAGGTGAAAAGCACAGAAATATCCTCTTTACCGATGAAAAAATTTTCACGATTGAAGAACACCACAATAAGAAAAAGGATAAAACGTACGCTCACAGTTCTAAAGAAGCTACTCAAGTGGTCGGAAAAGAACAACGTGGTCATCATCCTGCGTCAGTGATGGTTTGGTGGGGCGTGTCTTATCAAGGAGTCACAAAACTACATTTTTGTGAAAAAGGAGTGAAAACCTCAGCCAAAGTAAATTAAGATACAGTCTTGGATCATGTTGTGAAACCTCTCAGCAATATACTTTTGAAAAATATACCGTGGACTTTCCAGCAGGACTCTGCACCTGGTTACAAGGCACGAACTACCCAAGCCTGGCTTGAAACCAACGTTCCGGACTTAAGAGCTGAAGACTGGCTCTCATCTATCCCAGACCTCAATCCTTTAGACTTCAAATTATGGTCAGTTTTAGAGTACATGGTCTGCTCTAAACGACACGGCGACATTAAATCTCTTAAAAAATCTTTGGAGCAAGCAGTGGCGAAATTTCCTTCGGAAACAGTGCGCAAATCCATACAGTCGTCGCCAAACAGATTAAAGGCCTGTATAAAAGCCAAAGGTGACCATTTCGAATAGAATATTTTGTTTTATTTTTTGCTGAGACTAATAAATATGTAGGTAATAATTTTAATAGTATTACAATACTTCATTAAAACAAAATGGATTTTCAAAAATAATAGAAGTTATGGCCGGACTAGGTATTATTTTCTGGTATCTTTATAGTTAAGTAAGCGCAGGGCATATAAGCGCCTTAAAAGTAATTTTTATGACTTTTTGGAAATGTCTACATTTTCCTACTAGTGTTACGTTATGTAATGTAAGTTGATAACACAGCCAGTGTTATCCACCAAAAATTTAGACCAAAAATTGAATTCATTTTTGAACTGATAGTTCAAAATGCATCAACGTCTATCAAGGAATAGACGTATTCAGCAAATTTAACAAAATACAACATAGAAACCATAAACAATACTATTTCAGACAGTAAAAATATTGGCATACATTTTTAAAGATAATAATTTACCAAATAATTTAAAATATTTTGTTTGTAATGCAAATTAATCTCGAAGCTAAATATTGGCAATAAGTCGTCTTTCCATAATTTGTTTAATTTAACAGAGTGTTTACAACTTTTTCTCAATTTCGAAACAAAACAGAAAATTAATTACAAATAAAATCGATACAAAGTAAGTTACGTTCGGCTATTGGGAGTTTATATGATTGAGCGAATAAAATTATATTTCTGTGAATCGCTCCGTTGGGTATTCATTCCCAAATTTGGGATGTTTATCCAAAGTTACTTATTGTATTTATTATTTATTTATAGAAACAGTCTTGACTTGTTTCCAGTGACCAGTAATATATTTAATATAGTTAATGACCGAGTTCTTCATTCTTTCCGACTCGCTCGATCCACAGGCTTTACGAAGAGACTATGCATCTCTTTGCATTTTTTTATCGCCATTACAACGAGGAGTGTTCCGAGGAGTTGTTCGGATTAATTCCTCCTGTTGCCAAGTTCCAGCATCACACATTGCGGCACAGCACAAAATTTCATCAGCACCACCAGGATGACTGGCATTACACCACTGTGCGTTTTGCCAGAAATGTTCTGCCACGCACTACCACTCTGTGGAATCTGCTGCCGTCAGCGGTTTTTCCTGACCGATACGACTTAGGGTGAAGTCGGAGAAGGGAAACTCTTGAAAAGATCCTACTCCTTTCTCAAAGGATGGTTCGCCCCCACGGGAAACGATACGTGACGGGTGGCGAACCACGTCGCCGCCATTTTGGTACGAGTCTAAAAATTCTTACACTGCATTGCGTTCCCACGAGCAGTATAGTGACAGCATTGCATATCATGGTATTATTCTACACGAATAAAGGCTGTCCAATACTTCGGTAGACACCTCGGTAGGAAAAGAGTAAGTGCTATTTTACGCAGCCGGATACCTATCGGCCATGGAAGAAAATTTCGAATCGAAATCTGAACTTAATAAAGCCAATGCTTTATTAAGTTCAGATTTCGATTCGAAGTTCGTACATATTGATAAATACATACATAAAAAAGTTGACATCTTATTTTATTAAAAAATTATAATAAGATACCACAGGACGTAAAAACATTTACTATTTTAGAAACACGCTTCGCAAAAGCTAATAGAAAAATGTTTTTTTAGCCTAATATAATTTATAAGTTTATGTATAAAATTTATTATGAAATATTACCTGAATTTGACACTGTCAAACATGCTAATAAAGACGAATTATGTAATATCTTTTAGATAAATTACCATAATTCATGTAAAAAAAGTAAAATAAAACTGCTTTGATGAATCTGTAAGTTAATAAGCCACTATTTAATATATAAAAAATTCACACACTGCCGTCACTTTATACAGGGTCATGTGTAATGTCCTTTACATCCCGGCAGGCTGGACTTACGAACAATTTATATGCCCCAAAAAATATAATGAGGCTCGTAGTGTGATACCTGTAGGAGATATGTCCACTTAAATAATTTGCTTAAAACTCATAGGTACCCTGTTATACAGCTGATCGAGGCAATGAAATCGTAAATATAATAAAGCTGTTATCGAAAGAACTCGCAAGTACTATGATAACATGAAGCTAAGGAAATCTGCTGCGAAGTAAATCTGTTAGTATGACGCCATAGTAGGGTAGCATCAATTAAATGAAAAAAAAAACGTATTTTCAATTTGTCTGGTTCGGGGCAACGACTTTCTGGGTTAGGGTTGCGTAAAGTTTTACAAAACAAAAAATTTTAAAGTTTTGTATGGACATTTTGAGTATTCAATTTTGTCATTAAAGCTTCACCGTTGTGTTTATCAGATCTAAGTAGCATGGGTAGGTGCCGGGATGTTATACCAATTATGAAAAACGTTTGTATATTGGAAATAGCTCTATTTGCAAGAAGAAATCGTCACTTGTTTCCCTGCTCATCAGGTAGTGTAATACGTAATCGTCGCGATAACGGTAGACTTTGTGTTCACCCTGCTAAAACAGCCCTTCTGCATAAAAGTATAGTGTGTAAGAATAGTAAAATTCCTAATAATATTAAGGAAAATTCCTTTTGAGCAAATGTCACGTTAAAAGAATCAATAAATTTATTACACTCATCTTTTAGCTTTATCATGCAGAAAATAATTAACATTTTAATTGTTTTTTTCAGTCAACAGTTTTTTTTAGTTTTTATTTTTAAATAGTACCCGCAACCGACGAGCGTGTATGAAAACGCTAATGAAAGTCGAAGAAGCGAAAGATGTGTGTCAGGATAGTAGCAAGTGGAAAGATGTGGTATCTGCCTACCCCAATGAGAAAGAGGCGTGACTGTTTGTATGTATATAATAATAATACGAGTATAAATAATAATAAATGTTATTAACATATATATATTAAATTAATATGAGTTATATATTTATACATACCTTCAGCAGTTATCCGTCAAGTTGGAATTATTGATGGTAGGATTCCAGTGCAGGAGTCCGTCTAGGTAGGTACCACCCCAGGGCCAGTTATTCTACCGTGAAGCAGTACTGTGCAAACATTACTGTGTTTCGGTTTGAAGGGAACTGTGAGCTAGCGTAATCACTGGGCATATCAGACTTAAGAACCTATGTCTCAGGGTGATGGGCACAGTGTAGTTTCACACAGAAATTTTCTGGTTGGCACAGCATTAGTTATGGGCAGACGTTGCACTTACCATCAGGTGAACGTTTTGCTCGTTTCAACACTTTATGCAATAAAAAAAAGTATCAAAACTATGTAATTTTTTATATACAAAAGTAAACAGTGGAACCGTTTATAATATTTTCTGTGACTTTTGGCGCCAACTCGACAATTGGCGGTAGTGCTTTTATCGGATTTTATAATTTCTATGTATAATTTGAGTTTTGATATTTAATATTAATAATAATAATAATAATAATAATTTATTTATAAATTCAGATAACAGAGATCCATTTCATAATTATTAAAATAAAATATAAATACCAAATCTTATAATATTTTGTACATGTTATTATTAATTATTTAAAAGAAAATTGTTCTATTAACTTTATAAACTGTATTATAGTTTAAACAGCAATAAATTCGACCATTTTCTAAATATGTCACTGTACGAGCAATTGCAACAAATCGTTTTAATGAGAATATTCTGCGACCCAAAAACGAAGCCTCTAAATCGCGCGATACGGTGACGGATCAGTGCGTCCAGGCCGGCAACGTGGGCCTCCGCGAACATCAGGGACGCGCTACACCACCGGGGCCGACGGAACAGCACACGAAACGCATCATTGTACTGCACCTTCAGCCTGCGGTACTCCTCTTTGGTGTAGTTCGTCCACAACTGCGGAGTGTAGAGAGGCTGACAGTAAGCTGCAAACAACGCTAGTTTAGAGCTCGTGGAACATTTCTGAAAACGACGACCTATCATGTTGGCACGCACCGATAGAGCACGTCGCTCTCGATCTATGTCATAGCCGTCGCACAGATTTTGGGAAACAATGTGCCCCAGATACCTGAATGTTTTAACCCACTCCAATTGCGAATTACCTATATAGGTAGTGTATATACACTGGAGGGATATGAACCTGGACCCTACCACTTCCAAAAAGCAAACAGACGGACTTGTTGGCGTTATACAAGAGGTTATGATCCACCGCATATTCTTCACATCTCTTGAGCAATGCACGCAACGCACTAATCGATGGGCTCAGAAGCACCATGTCATCGGCGTAACTCAAGTTGTTAAAACACTCAGAACCAATGTGACAACCAAGTCTGGTGCCTCTGAGCTCCTCAATCAGCTGATTAACGTAGAGGTTAAAGAGGAGAGGCGATGTAAGACCCCCCTGCCTCACCCCACATGGAAGGTGAAACTCCTGAGAATATGCATCACGCCACTTTACCAAATTAATTTGGCGACTGTACCACGTAATCAATATATTAATACATATCGAAGGCACTCCCACCCCACGCAACTTCCTCCACAGTAAATCATACCTAACCCTGTCGAAAGCCCTGCTAAGGTCCAAAAAACATGCATAAATATTAGTTTTGCGTTTATTGTAATAACTAACAGTTTGTTTTAAAGTAAATATCGCAGCATCAGTAGAACTACCTTTTTGAAAGCCGAATTGGGCATCGCTGATTGGAATAAATTTGGAAATAATTTCCAATAATATAGCATCGAATAGCTTTGCGCAAGTCGTAGCGAGAGATATCGGCCTATAGTTACAACTGTCAGAAAAACTACTGGATCTACTTTTAACGACAGGGCTAATTACCGTTTTTATCATTAGTGACGGCAAGTGTGCGTGTTTCAGACAAGCATTGAATAGCACTGATAAGAAAACCACTACCCACGGACCGCCAAATCTAAGATGTTCGACGCTTATATTATCATGTCCTACCGCCTTTCCGAATTGCATCCGACGCAGAGCATTAAAAACCATCTCTTCAGATACATGAACTTCAGCCCCGTCCGCTTGATAGAAGTGGTTTAAAGACATATGGTTGACAGAACTTAATGCTAGAAATTTATTCTTAAACAGGCTAGCAATAGCCGAGGTGTCCGTTAAGCCATCAACGCTTTCCGCAACCTTCGTGCCGGTCTTAAGTAAGTTTCCTGTATTTTTCCAAAATTGACCAAAATCTCTATTCAGAAACGATGCCGTAATCTTATCTAGAATTATTTGATCAGCGGAATTATGGCAATACCTCAACCTACTTTTAAAAACTGTTCGAGTCATTTTCATTCGGTCAAAAAGCGGGCCGCAAGACGGCGCCCCTGATGTTAACCAGTCGGTTCGCGCATGCCGCGCGTCCGCATAAGCCTCGCGTACGTGCTCATTCCACCCAGGCACGGGCGGTCTGATTCCCGAACGTCGCCGCAAGCGACGAGAAGCCGCACTACCTAAACAACTAATAAAAGAATTATACAAACCGTCAAGATATTCGCGATGTTCCACACACATACAGTTATTACACTCACATAAACACCTTAACGTGCTCCAGTCTAAGTCGCGTATATACTCGGAACAAAGAGAGGAGTACATCCCGATTTCGCAACCATTTCTTTTGCCCCATTTCACAGAGCTATTATATTTTTTAGATGATAAACCATTACGACACACTTGTGTGGAAGTCATATCAATATCGCACTCCAAACACAATGGCTTATGATCCGACCACATGACGTCTTCCAGCACATAAACATCGGTTACAGTAGCCCACGCCTGCCGTGTCATGACGCAATGATCCAGCCAACTTTTCGAACCATGGGCGTAGCTAAGATATGTAAAAACATCATTTCTAGGTCGCAGAAATTCGTAATCGGCGCATACCAACTCATTATCCGAACAAAAATTCAATAATTCATTACCAAATAATGTATTAAAGTCAGCATTAAAATCTCCCAAAACAAAAGCAAAATTAATATTTTTATCTAAAATAATTGACTGAACAATACTCAAAATATTCGTAAAGTCAGTCAAAAACTCAGACTTATTTTGCGGCATATACACAGATACACATAAATAATTACTTCCATTAATTTCAAACATAATAGCGCATACACTAGAATTGTTACAAGCTATAATCTCAACATTATTAAACATTGACGATCTCCACAATATACCTACCCCTCCATATGGCCTACCACGTAACATACCATTTGAGACATCCACCGCTGAAGTGCCATGACTAGAGAACTTACTGTGTATTGTATTCAAGTAGGGAACAGCATCAGGTAACAACCAGGTCTCCTGTAGCGCTATTATGTCAAATTCATTACATAAGTCACGTACTTGTTCCACACTCCGTCTTACAGATTGACAATTAAATGAACACAATTTCATAATGATGATTTCAAATGAGGTTACAAAATTACAAATAAACTTTTTTTTTTTTTTTTTTAAAATAACTACTAAGCAACTACTACAATATTTCTTAATTATTAAACACTATTATCAATTTTATTTATTCTTTAGAGCTCCTTCTTCATACCTATTTTTTCGCCAAAAATTTACGAAGCGCCGAAATGCTATTCCCTCTGGCCAGTAATCCTTATCCAGAAATATGTCCAATTTTTGTTTAGGTACAAATATTTTATATGCATTATATTCCTTTTCAATCCTCATATTCATTTTCTCAATGGCCACTACGATGTTAGATTTATTCTTAATATATGTTGTAATGTCACACACAGTTACGTCCTTTGACACATTATAAATATATAAAGGAATCTTAATGTCAGCCGCTTTGAAATGAGCATCGGCGTCCACCATAGCATTCCCTGTATTACCAATAAAACGATTCCTCCTTCTTCTTTTCTGTACTTCAATCCACTCATCGCTATGTGACTCGGGTTTCCACTGTCCGTTGCGTACAACATCTGCAAAACATTTTTGATTAGTGATTGTGTCGATCGGAGCGGCCGTGTGTCCCTCCGCCCGCGCTAGGTCGGGTCTCTGAGGTCGATGAATCATACGCTCGGGTTGCTTAACAGCTGTTTTGTCGTTACATTTCTCAGCTGGAATGTTTTTACCACTACCGTCTTTTTTTGGAGTTGCATATATTTCTTTGCATTTTTTCTCAGAATGCACTTTTATTTCGCAAATATCATTGTGGCACTTTTCATCACTATCTCGCAAATCATTCAACGAAACTGTCAATATTTCACGCAATTCTTTTAACTCCGTTGACTTTACATAGGAACATTGAATAGTATGAACTTCTTGCTTTAATCTTAAAATATCCTTCAGCAGTGAGGATACATCCACATGATCGAATGTAACAGGCGGTAGGCGATTCAGGTCCTTCGCAACAAAAGTCGGGAGAGAGTCCGGATCATTTTCTTTGATAATTTTTATAATGTCCTGTAAAAATCGCTTGTTCCTTCCATCTCCTCTTCTTATTGAAGTACGCTGATTTACTGCTCCGAACAGTATATCCTTTGCCGCTTCAATGTCATTCTCCGTAAAATTACTCTCACATATTTGTAAAAGACTTATTTCGTCCATCACATCAACTTTATTTGATTGTACAAAACACAACAGTTCATTAATAACTAAATTGCAATACTTCTCCATTATGCGCGTGCGCTCACTACCGCGGACACATTACTACCTTATTATATTGATAGTTTAATAATGCAGCAAGTGCTCGTGAAAGTGTACAGTGGATGAAAATTCCAAAATTGTGCTTTTCCTTTTGCCTCCATCAATCCAGCAAATGTTCAGTAAAAGTTTACTATCATTTTATTGTCGATCGAAACGAAGTGTTGTAATCTAATTATTACTCGACGTTTTCATTTTCTCGTTTACTCGATTTCGTAGTTAATTGCCCGGATCAAAAAAGAAAGGAATGATACAGTGAAATTAAACAGAGAAAATCATTTTATATTCTTTAACTTTCAATTTTTAAAGCAACTGCTGTGAAAGTAAGATTGTTATTCGAAATTAATTTGTTTATTTGAATTAAATTATTTACAGTTTTTTTATATTTTTACAGCTTGGGGCACAGTTTTGTCGGTCTGTTAGTGCATACAACAGGTAATACAAGGGGTCATAAGTTATTTTCATATTAAATACTTGTATTTAAACTGAATTCCCGAATCTGAGCATTAAGAGCCTAAGATTAAAAGCGGGCTGGACTGAAAATCAGCGCTGCGCTGTTTTAGGGGAAACATTACAACACACATAGCGCAGACTTATGTTGCATCAAGAATAACATACTTTTATAATTTTGTTCCTTACGCATTAGAAGCAATTTTATTACCGATATTTATTAAATTTTATTATTAATACTCGTATTTGCTTGTAAACTTTTTTCCAATTTATTTTCTTTTCGCCCTCTCGCTGAAAACTAGTGCTTATTTATACACACTTAGCTGTTTTTTGTGTTACATTAAACTAAATCGTCATTGTTTCCACAAACTTACCCAATATTCTTTTTTTTTTTTACTGTGTTTTAATTTATTTATATTGTTTACTGTGTATGTCTATTTTTATAGGTTTGGTTATCATTATTTTAATGTGACATTTATATGTAAATTGTAAGAGTATTGTAGCGTCCAAATTAACGAGTTATCTACTCGTATTTATCTGAAATGAAGTGGTCGCTGCCAAGCTATTTCTACAATTTTATAATACTGTAATTGTACCTGATTTTTAAAACGAAAAAAATCCGTGCTGGGTCGTTTGCCGGTACTTCCCAGGACAGGGGCTTTGCGAACCAGTGTGGTATAAAAATAAACTTACAATAAGTATTATGTAAATAATCTGTATTGAATAAAATTATTCTATTATATTCTATCTTTTATGAGAAAACGTGCACAGATTTTGAAGATATGTGAAGTATGTGCAATGGAGTAGTGTGACACTTACTTCAGACTACATTACTCTAAACAGTTGTTTGTGTTTTATACCACAGTGGCTAACTAATATTCACTGTCATATTACATGACAGATAAAAAATAACGTATCTGTTGAGAGACAGGCAATTAATCTTTGTACCTATATTTCTTTATAACTATTTCTTTTAATTTACTGGTGGCGGCTTAAGAGTCGTTTATTAAAATTAAAAACAGAAGATGGGCAGCAAAATCATCCTGGAACATCAAAATAAATAAACTGCGGTTGCCAACCTGCCAAGCGGCAACTATGGCAAAATTCCCCCAAAAATGAGAGCTTCAAACTTTTGTGGCAGCCTATGGGGAGGCCTATGTTCAGCAGTAGACTAGTGATAGTCTCGAACGGCGACGACGACTGCACGCTAAAAAATTATAACAGATATTTTATAATTATAATGCTTTAGTAGAATGACTTCATTGTGGATAATGGCAATACGATTCATGAATCGTAATACTATTACCAACACGGTAATGTTTATTTAATCAACGTATTGGCATACGTTTTGATATGCAATCTATTCTGAATGGAAAATTAGCTTCTGCCTTACTATTACACACTGATTTTACGTTACCGTTTGCGGAACATGTTCCTTTGATTTCAAATACAGAGCACCAATACCAGATAGTATAAGAAAGTTAATATCTCAGATAGGAATAGGAAAATTGCATGATATCATTATCGTGGGCATTAATTACTTATTCTTTATTGTTCACCAAACAAAAAGGATACAATGGGCTGACTAAATACCTGCTGGCATTATCTGCTAATGAACCCAGGGAGTCGTCGTCGTCGTTTCAGCCTATCAATAGTCCACTGCTGAACATAGGCCTCACCCATAGATTGCCACAAAAGTTTGTAGCTCTCGTTTTGGAGGGATTTTGCCATATTTGCCACGCTTGGCAGACGGGTTGGCAACCGCAGTTATTTATTCAGAGGTTCCAGCAAGATGCTGCTGCCCATCTCCTAGTTTTTAATTTTCCCTCTGTCGACTTTTACGACACCCACGGGATGAGATGGGGTGGTAGATTCTCTTAAGTCGCTACCACACGGCAACTACCAGGGAGTAGTGACAAATTATGGCAGGTTTATACTTAAATATAAATAAATTTTATAAAAACCAAAAATGAACAAATATTAAATACTCAAGATACACACCGTATCGTATATATTAACTTTATCATATGTTTCAACTTTTTAGCATATTAAATTGTCTTTTGTTTTAATGTTACCTATCGATTTATGTTTTCTAAATGGATAGATTTTTTTTCTACTAGTTATTTACGATTTTTTTATACTTATTTTGAGGATGGACACTTAAATGAGAAAAATTTGAAAATATGCGGCGACGTGGTTCGCCACGCGTCACGTATTGTTTCTCCCGGGGGCGAAATGCGGGTTGCGGATGTGGTCTGCCTACCGCTTATAAGGAAAAAGGCGTGACTGTATGTATGGGTATGTAGGATTCCTATGCAGGAATATAGTTTATAGGTGCAGGTTTATGCAGGAATAATGTATATAGTTTCCAAATTACATCTATTCGAACAGTCAGATAAGGAAATACTTATTTTTATTTATTTGTAATTATGTTATTTTCATAGAAGAAAGTGACAGACGAGCAAGTCGTTTACGCGATGGTAAGTGTCACGCCTATTCATAGCAATGCGGTGCTACCCATTTTACACTGCACTGCGCTGTAATTACACCACTTTCAGTGCACTTTCAAACCGAAATACTGTAGCGTTGGTGCACCGCTGCCTGAGAGCAGAATAACGGTAGTATCTGTCTAGGCGTGTCTATTCCTTTGTAATTCCACTACCAGTAAGTACGTTAAAGCTTGACAAAAACATCTTGTTTTTAAGCAATATTTACTAGTTGATGCCCGCGACTTCGTCCGCGTGGATATAAGTTTTTTTAATATCCCGTGGGTACTATTTGATTTTCCGGGATAAAAAGTATCCTATGTCCGTCCCCAGGATGCAAGTTATCGCTGTGACAAACTTCGTCAAGATCGGTTCAGCGGTTGAACCGTGAAAAGTTAACAAACAGACATAGGGACGGAGAGAGTTAATTTCGCATATAAAATGTTAGTATGGATTATTATGTAGAAGAAAACTAATAATTTTTTTTTCGCGGTCTCTTACACTACTTTTTACTGAATATTCAGTTTATGTATTCGCCCATAAATATGAAATCAAGAGCTTTAATTAATTATTAAAAACAGAATTCATCTGAACCTGTCGTTTATTATGAAAATAATCGGTACGAAAACATGCCTCCGAACCACTTAAACCGCGTTTTAATTAAAACATTAAGTACGGCCTGTCTTTGGCACACTAGTTGCCTCATCCAAAAAAAACGTGACATATTTATTAATTAAGTAAAAAAAACTGTACTTCACAGACGAAATCGATATTTCTGGAACTCACAAATTGTTTTCTCAACCGATGATAGAGCCGTGGTAGATCAGATGCGGGCGCTAAAATTCTCTCTAATCATCCCAAAAATAAGATACATACATAAGATCACGACTGTATCCCATAAGGGGTAGTCAGAGACTGGGCACTCACTGCAAAAAACAGATGACTGCCACAATCCACGTTTCACCAAAACAATATAATGCACTTGGTGTGATAGGCGGTGAGCCCATCGCCACCATGCGCTGCTGGGTGCAAATCCCAAAAATTGTTCTGCAATTTTAAGTTCTAATTTACCACATGCTCAGCCGTGAATCAAAACATCGTGAAGAAACCTGCATTCGTGGGGAATAAAAATATTTCGAAGACGTGGAGTCCCCAAACCCGCATTGGAGCACCGTGGCGTACTCTTTACGATTTTTTCAAAGCCCTCTTAGAAATGATCTAACTTTATTTGATGACATAATGCGGCTGTTGCAGTCTCTGATACTTCACGTGACCGTCTAGGATCTTATCGCAGTGTAATATCGGAGACTTGAACTCTGCACAACTGTTACTGCGGTTAACTTAATACTGATGGCACTATTATATAACTTGTACAGACAATGACGATGATGGGGGACATCCAGTGATGGATTTAGCCCGCTTTGCTTGGCTTAGGCCCGCAAGGACCGGGTGTAAAAAAAAACTAAAGTTTCAGCCTATAAATGTCCCACTACTGAGCACAGGCCCCCTCTCATTTCTGAGAGGGTTTTGGAGCTAGGAAAAATCCGCCACGCTGCTCCAATGCGGGTTGGCGGACTTCACATGTCTTCGAAATATTTTTAATTCGAGCACGTGGTAAGTGAGCACTTAAATTGCAATTAACAATTTTAGTGGTGCCGGCACCGGGAATCGAACCCAGGTCACTTGCGTACTATGAAATTTAAAGTGAACGCCTAGCCCCTGGCCTCCTAAGGCCCGGGCGTAGGCCGGCAATATTTAAAGGACGCATAAAGATAACAATTGATTGGTTGCGTTCGTTGTTATGTTTAAAAAGATGTTTTGAAGTGTAGAACTGTTTTAAGAACTATTGCATACTAAGACTACTAAAAATGTATTGATAATACTATTCATCATCATCATCATCATCATTTCAGCCTATTACAGTCCACTGATAATACTATTACAAAACAAGAATTAGTGCGCTTTTTTGCAATGGGCCTAGAGCGCATTATCGCAATGGGCGTCATACCGCGGCCAGTTTTCAACCACGGCGACAACTTTCGAATACTGTAGAAAGCTATTATCTGTTATCTGCGCCGGAGATGTTATAGTTCATCATCATTTCAGGCTACCATACCGTCCACTGCTGAACATAGCCCCCCCCTCCCCCCATAGATTGCTACAAAAGTTTGTAGCTCTCATTTTGGGGGGAATTTGCCCTAGTTGCCACACTTGGCAGGTTGGCAACCGCAGTTTTTTTATTCTGATGTTACAAGAATATGCTGCTGCCCATCTTAAGGATTTAATTTTCCCTCTGTCGACTTTTACGACACCACGGGAGAGACCATGTCATAGTGCCACAACGAAAATTTTGCTCGCCCTGACCCACACGCGCCCGATGTACCGCCAATGCTATAAGAAAAATCATGGAAACAACCCAACTAGACCCGAAAACCAACATTTTGTGTATTATGACAAATGGTGGCTCCAGCTGGAAATATTGAAAGTAGTGGCGAGAGTACCTAACTACTACTACTATAAAATACTACTTAATTGGCGGTAGGAATCCGTCTAGGTAGGTACAACCCCAGTGCCAGTTATTCTGCCGTGATGTAGTAGTGTTCAAACATTACTATGTTTCGGTTCGAAGGGCACTGAGAGCTAGTGTAATAACTGGACATATGACACTTAAGAACTAATCTCTAAGGGGACGAGCGCAGTGTGGCATATTACAGAAATGTTCTGGATGTGGCAAAGCATTTGTTATAGCCAGACGTCGCACTTACCATAGAGTGAACGTTGGGCTCGTCTCGCCATCTTCTCTTATAAAAAATAATGTTGCCGTGATTAAAAAATCGAGTAAGATCATTAATTATTACTGAGATTTTTATTCAACTGGATCAATATTAATTAATGCATAAATATTATTTTAAAATTTAAGGTCAACTGAAGTAGTGCATTATTTTGTTTACCTAACCTAAGCTTAAAGCGAATTGATATCATTGTTTTAAATATAATGCATTCCCCGCACATACATAACTCAGTAGTAATAAACACAAAATCAGAAACTCGTATTTCAGTAAAGGCGGAGAAGTAAAATAAAAAAACTGTAATAAAATGTTTAAGGTAATAACATATAAGAAAAATAATAAATACGATGCCAGAAAATAAGGATGAATTTGTTATGAGAAATTTCACTTGTTACTACAAGTTAACTCAAACTCAAAATAAACTGACATTTCGTAGAAATTTTGTAGAATTCTCGTCTGAGATATAACCTTAACTGTAAGGTCGTTTGAAGCAGCGTCAAATAGCTCTTCTTATTTGATGACTTTGTGAGTTGAAACGGTAGTTCCGTATTAACGATGTTGCTCAAGCAAATTCTCCAGAAGACACGGTGCACCGTTTCGATTATTTAAGAGCGTAAATATTTACTTCGACGTTAATGCACCGGTGTGAAATTTCAATGAGAACCATCCTTATAAATGTACTATATTATACATTGGTAGGATACTTATGAAGTAGTAGCACATAATATATAAATACAGTGACGCCTTTTATCATATAAGATGTATAAATTTCGCACTCGCGGGAAACTAAAAAATTCTTACTCCCCATTGCGTTCCGACGAACAGTATAGTGACAGCATTGCATATTATGGTGCTATTCTCCACGAATAAAATTGTCCGTACTGTCCGTACAATACCTTAGCCGCCTTTTACGAGATCTCAGTATAAAAAAGAGGTACGTGCTATTTTACTCGGCCGGCCCTAAAAAAAAATTATCGAGAATTGTTCTACCCAGTTCTATCAGCATTTAAATAAAGAATAATTTCTGGTATTTATTAAAAAATAATTATAATAATTAACTGAATTTATTCAAAACCTCCTCAAAACGTAATATTAAAAAGACTTGTGGGAAACGGTAGATTTACTCGTATAATTACTCAATACAACAGAACCGTTTTATTTTGGTCAGCACGTCACTGACTTGAGACTTGCTGTACTTAATAGCGGGACCTTAATGGCTTATCATAAACATATTGGTACCATCAACCCAAAAACACGACCGCAACCCGCGGCGCAGAAATAAATCGCTTAGCCAAAGCCCCCATAAAGCGTTATTGACCCGAGAATTACGAGTATTGTACATAGTCTAAATATTAAAACAAAATGTTTAAAAAGTAATCACTTAAGAGTTTAAAATTAATAAAAATACGAATGTTAAATGTATTGTTTTTCAACATTTATTTTTTTAATGCCTGCGGACCTAAAATTGCGTAGACAATTTTGCTTTTAGCAAAAAGAAAGATAAATAAGATATGTATGAATAATTTCAGCTAAGGTTTACGATACTTCTTGGATTTAGGGCTTTTAATTTTTTTGCATGGAACCGTAACTGCAGAACCTCTTGGATATTACGATGAAAGACATACTGTACTGTACAGTGTTAGATCTAGGGCTGTTATATACTATGTTGCTCGTGGGAACCCAATTGAGGGTAAGATTGTTTTAAATCGTACCAAAATGACGGCGACGTGGTTCGCCACCTGTTTCTTCTCGTTTCCCGCGGAGGCGAAAAGTGGCCTACGGGTGCGGTCTCTGCCTAACCGAAAGTGTGACTGAATATCTGTGCATTTGAGTTTCTTTATTATTTTGTTTTCTCTTTCAATGTCTTCCTGGCCAATTTTTAATCACGGCGACAACCTCCGTGTACTGTCGGAAAGTACGAACTGCGCAGGAGATATTATAGTACCACAAGTTTACGCGCGAACACGGAGTCACTCACTTGTCCTTACCTACACGCGCCTGATGTAACACTCATGCGATAAGATTGGAGACAGGCTAAATAACAACAGCACCAGACCACGAACACATTGCGTTATCGGACAAGTGATGACTCCGGCTGGGATTCAAACACAGGACCCGCAGCGTACATATTTTTTTGTTAAAGGTCATGTGGTAGGTCATTTGAATCATTCTATAATTCAATAAAAACACGCCGGAACACATACATCCCACAAAGTTAAAGGCTTTAGAGGGACCAATGATATAATTTAGAGCTTTAATAATTCTAAATTGAAAGAATCATCCTACGATTAAAATATTTCTCGAAGTATTGCTCGAATATGAAATCGTTAAAGTAACATTTGCGACTGGTATACAATATTTTTTCAAAAGCTTTAATTTATCTAATCTAAAAAAGTTATCAGAAAACATGTTTCCTTTTCTGCAAATCGAATAAGAGATTTTACTATATTAAATTCGTTTCGTCCGATTACAATCCATTATTTATTACATCATGTCTTGAGCCTTAATAAACTCAATAACATATTATAAAGTGGTAAATATATTATACACGTTATATAAAACATTGGAGACCACTTCCGTTTCAAATGTTTGAGGAGGGCGATGACTGCCACATGCGTCATACTTGTGAATAGATGCTGCTTGTCGAGGCTGGATTGCTCGATTTAATAGTTACACATACGAGTATATATGTAAGTGTACAACTTACGCTTACATGTGTATGTGTTACCATTAAATTTTGGTAATTGAGCGCGCTTCGATTATCTATGAGACTATTCTATGTAAATTTATATATAATGTTTTATGACATACGAAAATAAAATAATTACAAAACAACAAGGGGATACCTGCGGAGTTTATTTCGCCTGTTACTTCTCCGTCAGAACTTCAAAAAATTACATTTGACAAACTAAATTGATACAAAAAAAAAAGTTTTTTTTTTCATTTATTTAAGAACACATACAGAGTGCTACTAACAATGATACACAATTTACATAATCATATGTTTTGAGGTCTTGTAAAACATCCAACATTGCGTCCATAACAAGCATCAAACGTGTGAAAGAGCCTAAAATTTTCCTAAAATAGCCTCATTAGCAAGTTATAATTATGTCTATCAAATTATAAAAAGCAACCAATTAGTACAAAAGGTTACCAAAAAGTAAGAAGAATAACATACATACATACGATCGCGACTGTGTCCCATAAGGGGTAGTCAGAGACTGGGCACTCACTGCAAAAAACAGATGACTGCCACAATCCACGTTTCACCAAAACAATGCACTTGGTGTGATAGGCGGTGAGCCCATCGCCACCATGCGCTGCTGGGTGCACAGTGCAGTTTAATTCCTTACTCGCATTTTACGAGATCCATTGGATGAGATGGAGTGGTAGTATTCTTTTAACGAGCCGCCACCACACGGCCAAGCCGCCACCACACGGCCAGAGAAAAAGTAGAAGTATAAAAAATAAAAGAAAAGAATTAAGAATTATCATTTCATTACAATTGGGAGAGTTCGCCGTAGTTGTCACGCATGTCAAATATATTGGCGATTGCACAACCAGACACTTGATCGCTCCTGCCCGTCACCGGTCCCTATAATGTAGGCTTGATAGAGGCATATTTGATATGGTTATTCCTTCTCCAGACGAAGGTCATGAGATTTTCCCAGCATTTTCCTTCGCATTAACCTTCACGATAACCGCAGAATGACGATGCCACCACCCGGTGACTTAGGTAAGTTACAAAAAAAAACTATTTTGGTCGAATATTTGGTCGAACTTATCGAGTAATTGAATTTAAGTGAACAATATAGTTTTTAATTTTTTAATTTTTATTTATACTTTATTGAAAACACCTTAAGCTAAGGGCTACAATAGGCGGACTTAATGCCTAATGGCATTCTCTACCAGTCAACCTTTGTTATGGTAAAAGCAGAAGGCAGGTGTTAACTAAAGAACAAAAATAATAATAATAAATAGGAAGAAAATAAATTTATGATATTTTTATATGTAATATATAATTTAGATATATAATAAATAAGCTGTACACGCATATAGAACAACTAGTAAACCAATAATTATATCATTACGTACACAAATAGGAATATATATATATAAATATATATATATATATATATATATATATATATAAATATAAAATAATAAAAACCGACAATGAGTTAAGCCGAATAACGCTACTGAACATTTAGGTAATATTCTCGAATTAATTTCTTAAATGTATTTCTATTAGGAGCTGTTTTGATCCTATCAGGAAGAGCGTTCCAGAGGAGTATAGCTTGAACAGTAAAAGACGAGTTATAGTATCCTGTATTAGGTTGTGGAATGCAAATCTTAAGATGGTTTATGGAACGAGGTACTCTGTCATGAGCAGAGTGAAGATATTGGAAAGTATTCTTAAGATATGAAGGAGAATTAGGATTAGTCAATACAGAATACAATAATAATAGAAATCTGGAGCAACGCCTTTCACGAATAGAAAGCCACCTAAGTTTAGAACGGTAAGAAGCGACATGGTCATATTTACGTAAACCGAAAATGAATCTAATGCAATTGTTTAAAAGGCGCTCCAACTTATCAAGACGGGATTGGGATAGGTCCGGGTAACACACATCTGCATAGTCAATGATGGGTAAAACTAAGGACTGAATAAGCAACAACTTCGTTTTAAAAGGCAGGAAATTTTTAAGACGGTAGAGTGAACGTAAGGTGACAATAACTTTCCTGCTAACTTCAGAAACCTGTGATTCCCAACTCAGCGACTGATCCAAATGCAAACCAAGACTTTTTACGGTATTAGAGATTGGAATAACCGTTCCATTGTAATAAACCGGAGTAAGGTTACCGTAATCAATCCTGGTCAGCATTCTTGGACCACCCATTATGATTACTTTGCATTTAGAACGATTAACAGTTACTCCAAATCTATGCGACCAATCCCTAATAGATGCAAGAATTATGTTTTATTTAATAAAAAATATTGTATAAAGTGACGAGACGAGAATAACGTTCACTTGATGGTAAGTGCAACGTCTGCCGATAACAAAAGCTGTGTTACCCAGAACATTTCTTTGTGGTACCACACTGCGCCCATCATTCTAAGACATACCGAGAGACCGAAACAAAGGTAATGCTTGCACACTGCTGCAGAATCAATGACCCTGGGTTGGTACCTTCCTTGACGGATTTCTGCATAGGAATCCTACCACCAGTAAAAATATTAAGTGCCAAATATTAAACAAATTTTATTAAATTACTAAAAAAATACTATTGCGTGGGAAGCCATTGTGTCACGCTATTAATTTTTTTTCAATACGAACTATAAATACAAGATCTAAAGATAACTGATAGGAGGAGACATTCTCCCCAGACTAGCCAGACTACAGTCGGTTAAACGTATGCTTCCTAGTCTCTCAGATATTGAGGATCATCAACGATGGCCTCCTTTCCACAGGCTAACTCTTGCGACTTTAACTAAAGTCTTGACGCTTTGGGCTCAGCTTCAACACATAAAGAGACAATTCATATATGCGTTCTACATCGCGCTTTTCAAGTTTATCGGAGCTGCATATCTAGAGTGTAACGATATATTATCTATAATTACGTATTTTTACGTTTTAGATAGATTTAATAAAATAATTTAAAAAAAAATGTTGTCCATAAAAGTTGGGAAAATATATATGAGGACCAACCCCAGTAGTGACATTTTATAATTTTCATCTTAATTGTCTTGGCATAATATCAACTAGAGACCTTAGCTATTGAAGTACGATATAAGTTAAATAAAATAAAACAATTAAAAATTAACTTTATTTATATGGAAAATACGCTATATAAGTAATTCATAATAAAAAAAAGAGTTCGTGCATACGAAAGCTTAGAGTCTATCCCTAAATCTAGAAAGGCTTCAGGTAATGTCAAACAAAAAACCTATCTTGAAATAAGAAAGTGTTCGCGTATATCTTATTAATATGAGCCCGGTCATGAACTGCGCGGAGTGGCTAAAACAGACGATTAACACCTACAGGGGTATGAGAGTCGAGATGACTCTATACAGTATTAAAGTTGCTTAGTGCTAATGGTCAATAGAAAGATCGTATGAAAGTAAAATCTATATATATAAAATTCTCGTGTTACAGTGTTAGTAACCAAACTCCTCCTAAACGGCTTGATCGATTTTCATGAAACTTTTTGTGTATATTCGGTAGGTCTGAGAATAGGTTGTAAACTATTTTTTATACCCCTAAGTGATAAGGGTGGCCCACCCCGTTATAATATTTTTTTATTTTTTTGACAAAATTTTGGTTTTTTTATTTTTTATGATTTGGCTTTAAAAAATACATATCCCTCTTAATTTTCACACTTCTACCAGCAATCCTCATTTTTTAATAGACATATTAGTACTGTACTCTTCAACTCACTTATCCCAGACAGGTGTCTACCGGTGTCATTTCTCACCCAGCGAACAGGACGGAGTAAAGATGAGAACGAAGCCGCTTTCCTGTATTTCTCACACAATAAGCTTTCTCGCACACACAGTTTTCGGCCATTATTATTGATAGAAAAGAGTATATAAACACTTTATTGTTTGTACATCAATCACAGCGGTGACGTTTATACTTATTATTTTACTTTCTCAATGCAACTGTCATGTTAATTATATACTAATAGTATGCACGTGGCACAATACATTTAAATAAAGAACAGGGAGAACTTTTCGTTCCCAATCTGGCTGCAAAAAATAATTAAGTAATTATGAACATCATTACTTAATTAGAATGAATATTAATGAATATGTTATTGCAGGAGCCGAAATAAAGAAGAACGTTAGCTCGAAGGATTATTATGCGTATCGTATGATGATTAGACGCCGTCAGGACAACGTCATTCTACGATGTCGAGAGCTTTGCCAACAATTCATGGTCGACATGTAAGTGAAGATAGAGAGCGAACGATTACGATACTTACGATATAATCAACAGAAGCTCCGTGCGGAAGTATCCGCTATTGTGAACAACGCCGACACCGCCGAAATTGGTAACTCTGTAATTCTACCATCAACGTCCATTTTTGGCGGCTAAAAATGAGGACGTCAACGATTTAAATTTCAAGATACAACAGTTGTTGCCAGAGGACTTGGTGTCATACAAATCTATCGATACTGTTTGCGATGTTAACGAAGCTGTAAATTATCCAATAGAGTTTTTGAAATCATTGGATTTGCCAGGCATGCCACCGCACCATTTACAACTGAAGGTTGGATCCTCGGTTATTTTGCTTCGCAATTTGAACCCACCACTGCTGTGCAATTGCACACGATTAGTAATTAAAAAAATAATGAAAAACATTGTCGAAGCCAGCATTTTGAATGGCAAGTTCAGAGGCGAAAATGTATTGCTACCACGAATCCCTATGATTGCCTCAGATGTGCCATTTGAATTCAAACACGTTCAATTTCCAATAAGATTAGCATTCGCAATGACAATCAATAAGTCGCAAGGCCAAACGATGTCTGTTTGTGGTTTAGATTTGGCCACACCGTGTTTTTCACACGGACAATTATACGTGGCATGTTCTCGTGTGGGTAAACCATCCAGTTTGTTTGTGTTAGCTAAAGACGGACTAACCAAAAATATCGTACACTCCATTGCACTTAGAGATCTTAGAGATTGATATTGTTTTTTTTTTAATTGTCATAATTAGTGATAGCAAATAAGGATAACGTTTTTAATGTTTATATACATCTTAAGAGATATAATTTTGAATATAATATGTTAAACTAATAAAGTATATTATATGGCAAAACAACGTTTGCCGGGTCAGCTAGTATATGATATAAAAATGTTATTATTGAAGGTCTCTTGTAAGAAATGATATAGTAAAGATGAGTCGGAACTTGAAATTATTAAGATAGAGTAGATTAGACTTTGGCTTGATGCTATGACACTTTGGTAATTTATTTGTAAAACAACTTTTGCCAAACTCGATATTTATCATATTGACGTGCTGTGAGGAGGCGCCATCTATGTGATAGTCACGATAATACTTACTGCTATTGTAGTATTGTGTTTTAGTGGCGGTTATATGAATAAGCCGCGTCTGTTCCAATACGACTCATGATTCGGTTTGACGGAGGTTTTTGCAGAAGTGTAGAAGCTAAGACCGTATAGAGGCCCTTGTTTTGGCGTATGTCTGCTAATAGTCGTATGGATGCTTGTTGCACTAGTGACAGTGTGTCTTTGTAGCGGTTGCTTAAATATCGTTAGTCATAATGGTTGCGTCTTGCATTTGGTTTGACTCACACGTCTTTAGCCTTGTCCAAGTCGGGTCTCTTTATAACGAGACTGCAGACTGTCTGCCCTCCAATGTGTTGAATAACAACAATATTAAATAAATCTCTCAGTAAATTCCCACATGTAAAATAAGTCCCAAATGAAATATAACTGGAAACTTGGTGTTGGGTGAGACAAACTCGATCGAAATACATAATACTTAACGTCAGTTATACAAACCCATTTTGTCGAATATAATAAAACCTGCCTGATGGCTGATTGATAATTATAAATGATAAAAAAGGCAAAATTCATCATTACAATGGTCGGTGGAGCTAATGCGTCTACTTCATGCGGATGGTAGCAGGCGGGAGGAGACTCTCAAGGCTACCATACCCTTGAAGTGAGCAGTGGACTCATGGGGTGCTCTGAGGCAAATTTCCGCGCTGACCTTGTATTAGATGTTGATGATGACATTTACATTTGCAGCGGTCTGGCGATGTGGTGGCGCGTACGGAAGGCAAATTTGTTATTGGGCCAGTGCTCATAATTATTCGACGTGTGCCAAATCCGTACGACGTACATTCACTAAGACTGGACTTAGGTGTATACTTGTATGATGAAAACACGCATTGACATGCGAGACTTCGGTCGAAGTTTTTTTTTACGCACTAGCAAGAGGCCAAGGCCTCTTTTTGCTGGTTCGCCAGTTTTACTGTGGACTACGGCCCCTGTTCCCGACTTCTTGTCGGAAGGTCGGCCGGGAGTGGTTAAAATGGACGGCGCTCACCGCACACGGCGGGCTTCGGAGCCGTGTGCCTTCCCCACATTTTTTTTTAAACAAAAATGTCGGGGGAGCGATAGCCTGTAGAAGGTTATTAATAATTTAATGTAAATCTTATACAAGTGCGGAATACGAATGTCCTTGTATTAGATATTTTGTTAAATAAACATTGTGGACCCCTTAAAAGAGTTTAGGGAGTAGTAATTAATTAGTATTCGTACACTGTCTTAGACTTGCGACTTCTCTACTGAAAACATCTTTCCATGTTACACCTAAAAGAACAAGTGACTATAAATAAACACAACGTAGATAAAAGGGTCCTACCAATGACGATTACAATTTATTCAAATATATCATTCAAATGGCCCAAAATGAAATAACCTTTAGAAATAATCTTGAAAAAATTTAAGTAAAATTCTGGTCACGAAATTTATTTTTAATCAACGTGAAAGTTAAATAGTTAAAATATGAATAATCAATCTTTAAAAAAATAGACGTCTTCTCCAGATCAGTGCACCGAATACGGTGGGTAGACACTGCTAAGCGAAAATTCTTCTCACAGCATCTGCTAAAATGCAATATGATATAAAAGTAAAGTGTAGTACTAAACCCACTACTCAGAAATGCAGGTCTCCTCACGACTTTGAGCACGTGAGCACGGCTCTTGCTACGTTGTATCGTATCACGGCATACTCATTCCGTTTTATTTGGCGTAATATAATAATAATGTTCCAAACACACTTTAACTTTTGTTATACTAGTATAATTATAAATTTGTAATATTATTTTGTGTTATAAAAATTTACTTTATTAAGTTTTTAAATTACATTATACACATACGACATTTTGATGAACAAGCTATATACGAGTCTAGCGTCACAAAATGAGATCCCGGTGGTATACATACTACAGAAATATGCATAGCTTTTCGTTAGCGTATGTCTGACAGGTATCGATTTTTGGCGACAGGAAACAGCGTCAGCAACAAATGGTATGTTCATTTTTAAACTATGAATAAAACGAATACAAATTTCATAAAAACTTTTGAATTAAACATTAATACAGGGTGTCGAATGATTCAGGTGGCTTATAACTGACGTAGCTCAGGGGCTAGGCGCTCGCTTTAAATTCTATAGAATGCGAGTGACTTGGGTTCGATTCCCGGTGCCGGCACCACTACAATTGTTAATTGCAATTTTAAGCGCTGAATAAACACGTGCTCGGCGGTGAAGGAAAACATCGTGAGGAAACCTGCATGTATGAGAAATAAAAAATAAGAATAAAAATATTTCAAAGACACGTGCAGTCCGCCAACCCGCATTGGAGCAGCGTGGCGGATTCTTCCTTGCTCCAAAACCCTCTCAGAAATGAGAGGAGGCCTGTGCTCAGCAGTGGGACATTTATAGGCTGATACTTTTTATTTTACTTTATAACTGAGCTTTATGATAATTAGGACAGGCCGACGTTTAGTATTCTTCAGAAATGACGACTTCAGTTATTATGATTGAACTTTTACGAGAGTTTCTTCGATTTTAGAGCGCGAAAATTAAATATTGACGCGAATCTTTTTGACGTCAGCTATAACGAGCAGAACGTGTGGAATAAAAAATATGGGCCATAGCTAATGAATATAGTGTCAGTAATGAACGCGCAACCACAGAGTTACACAAACCTAACCAAGTACAAAAACCAACTGTTTGTACTGTTTGACACTTGTGTTCAAGGGGAACAAAAGAACCACACACGAAACATCTGTATGTATTTTCAGTATTATTTCTCACGTGCGACACTATTTGATCCGATTTCGTTTCGGAATTACTTTATTTGGCTGCTAACAACTGTTTGGCGAATGATATTGCCAAGGAAAATGGTAGCTACTCGCCAGATCGAATGGTCTGATCTGGGGAGGACGTCTCCTCCAACTAGTAATATTTAGATGTTGTATATAGTTCGCGTCTCAGAAAACTTTCATAGCGCAATTATGGACGTATGGGAATATTTCTTGAGCTTGTCATGTGGCGACATAGATGTCGCTACATCACTCCCCCGCTGAGACTGGAAGTCGTAGTTAGCGTGGGGAACTTGAGACGTCAGGCGATGAGGTGCAGTCTGGCATCGCGGTGAACCTGTGTCCAGGTCTGTAGTACGTCGATACGTATGGAGACAGGTGTTGATGCCGCAGGAGTCAGCCTGAGAGGGGCCGCCCGATGACGATATATAGTTCGCGTCTCAGAAAACTTTCATAGCGCGATTATGGACGTATGGGAATATTTCTTGAACTTCTCATGTGGCGACATAGATGTCGCTACAACTGCTTTCGTTAATATTGTATCACTTGGCTTCGGGCTACTAAGGTTAATCGTAACTGATAGGTATTGAGACGAAAACTGAAATTAACGGAGGCACTTCTAACGTTAACTTAATGTCATATACGAGGAAATGAATTTCTAACCGATTCAATTTAGGCGGACAGTATCCGTTTATTGTGTGCTTCTAGAGAAGATATAAAAAAAAAACTGGTCTTATTCGATACTGAGAAATAGAAGACCGGGCAGCGAAACTATCGTATAGTATTCAGAATATATTTTCTTTACTATATTACTTTTGCAATAATATTTCTTTATTTTCATAAAAAGTAACATAAAAACGAATGATAATGTCCATATGAGTTATTTCTGGAAGAAAATAAGTATTTTTTTTAATAGTTATATGTGAAATCTTTACGATAAAACATACATACATACAGTCACGCCTCTTTCCCATTGGGATAGGCAGAGACCACATATTTCCACTTGCTACTGTAACTATTCAACTTTCACGTTGATAAAATTAATTACGTGACCAGAAAATAGACTTAATCTTTTTCAAGATCATTTCTAAAGGTTATTTCATTCTAGGCCATTTGAATGATATATGTTAATTAATTGTGATCGTCATAGGTAGGACCCTTTTATCTACGTTGTGTTTTTTTTTTTTAGTAACTTGTTCTTTTAGGTGTATCATGGAAAAATGTTTATTCACTAGAGAAGCTGCAAGTCCAAGACAGTGTACTAATACTAATTAATTATTATTCCCTATACTCTTGTAAAGGGTTCACAATGTTTAATATCTATTGCAAAGAGATTTGTATTCCGCACCTGTATAAGATTAACTTTAAATTATTAATAACCCACTACAAGCTATCGCTCCCCCAACATTTTTATTAAAAAAAATGTGGGGAAGGCACACGGCTCCAACTCCCGCCGTGTGCGGTGAGCGCCTTCCAATCCATGCGCTCCCCCCGACACAGGACAAGAAGTCGGGAACAAGGACCGTAGTCCACAGCAACACTGGCGAACCAGCAAAAAGAGGGCTTGGCCTCTTGCTAGTGCGTTAGCACAAACTTAGACCGAAGTCTCGCATGTCAATGCGTGTTTACATCATACAAGTATACAGCTAGTCCAGTCTCCGTGGATGTACGTCGCATGGATTTGGCACACGTCGAGCAGTTATGAGCACTCGGCCCAATAAACTAGTAAAGCCTTCCGTACGCGCCATCACTTCGCCAGACCGCTGCAACTGCAGATGAATGTCGAGTGTGTGGCATCAACATCCAATACAAGGTCAGCACGGCAATTTGCCGCAGAGCACGTCGTGAGTCCACTGCTCACTTCAAGGGTATGGGGTCCCACGTTGTGCAGCTTTCGGCTGCAGCCTTGAGAGTCTCCTCCCGCCAGCTACCATCCGCATGAAGTAGACGCATTAGCTCCACCAACCATTGTAATGATGTATTTTGCCATTATTTATCATTTATAATTATCATTCAGCCATCAGGCAATCAGCATTCTATTTTATTCGTCAAATGGGTTTGTGTAATTGACGTTGAGTATTATGTATTTCGATCAAGTTTGTCTCACCCACCACCAAGTTTCCAGTTATCATTCATTTGTGGGAATTTACTGAGAGCTTTATTTAATATTGTTGTTATTCAACACATGGAGGGCAGACAGTCTGCAGTCTCGTTATAGAGAGACCCGACTTGGACAAATCTAAAGAAAATGTGAGTCATACCAAGTGCAAGACGCAACCATTACATTAACGACATCTAAGCAACTGTCACTAGGACGCATTGTCACAGGTGCAACAAGCATCATTACGACCATCGCTCAGACATACGCCAACACAAGGGCCTCTATACAGTCTTAGCAAACATCTACACTTCTGCAAAAAACCTCCGTCAACCCGAATCATAAGTTGTATTGAATCAGATGCAACTCATTCATATAACCGTCACTAAAAACACAATACCACAATAGCAGTAAGTATTATTGTGACTATCATATAGATGGTGCCTCCTCACAACACCCCTATATGATAATTATCGACTTTGGCAAAAGTTGTTTAACTAAAAAATTTACCAACTTGTCATAGTAGTAAGCCACTAAGACGCCGGTATATGAACCATGTATCATAGAACTAATGCTCTAAGACATGGGGCGAAAGAGTAAGCTCCAGCACCGAAATGCTAAAAGCCACACCCTCTCTTATGTGATTGTATGAAAGTCTAATGAATTCTCTATCTTAATAATTTTAAGTTCCAACTCATTTTTATAATATCATATCTTACAAGAGACCTTCAATGATAGACCATTTTATCATATACTTTACTTACATAGGATCTTTGTATGGAACATTAGCACTATGCAACTTGATACTATAGAGAGTCATGCTCGACCTCACACACACCTATGTTGAGCTGTTGGTATGCCCCTCCGCACGGTACTCGCGTCTCGGACTTAATAGTATGGTATTAGCAATACGCGAACACCTTCTAATTTTAAGATTGGTTTTGTAATTGGCATTACATGAACACTTCCTTATTATGAATAACTATATAGAGTATTTTCCATACAAATGAAGTTAATTTTATATTGTAATATTTTTAATTAACTTCTATAGTACTTCGAGAGATAAGGTCTCTTGGATATATTTTATGTTTTAAAGTAATTTTTAGGCACTGATCTATGTAATATTATGCCAAGAAAAATTAAATTGGAAATAATGAAATTTCACTATTGGGATTGGTCCTCATATATATTTTCCCAACTTTTTTGGACCACCATTTTTTTTTTTTTTTTTTTTATAATTTTTAATATTTTCTTAAATCTTTCTAAAACGTAAAAATACGTAATTAGAGATAGTATATCGTTACAATCCACCCCCAAATTTTACATTGATGACTCACACAGTAAAGTCATTAGTGTGAAATTTTCACTGATTCATAGTTTATAATTCCAACGACTTTATATATATATAAATATATATTAATATTTTTCCCCTACCCCGGGAATAGCCGCCTCCAGCACCCCTCCAACCACATTTATCACTAACGTGATTCAATGCGAGAGTTAGGTGAGAGTATTTATGTTATTTTAATAACTCTATTTTTGTAGAGTCAAATAATTGAACTCTATTTACTTTCTTAACTGATAATTAATGAAATTCTTTGTCATATAACATTATGAAATGCACTTATTTTTCATGTACTGAGTACAATGATATATATATTTCTTTCTGTTGAATGTCGTTCGGTAATAAATGTGATTGAGCCATTCCGCCCTATCCCGAACCCCATTTATTTATTTCAAAATAATAAAACAATAACAAACAATAATATGTACAAAATTAACATTTATATTATGTTAAAATATTATTTCTCCTTTACATTCTTATGTTAATGCACTGCAACTTGCATTATTTTATAACAATAACCATTAAGTCTCATATTTTAAAGGCGTACACAAGATGTAATCGTCACATATTGTTATTTAAAATATCTCAATAAATGTATAGCATTAAAAATTCCTCTTATTTTATTTGTTTGAGGATCTGCCAAGGTATATACATTGTCAAATGGTACAGCCGCTATTATATAAGGGCCTTCATAAACCAAGTCAAACTTGCTCATAACTTTGTTTCCCGCATCAGATCTTGTTGATCTACGAATCTTTACTAAATCACCAATATGATATTTTCTGATCTGATGTCGCTGCTTTCGTTCTTTCTTTAGCCGCTTTTGGTACATGACTGTAAGGATAACAATACATTTAGGAACATAAAGCATGTGCAATATAGTTTGAAATTCAGACCAGTTGACATTTGGGAAGGAGGTTCGGTGACACGTGTACCAGTCTATCGAGACAGTGGCCCCCGGTTTGAATTCCAGCCGTAGCCAATATTTGGACACAAATTATATTTTTTTATGTATCTGACAGCATGTGATTGTTCCTCCTTCCTTTGGTGTCCAATATGTAATATTATGCCAACAAAAATTAAATTGGAAATAATGAAATTTCACTATTGGGATTGGTCCTCATATATATTTTCCCAACTTTTTTGGACCACCATTTTTTTTTTTTTTTAATAATTTTTAATATTTTCTTAAATCTTTCTAAAACGTAAAAATACGTAATTAGAGATAGTATATCGTTACACTACGATCCTGACATGCATCTTTAGCTTCTTCTACTTTAATTACCGTTTTCATACGCTCGTCGGGTGCAATTACTTTGAACGTGACTTTTCCTCAAAAGTTCCCGGACCTGATTGCGATACGATGTGCCCTGGGACCGGGCGACCCCAGAATAAGGCTAGCCTTAGTCAAGCATGCGGGGCTTTGTTTGGGTGGACAGCATTTTCCCTACCTGCTCGTGGGAACGCAATGAGTAGTAAGAATTTTACGAAAAAAATATGGGCAAAAACATTTTTTTAATATTTTTCAATTGGCTTACATACAAACGTATGATTATATAAGTTATACTCGATAGTGATGGTATAGTTTAAGAGTAAAACATTATAAGTAAGCATTTTTTTTAATTTTGGAATTTTCATTTCAGTTCATTGTCTAAAACGGTCAATGAATTTGCACTAGTACTAGAAGTAATAATGATTTCATATATTTACGCGATAATTGTTTATTAAATATCTCTAAAATTTACGGATTTTATCGCTTTCAATCCTGACGTTTCGAGCACTTTACAACACCGATGTACATGGGATAACGCTTCGATGCGTTGTTAGTCGTTCCGATTTCATAGTCAATCCAGGCTGGAAGGTGAACCTGAAGGCGAACTACATAAAATTTATTTAATAAAAATATTATAGTATCCCCAGGGATCTATTTCCCTAAATGATTTAATGTGTGCCGTTAGTCACGGAAACACTATGCTGTTTTGCAATGGATCTTAATAAAATGTATAACTTCTTTTTTTTTTTTTTATTGTACAAAGTGACGAAACGAGCAAAACGTTCACCTGATGGTAAGTGCAACGTCCGCCCACAACAAATGCTGTGTCTCCCAGAATATTTCTGTGTGACACCGCACTGTGCCCGTTACCCTGAGACATCAGTTCTTAAATCTCAAATGCCCAGTGATTACGCTAGCTCACAGTGCCCTTCAAACCGAAACACAGTAGTGTTTGCACACTACTGCTTCATGGCAGAATAACTGGCCCTGGGGTGGTACCTACCTAGACGGATTCCTGCATAGAAATCCTACCACCAGTAAACTACACAACATATTAATTCTACAAAACATAATAATTAAATAATGTCATACAGTCCTACTCCTTGCGACATAGTGCGACCGGATGCGGAAGTTTTTGATAAAATATGATGAGAGGAAAAACTCGTTCACTTGATGTTAGGTGCAATCTATCCATAACACTACACCTACCACAGACAACAGTAATTTTTGTAAACTAACAAATGCTTTGTCATTCAGAACATTGTATGGCATCACTCGGCGCTCGTCACCCACAGACCTCAGTCCTTAAATCCCATATCACACTTGCTCTCGGTGCCCTTCAGACGAAACACAGTAGTTTTTGCAAACTAACAAATGCTTTGTCATTCAGAACATTGTATGGCATCACTCGGCGCTCGTCACCCACAGACCTCAATCCTTAAATCCCATATCACACTTGCTCTCGGTGCTCTTCAGACCGAAACACAGTAATTTTTGCAAACTAACAAATGCTTTGTGATTCAGAACATTGTATGGCATCACTCGGCGCTCGTCACCCACAGACCTCAGTCCTTAAATCCCATACCACACTTGCTCTCGGTGCCCTTCAGACCGAAACACAGTAATTTTTGCAAACTAACAAATGTTTTGTGATTCAGAACATTGTATGGCATCACTCGGCGCTCGTCACCCACAGACATCAGTCCTTAAATCCCATATCACACTTGCTCTCGGTGCTCTTCAGACCGAAACACAGTAATTTATGCAAACTAACAAATGCTTTGTCATTCAGAACATTGTATGGCATCACTCGGCGCTCGTCACCCACAGACCTCAGTCCTTAAATCCCATACCACACTTGCTCTCGGTGCCCTTCAGACCGAAACACAGTAATTTTTGCAAACTAACAAATGTTTTGTCATTCAGAACATTGTATGGCATCACTCGGCGCTCGTCACCCACAGACATCAGTCCTTAAATCCCATATCACACATGCTCTCGGTGCCCTTCAGACCGAAACACAGTATGTTTTGCAAACTAACGAAGTTCGAAACCCCCAAAAATGTAAAAAACAATATTTATGTAGATAGGAGAAAAAATATGTATTTTAAACAGGTTACATGTCTTTAAATTTTTGTAATAATTATTTTTGATTTAATATTCTAGGAGCCGTAGCAGCTCAGGGGCTAGGCACTCGCTTTAAATTTCATAGTACGCGAGTGACCTGGGTTTGATTCCGGTGCCGGCATAACTAAACTTGTTAATTCCAATTTTTAGTGATCATTAAATGATGATTATGATGGAAAACATCGTGAGGAAACCTGCATGTCTGAGTAATAAAAAATATTTGTAGTATTTATAGTATAATTTGTAGGATACACCGTAACCGTCCGGGAGGATTCTCCGACGGCTGTTTTGAGATGATTCGAAAAGGTTTTAATCACTCGGCAGGCTACCTCTGGCATTCGATAGTATTAGGAATTTCGTCTAAGTGCTGAGAGCTCGTAGCCTCGAGTTTGACTCCAAGGGTACGCCAGTCCACAATGGTTTTGATCTGAGTGACCTCGCCATTTGGCTGGCCCAGCTTAAAAATGACCGGACGGTGGTCCGACTCAAGTTCGTGAAGCGTAACTATAGAGTCTATTGCTAAGTTCACGTCCTTAATTATAGGTGTGTCTAGAATATCCGGCTGCTGATGTAATTGCGTAGGTACTCTAGTTGATGTTTCGAGAGCTATAACGTTTACGTTAAAGCTCTCGGCTAAGTCGTACAGTTTATTACCGTTCGTGTTATTAACGTTGGAATTCCAGCTGCCGTGCTTGCTGTTCAAGTCACCGGCAAGTATAACAGAACGACCTAAATCTAGTAGAGATTTTAAATCTTAAAAAATCAGAGTGCCGCCTTTCGCGGTCGCTCTGTCATTACGGATGCATTTGTAATTGGCTATCTTAGGATCGCGCATACTAGGTTTTAAGAAAGTCTCTTGCACTAGCATAACGTCGATGTCGTGGTCACGAAGGAAATTCGCGACTTCAACTAACTGCGTCTTAAGACCGTTTGCGTTAAAGTACGATACAGTCAGAGAGCGAGGATTAAATCTACCTATATGGGACGCTATTGGTAACGATTATTGATTTATTTTCAACGCGGCGCGTGATTTTTTGGGCGCATTGAAACGTCCAAATCGCGTCGATTACGGTCATGTACTCTACGGTCGCCATGAGTCGGTCTTGAGGAGACTTTGCTTCGGGCATTTTGCGCGCTAAGCTTGATAACTCCGCAACATTTATGGTGCGCATGAAGCCGCAAATTAATGAGAAATCTGCGGCGTAGTTTGATGAGCCCTGAATTTTGGGCGTTGTGATTTGAGGCGCGGGCCGTGAAGCGGCTGCGCTCTTCTGCGTAATGGGCAGAGGTTTCGTCCAGGCGTTTGGCGCCGATGCGGCGCTCTGGATTTGGCTCGGCCCGGTAGTCCCATCAGAGGGACTGGGTTTCGCTGCGGCCGGAGCGGGCGCGGGCGTTGTTTTTGGCGCAGTTTTAGGCGTGGGTTTAGTTGCCGGTTTAGGAGCGGGTGTCTGAGGCTGAGGGGCCCCGGGGCCCTTCCTACGGCCGTTATTTTTACCTCCCCTGCGCTTTTTACTCTTCGGCACTCTGTCACACCCGCGGTAATTCGCAGGGTGTCCCTGCTCGCCGCAGAGTATGCAGCTTGGGGGTTATTGCGCTTCGGGTGTACGAGCGCATTCCTGAGTGCCGTGATCACCGAGGCATTTGACGCAACGAGGGCGGGCGAAACAATTACGGGCTGAGTGTCCGTACAGCTGGCATCGGTGGCACTGGCCAATGATGTCCCCTGTTACGGGGTGCCTCTATAGACAGGCCTGCTTGCCTTCTGGAATTAATTCCAGAATGGCAAGTATTAAGTCTTTGCTCAACAGTGAGACATTTATAGGCTGTTACTTTTTTTATTATCTACATTTCACTATAGCATATTCTCTTTGTAAGAGATAATGAGAGAAAAATATGCTATAGTGAACTCTAGGTTATTAATAAACCATTGCACTTTGTCTATATCCGGTTAATGGGGGCCAATAAAAGCCCCGATTGAAAAGCAGTATGTGGTACCCTCATAGACTATCACTGAGGCGGGATTCTTTTTATATCGCACTATTTGTTTTTGTGGTTTCTTAACATATGTGGGTCAAATAAATATGTTTCTTTCTTTCGTTCATTTCTTTCTTTATTTCATTATCGGTAACGCCATCCATGGGCTCTCTAAGATTTATTTTAACCGCACCTATCCATTCCTTTTCCCGCACGCACCTTAGACAATAAGTGGCTGAGATTCGATGCCCCTACTAGTCTCGCAAGATGGCCGCTTGAACTATACGTTTGCACAGGACTCGGTTAAGTTGACTTTATTATTTGTGATGTGTTCGTGTTGAACCTTCAGTTGGGTGTAAGAGGAAGCAGCTCCAGCAGCAAGGAATCGTGTGAATTAAAGTTGAATTGAAGAAGATCAGGCCGCCTGCGGCGTCGCCACGCCCGATCCAGCACGAAACCCAAGGTAGAGTGCTCCCTATTTTCCCCAATACATGGTTACAAAACTAACTCCCATTTACCCTAAAATACAGTCTACTTAATAGCAGCCCCGCATGAACAGGGTGAGTCGAATATTCAGGTTGGCCTTACTAATTTTATTATATACAAAAAATAATGCAAACGCTAAAAGTTAATTCCGGTGGTGGTGAAAAAGATATCCAACTCGACGTAATACTGCAATCAATATTCGGCGTTCGTTTTTAGTTATTTGTTTAACAACACGGGCAATAACTGATGAGTGACAAAAATGGGACACACAAATTAACAGTATTTTTGTATTTATAAGTAGATTTAGAGAAATCACATGTATAAGAAGATATATGTATAAGGTCAAGTTATCGTGACAGTTTTTAGCCTTTTTGAAATGAAGCGAAGTAAAATAAACGCACCGCCATGGCTTAATGTTTGAAAGCGTAAACTTGTGCTAAAATCATCAAATACACATCTCAAAACACATCGATCGTGCAAGAAATTGGATGGAGTAAATTATAATTACAAAACGATTCAGATGTAATTAGGAAATATCGACAGAATAAAGCGTCCATAATTCCGCATCGCATTTATTTAATTGCTTGTTAGTGAGGACTTTTACGCTTTTAGTTAAACAACTCTTGGGCTTATTTATGCTCATTGAACTAACAACATGTGTCGTACTCGTATTATTAAGTCAGTGCCAAAGAAATTGATTTTAAGTACTTTGATAAACGTTCGAAGAATTTTCAGAATAACGTATATTTCTAACAAGGACAGAAATGTCAAAAGAATTTTTGCCCATAAAGATTATTGAATTTACGTTGCATCTCAGTACCAAGACAACAAACAATGAATAATAGCTGAATAATACACATACAATTTATCAGGTATATTTTAGTTGCCAGTACGTATGTGAAAAAAACACATTCGACTAACATAAATTTATATTTAGTATTATCTACACACATTTTTATTGGTGGTGGGATTCCTATGCAGGAGTCCGTCTAGGTAGGTACCACCCCAGGGCTAGTTATTCTACCGTGAAGCAGTAGTGTCCAAACATTACCGTGTTTCGGTTTGAAGGGCACTGTGAGCTAGCGTAATCACTGGGCATATGAGACATAAGAACCTATTACCTACATTATAATGGATATTTACTATAACCTTTATTATAAAATAAATTTATTATGTTAGTCGAAATATTGTTCCGTATTATCTACACACATTTTTATTGGTGGTAGGATTTCTATGCAGGAGTCCGTCTAGGTAGGTACCACCCCAGGGCCAGTTATTCTACCGTGAATCAGTAGTGTGCAAACATTACCGTGTTGCGGTTTGAAGGGCACTGTGAGCTAGCGTAATCACTGGGCATATGAGACTTAAGAACCTATGTCTCAGGGTGATGGGCACAGTGTAGTGTCACACAGAAATTTTCTGGGTGGTACAGCATTTGTTATGGCAGACTTACCATCAGGTGAACGATTTGCTCGTTTCATCACTTTATGCAATTAAAAAAAACACACTTTTGTCACTTCATAAACAGTTGATTAATGACACTTCTGAAAAATTCTTGCAAAAGTATGAACGAAATATTCAACAACCCTAATCACTTCAAAATTAAATAAAAAAAATTGAGGTAGACCTGAATAGACATCAATTTTTTTCTTGAATCATAATCCAGTGAGCATATTAGATGAGGCAGAGCCTCCAGAGCTTAAAGTTTCAATAATGTCGTCGGGTGTGAAAATCGCAATAGCGGGCATTTCCATATACAAGAAGTAGAGATAAAGGATTGACAAAGCTAGGAGTTTTCTTGCCGACTTTTCTAATATTATCAGATCCAGTACAATTATCTAGTACAGTACAAATCTGCATTGATGCTTAACTAGCTCGCTAATAATTTTGAACAATATCGACTTAAGACAACAAAATATTTTCCTGTAGTTTTTTTACTTAGTTATCTTGAGTTCGAAGTTGATTGGTAGCAACTCCTCGACCTGGCCACTGATATGAACGTTTATTGTTATCGTGCAGAATTCATTTTTCATGAATAGTCTCAATTTAATTTTTTTGTCGGTTCATATAAGCAGTGCAATACTGGCCGTAGCTTCTTATTTTACCAGCTTGATTCCATTGTAGTCTTTAATTCGTCGTTGTTAATTTTGCTATCATTTCTTTAGTCTAGCTTGTCCTTACGACTGGAATTTTCTGAAGGTGTTTGATCTATACAAATTACGATGACAATTATGATTAAAGATATAAATTGATTAATAAATGTTTATTAACAAAGTCTCTTTGAATACGTGACGCAGCTGCGATCCAATCTAAGAACGTATTCAACATTACTGTCTCAAATCTAGAATCCATTCATATGTAAATGAGACGCAGTGATAAAATATGTATGAGATAGGTTGAAATTATTTCGTGTCAAAGGATTTAAATGACTCGTGCAATTTGAAGTTACTTATTCAACGAAAAACTATAGTTACTGAATCAAAATTAGGCAGAAATAGTAATGAGTTTTATAAAGGTATTTATTTATAAGAACTAAGCAATTAAAAATCAGTAAATATTATAGACGTTATACGCTTAGTTAAAATAAACTATATCACACAGTCAGTGTCTGTTTTCTAAGAAAGGGATATTTGTAGCAAAATCTTTAAATCATATATACGAAATGTTGTATATTTCTAAGTGCTCTTAGAGCACTGCTCGCTCTCCCGCAACAAAACACACAAGAAAACTAATACCTACTACTAAGTAATCATCCACAGGATCTCAGCAAATTAACTTTATTTCTTTGTTATAATATATATTATAATGTTAAATATCCAAGCTCGAGTACTAGCAAGTATTTACAAATCTGACAAAACCTTATCTTTTTAATAATAGAAACAGTTTCTTATAACAAAAGCAGTTTCTTAAAGCAAAGGCATGTATAACTGCATTTGCTTGACCTCTATTTTCCTGTATTTCATCGTTTAAGTACGTAAAAATTTCATTGGAATCATTGTTGTGTGTTGTTGGCATAAAACAAATGTAATTATGCCGTGAGTGCCAAGGAATGAAATAAATTTGATAAAAAATTCCAGAAATTGCTAGAAGGAATGTGGTGTCTATGGTCCGAGGCGTCTGGTCTCCAAAATAAAGTGATTATAACATCCTTCTAACTTAGGCAAAACTTATAAGCAACTGTTAACTGCTTTGACACCTCTTGTTTAGTTGACTGAACTGTAGAAGTGGAAGACAACCGCGTGGCCCATTAGACGGAGTAACTAATTTCCATCGGATCCTAAGTTTGTATCCCACCCGCAGCCCGCACATGTGCAAAATCATAATTCGCTAGCTTTCAGATCAGGTTGTGTTGTGCATGCGAAAATGTCTTTAAAACGCGCTGGCGATACAGGAGAAATCCCAGAGTGTGGCATCATTTTTATAATGTTAAAAAAAGTTACTGCCAATGGAGGTGACAGGTTTTTGTAAATTTTAAATGTAATAAAAAACGGACTTTGAAACCTCTTTTTGTCATAGTACCAAATTCAACCGTTTATATTGTCTAAGGTTAATAATAATTAAAGAATTGTTGTCTTTCTTTTTAATAAGTTTTTGAAGTGATTCCAAGCTAGAGTTGCGTTGTGCCTATAAAGAAGACGTGAAAGCTACGTCTCCTGAACAACTATTCGGTGAAACGTTTAGATTGACAGGTGAAATGATTAACTCCAGCACGAATACAACCATCGATGTAACCGATTTTACTGCACGCCTCAGAGAATTCGCTGCAAAAATTTAGCCTCGACCATCCTCTCGTCACTTCAAGAAGTCTGTATTCGTATATAAAGATCTCGCAACAAACTGCACAGGTATTTCTGAGAGAAGATGCTTCCCGCGGTTTTCGACAACCAGCTTACATCGGGCGTTCGAAGAACTTTCAGAACAACGTATATTTCTATTATGAAAAAGAATTTCAAAATAATTTTTGCCTACAAAGATTATTGAATTTACGTTGCATCTCAGAGCCATGACAACAAACTTTGAAAATAGGTGAATGATACACATACAATTTATCAAGTATATTTTAGTTGCTAGTTTGTATGTGGAAAAAAAAACATAATTATGTTAGTCGAAATATTGTTCCGTATTTCTATACACTTTTCTATCTAACAAATGACACTAACACTAGCTTGGAATCAACAAAAATATACGTACACAACGTACGTATATTTTTTTAAATTAGTTTTAGGAAGAAATTATGTTTTTATGTAGATGAATATTTATTTTCATCACAAATGTCTTAGCTAGTTAAAAACTATAGCTGGATAATTCGTTCGTTCGTTTAAGCTCACGCGTCGCAAGGATTTAGCAATTAGCAATACGACGTGAAGCTGGCCGCTTTAAAAAGAAATAAATTAAAAATATTATAAATTAAAAAGTTAGCAGTTGGCGGGAATCAATATAAGAATTGAAAACGAGCAGCACCCATCCAATGCCGTATAATTTGGTTTCATTAGTATAAATAACTAATTATTGTGCTTCATATACTATTTGTTCCTGCATTTCTCGTGCCGTTGTAATTGTTTAGACTGCAATCAGTGTGCTTGTATGCTCCGTATGCTTTATTGTCCGGTTAATGTTTCTGGATGTTGTGAGGATATCCCAGACGGAACTGCCTGCCCTAGCTAGGACATAAAGGCGCTGTCGACCAAGTTAGTGAGCTTTGCTTATCTCTGATTTGGTAGGGAAGATTCCAGCTACAGTAGGCCAATAACCCCGGGCGTTTGATACCTTGTCAAGAGTCTAGCAAACGGCCGAGACAACACGTATCGTATATATTTGTATAATATATAAAACACTTTGTGGGCAGAAGATCGCACAGCGTATGTCTTGTGTGATTTTAATAATTTATATGGTGTAGTTAATAGAATCAGGCGTTACTATACGGAAATGCATTATAATAAAGGAAAGAAAGTTAATTTGCTAAGATTGGCATGGAAAATGTAAAATGGTATTTATTACCTAGTTTTTGAAGAGCATCGCCCGCGCCAGCCCTCCCTCAACAGCGTGCACAAGCAAAGTAATACCGCCACCGGGAGCCGTACTCGAGATTCACTCGAGTCTTCGGCCGATTTTAATTCAACTTAGATGATATTATCATTCCCCTCACCGATGGTGATCCAAACCGAGGTTTCGACCTCCTTCAGAGGGGCCCTTGGATCACTATAGCCACCCCCCCCTTTTCTCAGTGTAGTGACCATGCTCACTGTAAGGGGCTGGAGTGCAACGGAAAGGCGGGCGACGTCGCGACGCCCCGCGTCGTGTCACTGCCGGCAGTTTTTACTCGCGAGTCTATATCGATGAAGTTGTAAAATCCTCCTGGCTAACAGCACACTGTACACACATCCGAAAAAAAAAATCCGGGAGCCGCCACCAAATACCAGTGACAACAATACACACCGCTGAAATCTAGAACACGACACGTGGTTCACCTCATAACCAAGCATTATGGAGTTATATTGACTCTACGACAGTCAGCCGCCGCGCACTCGACCGCGTGGCGTAGTGGTTAGCGTACCTGACTTCTGCGCCACCGGTCCTGGGTTCGATTCCCAGCCGGAGGCAACATTTGTGCAAAATCATAAATTGTTGCTTTTTGGGTCTGGTTGTGTTGTGCATGTGAAATATATGTTTGTAAAACGCACCCACGATACAGGAGAAAATCCTACTGTGGGGCTTCGTTTTTTTTAAAAAAACAAACAAAACAAAAAAAACTCGTAGCTTTTGAGTTTGACGACTGAAGTGATAAGGTGCTAGTGACATCTATCTCAAAGATAAAAGATCGCGAGATGAAAGATGCATCCATATGCACGCGGATCTTAGCAAATTAACTTACTTTCCTTCAACCTTTAAATATACATATAAGAACTGGGTTAGTCATTGAAATGTACAAAATATCAAATACTACACAGTACAGGGAAAAAGAAGTAATGTCAGGCTTTTCTCGGAAATATTATTTAACACTTGAATTTTAATTTGTGAGCTTCTAAATAAATGTGTTTAATGTTACTTAGCATTTTTATGAAAAAAAAAATATAATTCTTGTAATTCTCGATTATTTTAAAGTATGCTTTTTTTGTTTGGCTCCTTTTTCCCCTGTGGTCTTCAAATGTAAGTAGGGGCCAAAGGCGATGGAGAGGAGGGAGAGGTTTGATGTGATGTACTCCTTGCCGGATCCACGGCGGCAATACTGTTAGAAGTTGTTAACTGCGCAGGACTTATAACAGTCCCACAAGTTAACGCGCAAACATAGAAAGACTCACTCGTCCTAACATACCTGCGTATGGTGTAACGTCTATGCGATAATAACGGAGGCAAGCTAGAATGTAGTGGCAGGGACACGGGGACATTTTTAACACAATTAGACCCGAAAGTCAACAGTTTATGATTTAGCACAATAGTTCGCTTCAGCTGGGATGCGAACCCAGGACTCGCAGCAGCATAGAAATAAGATACTCTGATCAATAGGTCACTAGGTCATTGGTAGAGGTATATGTCAAGCATTAACCTATAAACTATTTAATCGCCTAATTTCCCAGCAAAATAAATAAAAGAGTTATTGTTATTATATCTTAGGATAACCTTATCTCGCCTGTACGTAATATATGGATACAAGCATGAATGGAGGCCAAATTGTTATTTATTACAAACATAATTTAATGTCAACAATCTTTATGAGATTTCCCATCCTCACCTTTTTCCAATTTTCTTTCATATCCTTTAACGTTGTCAATAAATACAAAAATATACCAAAATATTTCTATTAAATGAAGTCTACATTAACGACAATAGATAGTTTCCTTTGACAAATTGAGCGAATCTTTTTACCATGACATTTATGTGAATATATTCTTTTCTTGTTGGCATATGTCCTGCCCTCTATCTTCCTTTGGATAGATATATAGTTTTATAGTCCATAGTCCTTAATATAGTCACACCTTTTTCTAGTAGGCTGAGACCACCTTAGTGATCGCCAGTACAGGGTTACCTTCTAGTGTATGCCACACGTCTATGGGGTGATGCTCCCGAGAACAGGGGTGAAACACTCGCTGTGTCGCACGATGTCTCGACGGCCTTCGACAGGGTCTGGCAGCAAGGCTAGCAAGCCTTAGCAGCAAATTTCCTTCATATGGCATATTTTCTGGACTGTCCGCCCGGACAGTAGACTTCTGGAAGTAACGGTCTTTGCGAGTGGTTATTGACGGCTGCTCGCCAGGGCAGTTAATGCCGGAGTTCCAAAGGCCACTGTTCTCTCTGCTGCACATTAAATACCTGCTTGAACCCGGTATCTTTGGGTATGCATATGATGGCACAGTGGTGGAGAGATACCTGGCCCGTGCTCGGGCCAGTCGGGTTCAAATACAGTCTGATCGGGAGGCAATGGTGCAGCGTATGAATCTCACTCATTGCAGGCAGTCTCCTACAGGGGCAATACCAATCATGTGAAATTTAATGCAATCGTCTGTTCTTCGCCAAAAGGAGCCCTTTCACCTTGTCTCCTACTTTTCAGGATGTATCTTTGGAATACACCGACCGCCTACAGGAGTCGAAATCACGCTTAACCTTAACTTTGAGCGGTTCGTTGAGTCTCAGGCGAATGCAACTGCAAGGAAGTTGACTACTGTAGTAACAGCCTGCAGTTGGACATTTACAGGCTGTTAATTTTTTATCGTGCCGCAGGTAATACCTTTGGTTCATACAAATTCCGAGTTTATAACCCTTAACAGGTTTTGATTCACTGACGTTGGGAAAGACAAGATTGTTTTTAACATCACATTTGGTTTAGAAGGTGAATATCCAATTTATTAAAAAAGATACAATCACAGACCGCCTTTCAAGTTTTATTTACGTACTTACAAAGTCGTTTAAATAAGGTTGCTGATTTTCAATCACGGCGACAACTTCTGATTGCGGTCGGAAGCTATCAACTGCGCAGGAGTTGCAACTGCATAGTGACACAAGTGTACGCGCTAACACAGAGGCACACACTCATACTAACCTACCCGCGCCCGATGTAACGCTGATGGAGAAAGATCAGAGGTAGGATACGATGCACCAGACACACGGGCAATCATAACACAATCAAACCCGATAACAAAAAATTTTGATTTTTTTACAAATGTTGACTCCAGCTGGGACTTTTCTGTTTAACTTGGACGTGGACGTGCCTGTTTCAATCTGAAGGGCACTGAGAGCTAGCGTAATCACTGGGCATATGAGACTTAAGGACGGGTCTCTCAGAGTGACGGGCGCCACACTGGTGACACAGAATTTGTTATGGGCAGACGTTGCACTTACCATCAGGTGAACGTTGTGCTCATTTCGTCACTTTATCTAATAAAAGAAGAAAGAAAGAAACTTGTTAATATGTGTAGGTGAAATTTTGTAACTGAATTTCAAATCAGTTATACACTTGACCGACTTGAAGTTTTGCATACAAATATAGCTTCGGTGACAGTGCATTATTATGGTGCCATGGAGATGAACTGACGATGGAGCCGGAAGTTGGCCATAGGAACTGCTTAACTAAGCAATATAGCTATGGGCTCGTTGGATTTCTATTGACAAGAATTATATTACTCCTCTACATTACATTTGAGTCCACGGCTGGCACATAGGCCTCACAAATAGAGGCTTGTAACAAAAATAAACAATTGTTTTTTGTTCAAAACTTATTTATTTTTGAGACATTACCACCGAGCAGTGCAATTAACAATTTCATTTGCGCCGGGGATCGAACCCAGCTCAACGCATATGGAAAATAAGGCGAGCGCCTGACACCTGAGCTGGTACGGGTTAATGTAAACTGTAAAATATACTATTATTTATTACCATTAACTTGATCATTCATTCGTTAATATGAAATAAAAATCAATTTTCAGAGAAGCATAAAAGTGTTGCCTGACGTTACTTTTAACCAATTCCTTACCAAAATTAATTGGATGTCAAGTCGTTAATTTGATACAATGACTACGGGCACCAATTAGTGGCGTTATTCGTCTCTTTTCAGTCGTAATTGAATATTATTTACTAACCTTTTATGTAACTCCTACTTATAATTACGCCGCGATTGCTGTTTCTTTTCATATTAACTTAGGAATTGTTATCTCTTACATTTATCATCTCTTTTATAGAATTTACGTCACAAAATCACTAGTACTTTTGTTACCCGTTGTCTTTCACCATCAGCCCGTAAACTTAGATATACACATATTTTTGTAAGCAACAACTCACACACTCCCAAAAAATTGCTAAACATATCACATACATAAGAAAGAAAAGAAAAGATATAATTAAATTTATAATTGTCCGTGAGTGATGTGCCATTTCTGAACGTTAGTTCATATGCTGCTGCATGTCCGCTGCTGCAGTAATTTTCAGCGAAGTTTTGTTGGTGTCCTATGCAGGAATCCGTCTAGGTAGGTACCACTTACACTCTTTACACTCCCTTACTTAATTGGCCCTGGCAATTAAGTGAGTGTTGTGCAAACATTACTGTGTTTCGGCTTGAAGGGCACTGAGAGCTAGTGTAACTTAAGAACTGATGTCTCAAGGTGAAGGGCGCAGTGTGGCGTGACACAGAAATGTTCTGGATGACACAACATTGGTTATGCGCAAACGTTGCGCTTACCATCAGGTGAACGTTTTGCTCGTTTCGTTACATTATCCAATAAAAAAAGTTAGTATGCTATACGCAAAAAACATTATGAATAATGTTTCTTCGCTGGAGTGGCAAAACGTGGGCAAAAACCATTCAGAAGACCGGTACAATGATTATGCAACCACGTGCGCCACGTGTGTCCATTGTGAGTTTACTGGTTGCGGGATTCCTATTCAAGAATCCATTTAGTTAACTAGCCCTGCGGTTTTACTTACGACACCGCAGGGTTAGTGATTCTGCTGCGAAATGATAGTGCGCAAACATTACTGTGTTTCGGACATAACGGCACTGAGAGCTAGTGTAATTACTGGGCATTTGAGACATAACAACTGATGCTTAGGGGGACGGGCGCAGTACCGTGCTACTCATAAATGTTTTGAGTGGCACAGTATTTGTAATGGGCAGATTGCACTTACCATAATGTAAGTCTCTTCATCAAAAACTTCATATGTAGACATTAACTTTTAGGCTATATGGAAGATTTAGAGAGGTCACTCGTTTGTCGTTGTCACTGGAGTAACTACTCATTACGCTCTTCTGTATCTTAGTCAGTAAAAACACAACAACGTTGTAACAGTTAATATAAATAAGGATAAGAAGTTGCTTTAAATAAAGTGATCTGATAAGTAAGCGACAAGTCGATGTTTTATTGTAATTATGACTGGCACGCAAGAGTATCAGCTGCCGTAGACGACTTTATATCCCTTATCTAAGAAAATAATCAAGTGGATACTGTCCTCGCTTTGTAGCGATTAACTATTTGTTTACAATGAAGGAAAGTAAGTTACTTTGCTAAGATCCGCATGCAAAATATAAAAATTGTGTATATTACCTAGTTTATTGAAGAGCACCTCAAAAAACTAGGTAATATACACCATTTTTATATTTTGCATGCGGATCTTAGCAAAGTAACTTACTTTCCTTCAATATAATGGATTTCCGCAAAGTAACGCCTGATTCTTTTAACTATATTTATTTACATTCTTTTGTAATTGAGTTATGTCTATGATAGATATCATTTAAAATGCGTTTTAATTTTGTTTTTGCTTTTGACCATTTAAGATTGGATACGACAAAGAAACCAGTCGAGTTTGTTAAGAAACATTAAATCAATTATACAATGTTCATCTCATCATGCGCAATGTTCTACGGGGGGGGGGGGGGGGGGGGGCGTATTTAGTGTTGTAAAATGAACAATATTTTTTTTTCTCGTCACTACAAATAATGGATGGGGTTTTTAACTTAACTTTGGACACTAATTTTTAACCAAAAATTTTTAACATAATGTTATTTTGAAGAAAAGTAAGTTACTTTGCTAAGATCCGTAAGCAAAATATAAAAATGGTGTATATTACCTAGTTTTTTGAAGTGCACCGCCCGCCCTCCCTCAGTAGCGTGCACAAGCAAACTAACACCGCCACCAGGAACCGCCACCAGGTACCCTCCACCAACCACTACAATACTACCACTAGATAATATACACCACTGAAGTCGAGAACACGACACGTGTTTCGCCCCAAAACGAGGCATTATCAAGCGTAATAGACTCTACGACAGACGGCCGCCGAGTGAGTCGGCGGCCGTCTGTTGTTGTCGGCAGTTTGCTTGTGTGTTTTGCTTTGTTGTGTGAGCCGTAGGTGTCCGACAGAGCAGTTTAGTACCTACGTCTTTACCACCGACGTGTCGTAAGAGGCTACTACCATATTAGGTACGGTACTGTACGGTACGGACAGCCTTTATTCGTGCATTATTAAACTATACGAGTAGTATTCAGTGCAGGAGCCGTGGTAGCTCAGGGGCTAGGCGCTAGCATTAAATTTCATAGTACGCGAGTGAGCTGGGTTCGATTTTCGCTGCCGGTGGCCCACTAAAATTGTTAATTGCTCGACGGTGAAGGAAATCATCGTGAGGAAACTTGCATGTCAGAGAAATAAAAAACATTTCGAAGACATGTGAAGTCCGCCAACCCGCATTGGAGTAGCGTGGCGGATTCTTCCCTGATCCAAAACCTTAACAGAAATGAGAGGAGGCCTGTTCCCAGCAGTGGGATATTAATAAGCTATTACTTCACTTATTGTTATGCAGTGCTGTCACTATACTGCTCGTTTGAACGCAATGGGGAGTAAGAATTATTTGATTTGTACCAAAATGGCGGCGATGTGGTCCGCCACCCGTCACGTCTCGATTCCCTCAGGAGAGAAACAGGGCTACAGGTGTGGTAATTGTCAACCCTTTATATGGGAAAAATGCGTGACAGTGTATGCATGTATAACGTACTTCTAAAGGTATGTCTTCATCAATTTATAAAATTAATAACAATCATATATTTAGCGACGACACGTAACTTTCTTCTGTTTATCAAATTTACAGATTATACCTCAGAACTTTCCAGATTCTTTAAATGTGTTGTATTAATAACATTAATGCTTTAATTATGTCACGGGGTTACCTACGAGTTCCAAATTTAACTTTTCAGTACCGGCGTTGTTACTTAAGAATTGATGCGCACATAAAGATTACTTTGTTCCTTTAGCCTTTGTGACCATTGGTTGTTGGACCAACGAAGTGAAGAAATATGAAGGGGAACTGGGCAGAATACGAAACAAAGGAAATGTGATAGTATTTTTCGTTCAAAAGATATCCTTTAACAATCCGCATGGCAATGCCGCTGGTGCGATAGAAACCTTTGAACAGCGGAACGTTCGAGGTGAACTTTTCTATTGGTGTATTTTCAATACCGACGATACTCGTTCTGGATTGCATATTGTGTAGCAGTTAATTGACGAATTGTGCTACGGCATTCGTACCGTGTCCTTTTATTTATAACTTTTCATTTAAATCAAATCTAGACGTTTATTATTTCGTAAGAAATATTATTCAAATAATTTATATACAATATTATTACGTTCGGTACCAGTGATGTAAAACTTTAGATGAATATTAATGAAGATTGAAAGGACATATTTCAATATTTCTGTACAGATGTAAACTGATTTGATTTTTATTCAACAATACTCAATAAATTATGCAAAATAATTTATTGAGGAATCAGATCAGATCTGCATCATCTTTATCAGAACATTTCAGCCTATCTAGTTCACTTTTGAATACAGGTTTCCCTCATAAATAGCATGAAAACGTGCTTCTGAGCCGCCTGCATCCATCGATTTCCCACATAACCCTGTAGGTCCCTCCATCTAGTGGAGGTCGCCCTACAATGCGCTTGCTGATGCGAGGATTGCATCTGGCGTCACATCTGCATGTTTACTTAATAAAAATGTCGAATAATGTGATGGCTTTTGTATGTTTATTGTGCCACATATTTACTCACTATGCGTATGAGAATTTATAATGAAAGTAATTTCTTCTGCGCCGAGGGTGCGTTTTACTGACATACTCCAGCGCACCTATTCCCGGAATAATTATAGAGTCAACTTAGCCCGCTGATTTATTTTAATAAATCGCAAGTACTTTTACAGTTATTTTAATGAAAGTCTGATCGGTTGGCGCAGTTTCGAAGCCCCTGGCTTCTGCGCCCCGGGGTCACGCATTCAATTCCCGTAGATAATCAATCATTTTTTTAAATGCATGAACGAGAGAAGTTTTGTTTTACACTTGTACCAACTATTTTTTTTTATTGGAGATAGTGGCGAAACGAGCAAAACAAACCTGATGGTAAGTATCAATTCACCCAGAACAATTATGTGCGACACCACACTGCGCCCGTCATTCTGAGACATCAGTTCTTAAGTCTCATATGCCCAGTGATTACATAAGCTCTCAGTTTCCTTCAAACCGAAACACAGTAAATGTTTGCACACTAATGCTTCACTGCAAAATAACTTACCCTGCGGTGGTACCTACCTAGACGGCTTCCTGCATAGGAATCCTAACACCAGTAGTTTTATGTACAGATACTATAACTCTGTAAATGCTCATTTGTGTAATATAATCAGCATAGTGATAGATTCTATGCGGCTACCACTCGGCATTCACTAGCAAACTTTACTTTTTAAGAACTCTTAAGAGATACTGTAGAAGTTATTGTTGTAGCGGCTTAAGAGAATCTACCACCCCATCGCATCCCGTGGGTGTCGTAAAAGTCGACAGATGGAAAATGAAAACCAGGAGATGGGCAGCAGCATCTCCCTGGAACATCTGAATAAATAAACTTCGGCTGCCAACCCGCTTGCCAAGCGTGGCAACTATGGCAAATCCCCCCAGAATGAGACCTACAAACTTTTGTGACAATCTATGGGGGAGGCCTATGTTCAGCAGTGGACTAGTGGTAGACTGAAAATATGATGACGATATAAAGTGAATCGCCTGATGTGCCGCCAAGAGATCATCTAAGTCCATTCATCAATGACAATAATATTCTCCAGATGGTTGCTAGACGTATGCTTCAAACCCGACATCTGTTCAAACTGTGCATAACAAGTACTTCGCGCTCAATCTTACTTGCTATAATTCCTCGGCCTTCAGAGGCAGTTATAAATATGCAGCCACCCACTGTTAGAATTACCTCTCACCATCGATGAGAGAAAAACATTGAGCATTTTTAAATTATGCTTAAAGATTTTTTTAATAAACAAATAGAACGGTACATGCTAATTAATAATTTAACAATCCAGACTTATATTCGTATACAATTTCTCATTAAATGGCGAATCATTAATATTCTCCAAAATTATTTTTTATTTATTTTATTTATTTGTTTTAGGATGGCTTACAGACAAATTACTTTATAAATAGTGAAATGGCTATACATATTGCTAATTACAAGCCTACGCATATAATTTACATACTTTGCACTGAGAACAAACATCAAAACTTATGTTAATATTAAAAGTTAATAACAAACACATACAACAAAAGCTCATATACCAGTGAGAAGAATGTAAATTACTGATTTACAATTAAAATTTTACTACCGTTTTTTTTTCTTTAAAAAAGTCATTAGACAAACATATTTTTACAGACTGTGCATTGGTACAGAATAGGTCAATTTCCAAAGACGATGACAGTCTATTAAATTCTTTTGCGCTGCGTAAGAAAAAAGCATTACGCCTATAATTAGTGGACACAATTGGTACATATAATATAGAACGCAGCCTAAGGCTTACGGGATTAGTACGAATGACGATGTTGGAAAGCAGCTCAGCACTGTCACAGGACCCACTCGCAATACTGAGTAGTAAGCTGATATCATTAACTTTGCGTCTATATTCTAATGGTAGAAGATGATACCTCCTACATCGATCAAGATAATCGTCTGAGTATTGTAGTACCTTTAAATCAAGATAACGTACAAATTTTTTTTGAATACTTTCGATACGAGATATGTATATATTATACTGCGGGTTCCACACTTGAGATGCGTACTCTAAGTGGCTGCGTACGTACGAACAGTATAAAACTTTGACTGTTTTTATAGAACGAAAACAGGTCGACATTCTTAAGACGAAACCAAGAGATTTAGATGCTTTGTTAACGATATTCTCAATATGCTTATCAAAAAGAAGTTTGCTGTCATGCAAAACACCTAAATCATTAATATTGCTTACTTTGCTGATACTAAGGTTATTAAGAGTATATCCCGAACCAATATTTGACCTATGTCGAGTAAAAGCTATATAAGAACATTTAGATATGTTCAGATGCAGTTTTTTACGTGTACAATAAGATGTAAATATATTTAGGTCATTTTGGAGTTGTTTAGTGTCATCTAAGCTGTTGATTGTTTTAAGGATTTTCAAGTCATCTGCATACAATAATATTTTAGAGTTCATAAAACATGACTTAATATCAGCTACGAAAATAACAAACAGAAGTGGGCCCAATAACGATCCCTGTGGCACACCAGATGGAATCGAGCACCATCCAGACGTATATCCCCAAAGCGCAACAGCCTGTGTACGATTTTCTATATATGAAGAAAACCAACGGTACAAATCACCGTGTATACCTACTGCTAATAATTTCTGTAAAAGAACATAGTGATTAATACGATCAAAACATTTACTAAAGTCAGTATATATTACATCTACTTGACCACAATAATCCATACCCTTTAAAATAAACTCATTAGCTAAGAGGAGGTTGGTGGTAGTTGATCGCTTACGCAGAAACCCATGTTGTTCATCGCCTAGACTACTTCGCACTACTGTGTATACTTCATTATAAACAACCCGTTCAAGAATTTTAGAGAAGAGGCAAAGTTTCGAAATTGGACGATAATTTTCGACGTTAGAGGTATCCCCTTTCTTATGAATTGGTGTTACAAATGCTGACTTCCAGATTTGGGGAACTACACCCTCCGTTAATGATCGTTTAAATAAAATGCTAATTGGTACAACTAAGCTTTTTGCACAGTTCATAATAAATAAGGGAGGTATTAGGTCAGGCCCACCGGATTTTGAGAGGTCGAGCGATTGCATTAATTTTAAAATATGTTCATTCGAAATTGATATGGAGCCTATGTAATTAGTAAACGTAGAATCATTAAAACAGACTTCCGTTTCGATTTGGTTGATATCTGGATTGTCAAATGAGGCACGGAAATAAGAAGCAAAGAGATTGCTTATTCCCAGACCGGTATCTACACACGTATCTTTATATCTTAGTATTTTCGGTAAAGAAGAACTATTTCTTTTACTTTTTACAAATGACCAAAAAACTTTTGGGTTAGTTATTATTGAAGATTCAATTTTTTCTATATAAGAATTAAAACAGTCTTTTTCTAGCCTTTTGGTCCTACTACGCAATATGGAAAAAGACTGATAATCGGACAGATTGCCATACAACTTATATCTTCGATGATACTTGTGTTTTTCTTTCAAAATTTTTAGTAGTGCCGAATTATACCATGGGGGGTGTGACGCGCGACGAATTGATTTTTTTGGAATAAATTAATCAATAAGGGCGTATAATTTATCATAAAAAATGGTTACTGCTCGGTCTAATGGTTCCGTGTTCAAAATGTCTAACCAGTCCACCTTATCAAGTTCTGATTTAATAGCCTCATAATTGCCTTTGTAAAAAAGAGGTTTGCTAATTACTTTCTCCTCCAATTTATGCAGTTCTATAAAATCAAATTGTATAACTAAAGGTTTATGGTGTGCATCTATAGGCACTGCTAATGGATCATCACACTCTGTAACAGCTACAGAACCATTAGAAAATACTAGATCTAATAACCTACCATTTTCGTTACGTACACTATTGTATTGCAACAGACTACAGGTATGTATGGTATCAAAAAAATCAGTTAGATATTGACAAGAAAAGTTAGTGGGTATTAAATCAGCTCCATTACTATTGAGGTTCCAATCTACATAATTTCCGAAATTGAAATCGCCAGCTATAAGGAATGTGTCTAGCAAATTTGACATAATCAAATCATTTAATTTGGTAGAGAAATTGTGTAACTGATTGTTATAAGAGTTACCAGAATTTTCCCTACATAAATATAAAGCACAAATATGAATACAATGTGAAACTGACGCTTTAGGCTTTTTAAATACAATGGATATCCAAATGTCTTCTGCAGAGCTACGCCAGTCAAACCTCTCGACAACGGTTAAATCGTTTCGTACAGCAATCAAGACACCACCACCTCGCGTCTGTGATGTACGATAATAATCTCTATCACGTCTGAATAAGTATCGACCGTCAAACAATTCGTTACTGTACACACTGTCAATAAGCCAAGTTTCTGTAAATATAATAACATCATATGAATTAAGACAGATATTTCTAAATAAGCTGTTCGTTTTCGTACGCAACCCTCGTACGTTTTGATAATATAGTTTAAGTAGCATTTTTAGACGTAACTATACCTAAACTTTTATCTAGCCTACAACAATACCACAGTAAAGTGTATTTTAATAGTAATAAACTTAACGATTAAACCATGAATTAAAATAACTAATCACGTAATTGTCGTTGCAAGTTGTATAATAATTGCAATTAGTTACCGAGAGTATTAAAAGGTAGCCATCACATTGCGAGTTACGAGTATCTGTTACTAATGCCCTAAAATTAGAAAAAACATTACTAAGGTGAAACACTGTTATTACACTAAAATAAGCGTGATCTGTCATTATACGTTTGAGGAAATCGAACCCTAAACTGCACGATTTCGAGTTGTTTTTAAATTGATTTAGTTCCGTTACATTAGAGCGATTGTTAAAAAGTACTATAAATCTATTGCAAATCACTGCGCGGGTACACAGAAAACGAAGAACCATTCGAGTACAATACCGCAGCGGCCACTGATTCTCAAACTGCAATTTTACTATTATTTTTATTAGACTAATTAAAAATATGTTAATGGGTAGTGATGTTATGAAAAAGAACATAAGATCAAATCTTAAACTATCTTCGTTAGGTCTTTTTCTGTTTTCACAACTATAATATGTGAGGTATCCGTTTTTCTTGCATGTATTTTGGCATGCTTCACCCACACATAGCGAAAATTCATTTCTGTTGCGGCCTTTTTTCTCGAAATTTCTTGTAATATTTAATTAAATTATAGAAATCAATTAAACATAGTCATTCGCTTCTAGTGTTTTGTACGCATAACACTCACATGGTAAGCTTAAGACAGGTAATTCTTTTTATAACCTTTTTATCATTTGCAAACTTCTTAAGTTCTTATTCAATGTTTTACTTTGTTAATAGTAACTAACACACCCTTACATTGTTAAAAATAGCAATGAAAGAAATATAAAAAGTTTAACACGTAACTCTACAGTTTATTAAATATCTAATTTATCGTGGCTTTTGTTTTGAACTGGTTGGATTAGTAACAAAAAAAATTCCCGTCCTGACTGTAGTTTGGAGACGTCTGAAAATCAGCGCTGCGATTCTGCGGATTATGCTGAGACGGTCCTTTCAGCCGCTTCATCACAGCACACGCATTTTTTTTATTTTATTTCAAATCCTTTTTTTTTGTAGATTTTTTTTAGTGTTATGTATACCTGTACATATATCATGTGTGTAGATGTGAGCGTCGGAGTAAAAGTCGACAGGTATTTTGCCTTTATTGCAGGCGTATAGATTTCCCGAAATAGTGTTAAAAACTTAAAAGTTCGTTGTGTGACTAAATTTGAATTTCCATAGGCATCAATAAGTGCTAAATATTTTTTACTTTTATTTGGTACTCGACCTCAATTGTTACTCATCCGCACAATCACTTCGCATGAATATGCAAACAAAATTGTACAAGCTAACGGGATCAATTTTATCGGCTTTCGCATACTAAATTCCATACAACAGTTATGAACAACAAACTTGTTTCATTACTTCTTAAACTATTAAATAATATCTGAAAATTTTCAACCTCAGTGATTTATAAGAAAAACTTAGTTTAATAACTGTATAACTACTTCAATTAAATTAAATGTAATGGGCATTTATTTATTGTCAGAAATTCTCTTAAGACTTAAATTTTATATCGTTTTTATTTATTTAAAATTTATTGTATTCACCTCAATTAAAATGGTAACAAAGGGCAGACTTAATGTCTATTAGCATTCTCTCCCAGTCAGCCCGTGGGCGTAGAGAAAATTGTGATAGGTACGGTACAATAAAGTTTTGATTTTTTTTTAAATGTAATGCCAAAATTAACATTAACAAATATACAAAAAATTGTATCCCCTATTCCCTATTCAAAATTAGTTGTCATTCAAAAGCATTTCCGGACCAACATTTTGAAGTTATTTTATTTGACACTTTTCTAATATCTTCGGGCAAAGGACTTCCAGAGTAGTCAAGCTTGAACGATGAAGGAGCTACCGACGAAATCGGTGAAATGCTGTGGAGCACTAATTTTATGACTAGACTAGGAACAGTGGCGTAACCGTACCGTGGAGGCCCGTGGCAAATTCATCGGACATTCATATACACACATTCATAACAGTGTGTTGCCGAGAATATTTCTGTGTAGCACCACACTGCGCCCGTCACCGTGAGACATAAGTTCTTAAGTCACATATGCCCAGTGATTACGCTAGCTCTGAGCGCCCTTCAAACCGAAACACAGCAATATTTGCACACTACTGCTTCACGGCAGAATAACTGGCCCTGGGGTGTTACCAACCGAGACGGACTCCTGCATAGGAATCCTACCACCAGTTACAATACTAACAATACCATTTTTAATCAAATCTTAATACATTTTAACCTTCTTTTAACTATCCTATTTTTGAAAAGGATTTAATCGTTCGCTTAAAATAGATCAATGTTAACGTAATACGATTGCTTAATTTAGTCACTAAAATCATTACAACGTTTTATCATCCACTGTGTCTGTAATTAATTCATAAAAGTAAAAGTAAAGTTTCAGCCTATAAATGTCCCACTGCTGAGCACAGGCCTCCTCTCATTTCTGAGACGGTTTAGGAGCTAGGAAGAATCCGCCGCGCTGCTCCAATGCGGGTTGGCGGACTTCACATGTCTTCAAAATATTTCTATTCCTCGGACATGCAAGTTTCCTCACGATGTTTCCCTTCTCCGCTAAGCACGTGGTAAATCAGCACCTAAAATTGTAGAACAATTTTAGAGGTGCTGGCACCGGGGATCGAACCCAGGTTACTCGCTTACTATGAAATTAAAGGCGAGCACCAGGCCCCTGAGCTACCACGGTTTTTAATTAATGCTTTTCATTTATTCATGAATCGACTATGCCGTGTGATTGCGGCTTAAGAGAATCTACCACCCCATTTCATCCCGTGGGTGTCTTAAAAGACGACAGAGGGAACGACGACAGAGATCGGCAGCAGTATCGTCGTGGAACATCTGAATAAATAAACTGCGGTTGCCAACACGCCTGCCAAGCGTGGCGTTTATAGAACACGCACAAATATTTAAAAAATACAATAAAAGTAAAACATAAAGACACTTGTTTCTTCCTGCACAATTTGTGCACAGGTGTGTGCACTGCAATTTACATTTCTACAGTGTAACAACGCTGAGTTTTGCTGCCGTATGTAGTAAAACTTAATCATTTTCAAAAGATCCTTTAAGCGATGTTTTTTTGAGATTAGTTAATATAAATATTTTTTTATTAAAAGGCAAAATGCTGATACGATTAATATGATAAATAAAGAATGTTTCTTTGTTTATTATTGAATAAAGGGACTTTATTTCAACCTGTCTTAGTCCACTCTTGAACATATGCCTCCTCATAGATTGCCACAAAATACGGTTCTGAGCCACCTGCATCGATTTCCCGCAAAACCGTGCGGGTCGTCGCTCCATCTAACGAGGGTCCTCTTACCGTGTACTTGCCGGTACGAGGTTGCCACTCGACAACCTTTCTTCCTCGACAGTATGTAATTAAATTCAGAATTGCGATACCAATGACGTAGAGAATTTTTTGTACTGTAACAAGGTTTATGAGGCAGGATATTGCAAGGTCAGTTACGGTTCACTTTAAATAAATAAATAGTTATAATCCCCTTACCTGTACTCTTGATTAAAGCAGACTAGATAAAATCTCCGAAGGCAACACGTCTAATATAGTTTCATTGCTGTAACTTACCCTTAGAACAAACATAATCTGGAATGTCTAGTTAATTCAAATAACTCTAAATGAAAACTGGAGCCGACGTTATTAATTTTGTTTCAGGTTGTAGTACTTAATTGTAAAACTTTATTATAAATACAATAGAAAATGGCATTGATGTGCGTTTTTGAAACTCTTATGTTTATTTATTTAGTATATATTATTAACAACATTTTTGAATAATCATAATTCAAAAAGTTTTTGAATAGAGCCGAGAGATCGAGATAGCGAAAGAGAGAGAGAGGGAGAGAGAGAGAGAGATTGTTAATCTTCAGTAAACTATTAGTTACACCATATGATCCGTGGTAGCTCAGGGGATCTGGGCGCACGCCGGTCACTCGCGTATTATAACGCGAGAGACCGGAGTTCCATCGCCGGTACCTCCGAAATCGTTCTGCATTTTCAAGTGTTGATTTACTATGTGCTTAGTAGTGTGATCATCATCATCACATCATCATCAGTAGTGTGAAAAAACATCGCGAGGAAATCAGCTTGCCTGAAGACCATAGATATTTCGAAGACGTGTAATGTCCACCAATCCGCATTTCTTTCCGCACAGCTTTGTATTGTGGTGCTGTATCCGACTCCAAAAAACAGTGGTACAATTTTATAGGCTGTTGTTACTTTATTTTACTTACAAATTTTTACTAAAACCTTTAACTATAAGTGTTCAAACGCTATATTTACCTGGAAATTAGGTTATTGTAGGTACTCTGTATTACAGGTAATTGCAGGAGTATAATAAAATTTATATTTATTTTTCGTTGCTTTGTATTAAAGAAGCTACGAGAGAATAGTTTGAATATTTGTTTTGACTTTTATTAATCGTTATAATGAAATCTAAACCTTATTTTATTTTATTGGAAAAGCCAATTTATAACATAATAATGTACAAAATTTTCAATAGAGTATAGCTAAAACGAAAACAATTATGTGTTTGTATTTCAAAGAAAATCAGTTCCGGGAAAGCGAAATTTGAAAAGAAGCGTACAATGTTTACCGATTGATAGCTTTGAGGAACCTTATCATTTCTATTTTAATGTAAACATGACACGTATAAAGCATTATGAGTTTTTATTTAATTATTAGACAAGTAATTCAAACTAAGGTACGAGTACACCACTAGTAAAAATTCGCAGAAACAAAAATTTATCTCCAACTGTGTTATTACAACTTTAAAAAAAAAAGTTTCAGCCTATAAATGTCCCACTACTGAGCACAGGCCTCCTCTCATTTCTGAGAGGGTTTTGGAGCTAGGAAGAATCCGCCACGCTGCTCCAATGCGGGTTGGCGGACTTCACATGTCTTCGAAATATTTTAAACTCAACTCAGACATGCAGGTTTCCTCACGATGTTTTCCTTCACCGCCGAGCACGTGGTAAGGCAGCACTTAAAATTGCAATTAACAATTTTAGTGGTGCCGGCACCGGGAATCGAACCCAGGTCACTACGCGCGTACTATGAAATTAAAAGCGAGCGCCTAGCCCCTGAGCTACCACGGCTCTATTACAAGTTTAAATCGTTGGAATCGGTGATGAACAACAACAAAACCTATAATGTACATCTAATCGCTTCTGAGGTTCGATCACAGGCCTTCTTTCATTTCTGAGATGGTTTTGGTAACGAGAATACTGTATGCTACGCTATTCCAAAAGCCGGTTGGTGGACTTGACATGTCTTTGAATTTTTTTTTATTCCTAAGGCATGCAGGTTTCCTAGCGATGTTTTCCTTAAAATTCCGATGATATCTCGGATGTCAGTCTGAGGGAGATTAGTACGAGTATTACTCTCTAACAACTTAAGAATGGCAAATCGCTGGGTGAGGGCGAAATCAAAGCGGAGCTTCTGAAAGCGAGTGGAAAAATGGCACTAGTAGTCATCCGAAGCCGCTTAGTTCCGTCTTCCGGGGTAGCGCTATGTTGGAAACGTGTAGCTTAACTCTAAAAAAGTTTTCTTCCAGCAAACCTTGGAGTGAAGTGCATATCTGATGTGTGCGGGTAAAAGTGTACGAAGAACCAACAGACAAAAAAGAAAAAAAGTCTGTACTTATCAATAAATATAGAATTCCGTACGAAAATCTTCCGATGAGTTTCAGGGATATAACATCGCCCTATTTTACAACTATCTGCATCGGTGCTTTCCGTTTCGTACTCTGGTTCTATACTCGGATTGCCATCGTAGCTTTACTGTACAAGCGACATAGCACATTGCAACATATCGATATACCGACAGACAATTCGCCATCGCTAAAGTGACTGTAGCACCGCCCAAATTTCGAACGAATCAAAGGCTTATTCATTTAAACTAATAATATTATAAAGAGAAAAGATTTGATTTTTGTATGTTTGGTTGTGATGAATAAACTCAAAAACGACTGAACCGATTTTAAAAATTCTTTCACCTATATACAACTAAATTATCACTTACCACGTTTCTAGCGTAGCGCTACGCTGGAAACGTGGAGTAGAAGCGTGATTGTCCTGTTCTTCAAGAAGGTTGATAACGCCCTCTTGCTCTCGGCTCAGAAGCGATATATGCCTATACTTCTTAGGCATATATCGCTTCTGAGCCGAGTCTGCGTGCTGTTTTCAAAAGGTCATTATCGTCTCGGAAGCAGCCTCGACGACTTCCAGACGCCCGAAAAAGCCGGATTCCGAAAAGGCTTTAGTACTATACTCGTAGACCACATGCATATCCTTCGCGAGATTGTACAGAAGACCGAAGAGTACGATCTGCCGCTATGTCTGGCGTATATGGAACACTAGCCATCAGCCCCGGCTTCGCACAGGTAGATAGATATTAGAAAATTAAAATAGTACTTTATTTGGACAAATAGAACAACCACAATTCCGCACACTAACATTTTTGTAGCGACTATTCTCATCGGCGGCTCTGTAGCTGGTCAGATAAGAGTACGTTATTTTACAAAAATAATATTTTATTTTTGGGTACATAAGCCATGAAATATAGCCAATATTTGATGTGGTAGCAAAATAAAACGACCGCTTTCGACCGCTGCGCAAAGGGAGCCGCGCACCTCGATGATGCCCAAGTTGCATGAAGCCGGATGGCGGCGCGGCGTTTGAGAGACACGGGGTGTCTGCCCGCTGTATTTCTTATAGAGCGTTTCAAAGTTCAATGTTTTAAATAAAAAAAAATTAATTAAAAATACAAACCACTATTCAATTGTTTCTAGTTTACAAACAATAATATGAGTAGGTAAGTAATTAATAGGTCTTAGTCTATTCGCGAGTAGCGAGCGTAGGGCTGTTCGCTCACAACGCGGCTTTATTCTTACTTTTAGCATTTTTATACCTATCGTAACTTCTAAACGATAGGTCCGATTCGAATAATTTAAAGAGGACTTAACATGTACATAATCAACCTTGACTATGAAACTATTTTGTAGGATAAGGATTAATATCATGATACGAATGTCAACATATTTCTATTCTACCCATGTTTTGATTGAATAATTTGAACAAAAAGCGGTTATTGTGACTGACTATACTACCATATTAGTTAGACATATAGCCTCGTGGACTTTTTGCAGCGCACGCCAAATAATGACTTTAATCAGTACATTTTTGATACCTTGAGTTATATCATAACAATTTTCGAAGCGATCTCGGTTCTTTTTTTAATGTAATACAACTCATGTTAGTCAGTGATAATTTAGTTGTATATAAGTGAAAGAATTCGCATAAGAACCCGCACACATCAGCTGTGCTCTTCACTCCAAGTTTTGCTGGAAGAAAACTCTCTAAGAGTTAAGCACGCCTTTGTACATTAATTACTTATAATTAGATTTAATGTTAATAACATAGTGTACATAAATAACAAATTAATAAATAAATAAAACAGTAATTTCTAGACCCTACATCGTAAAGCAAACTTTATATGCATTTGTAAATAGTTATAAGATGTCACCAAATAAATAATCATTCGCTACGAGAACTATTCAGGGAGACTAATATATTGATACTTCCGTCGTTGTTTATTTTTGGAAATATTATGTACGTACGAAAAAACATTAATTTGTTTAATGATTTCTTATATTTACGCGAACACTACACATTTAAATGAAACTAATTTTACGGATTTTATCGCGTTTAATTTTATACTATTTATAACCCGATGTAAAGCACTCGAAACGTCGGGTTATAAATAGTATAAAATTAAACGCGATAAAATCCGTAAAATTAGTTTCATTTAAATTAATTTGTTTACCAAAAAATTGACTGTATCCTGTAGAATGGGTCGAGGTGACACGCTAGAGGTTCCTTTGTTTAGATTGGCTAAAACTAGAAAGTCTCTTCTTAGTAGATGTATAAAGTTTTATAATAAAATTCCGGTTCTTCTCTGAGAAGGTCATTTTTGAAACGGTGTAGATTTTGAAGTTCATAAGAGCTTTAAACAAGCCTAAATTGAATAAAGAAATTTTGACTTTGCCTTTGACGTTCAGCAACAAGATTAACAATACGTGTCATAGACGTAACAAGGTCAACAGTATTGTGTGGAAGAGAAAACTAGTTGCAATCCGTTTAAGAGTACCGCCAGCGAGTTTGGAACTCTGCGGATAAAACCATTGTGAGAGACTCCTCCAATATTGTTTTAGTGTTATGACTTTGACTGGCAACCAACAAACTGTGATAACTCAACTAACTGTTGCGAATTTATGAAAAAGTTGCAGATAATCTGTTTAAAAAGTTATTATTTCATAGAGATATTTAGTAGAAAAGAATAGTTTTATTTATAGAAGAAAACAATGAGATTAGAAAATCGTTCACCTGGTGGTAAGTGCAACGTCTGCCTATAACAAATGACATGGCACCACACAGCGCCCGTCCTCCTAAGACTTCAGTTCTTAAGTCTCATATGTCTAGTGATTAGCTAGCTATCGGTGCCCTTCAAACCGAACATTACTGGTGGTAGGATTCCTGTGCAGGAATCCGTCTAGGTAGGTACCACCCCAGTGCCAGTTATTCTGCCGTGAAGCAGTAGTGTGCAAGAATTACTGTGTGTCGGTTTGAAGGGCATTGTGAGCTAGCGTAATCACTGGGCATTTGAGACTTAAGAACTGATGTCTCAGAGTGACGGGCGCAGTGTGGTGTCACACAGAAATATTCTGAGTGACACAGCATTTGTCGTGGGCGGACGTTGCCCTTACCATCAGGTGAACGTTTTGCTCGTTTCGTCACTTTATACAACACAAAAAAAATATCGGCTAGATTGACTACTATGGCAGTCCTACCACCAGTAAAATAGTGCTTACACCAACAATTAAAAATAACGTTGGTTGAATAAAATCACCGATGACAATATTATGTGGATTTTCTCATAACGTGGGCGCCATTTATTGACGCTTCCAGAAAACACATGACGGAAATGTGAAGTCAGCCAAACCGCCTCGAATTGAAGTCGCAGTGCTTTAAACTCTTCCCGGCTCCAAAACCCTCTCAGAAATGGAAAGAGGCCTATGTTACCACGCACCACAATCTAAATAATTGTCTATTACGGTAATAAATACTACAATTGTCAATGATTGAATAATAAAACTTAATCATAATGGTTTGTACAAGCATTGTATTGCTTAGCCCCTGCCAAATGTAAAGAGTAGTCAGTCCCTCTGCTCTTGTTATTAATAATTACACTAACCACATGCTAAATAATCTTGTATGCAAAATAATAATGACATTTATAATATAATGCCGTTAATTAATTTACTAATTAATGTATCAAATAAACTTTAAATCTTAATGGCTAGTACAAGCATTGTATTGTCTGACCCCTACCACAATGTAAAGAGGAATCAGTCCCTCTACTACTCTCATTCAATCTATAAATACGCATGTATTCTAGAACAAGGGCAAGAGATGGCCAAAAGATCTTAGACAGAGCGTTACGCTGTTCAATCTATATAAACCCATTGTAATTAAATAATTACTTTCGAAATTAAAGGTGGTTGCGACTATTGTTGTATATTTTTGGCAGACCTACCCATTATCTGTAATACCTATGCTCATCAGCGGGACTTTTATAGGTGGTTACTTTTGCTACCTTTAGATATTCTCTTTTGAACACTTGGTGTTATTTACTATTTAATCTAACCTATGTGACATCAGTGGTAACATCGTTATAGCTGTGGTGCGTAGGAACTGCAATGGCACGTAGCAGGCGTATGTCTGATTTTACCGTTACGTTAGATATTAGAAAGTCACAAGACGTTTAATTACAAAGTGATTACGCACCTATAACAAATGATATATGATTTTATGAAGGCACAAGAAATTCCGGTTTCTACATTAAAATTACATTATAAAATACACATTTCAAAAAATTTCGACTATATGAAATGTTGTTATTAAATAACCCATGCTGCGACCACACGACGGTGGTTCCACAGTACAGATTGAATCGTTTCGTTTTGTACCTTTTGTGAAAAAAACACAAAATGTTGTAATCCGGGTCTGGGTGTGTTATGATTGTTTCCGTGACATTGACACTGCATTCTTACGCATGGGAATCATTAGGGCGCGGGAAGGTTACGTCGAGTAAGTACCTCTGTGTGTGCGTACACTTATAATATCTCCAGCGCAGTTAATAGCTCAAACAAGTAGAATAATTAAGGGTTCATCTAAGTAGTTCTGTGTGGCTGTAGTTTTTAAGTTGGTATTCTTAGTTTCATAGTATATAAAGCCGGTAAGTGTCCGGCAGAGAGAAGCCTCCTTTATTCGTGCATAGTAACACTATAATATGCAATGTTGTCACTATATTGCTCGTGGGAACGGAATGGGAAGTAAGAATTTTTTGACTCGTATCAAAATGGCGGTGACGGGGTTCGTCACCCGTCACGTCTCGTTTAAAAAGACGTGACTGTATATACGTAGTAATAATCACTCACATCTGAGCTACCACGGCTCTCTCATCATTTGTTAAATCTGTTGGTTTCCTAGATATTCATACTATTTGTTTCTGTTGATTTCAGAACTGTTATTGATTTTTGTAGTCGAATTATTGAAAATGATGTTAATGAAACACTATATACCAAAATATACAGTTACTCGACTTCACAGAGTCACTAACTCTTTCATGGGGCAATGTTACGATTTTACAACTAAATACCAGAAAGTGCACAAAGTCTTTCAATCAAAAAGTTGAAACTATTTACTTTAAACAAATACTATCTAAGAAGAGTTTTTATAACACATGGATGATTATAACCCCTGGGAATGAGGCGTTCGTTGCCAAGCTATTTCTAAATCTTCATAATACTGCTGTTCTTGTATATTATTTTTAAAATTACTAAAAAAAAAATCCCGCTGGATTTCTTGGTAGTTCTTCCCAGGACAAAGGCATTTCTTTGCGAGCCAGTGTAGTTAAAAAATTACTTTCAAGGAGTAATATGTAAATGATATTGAACAAAAAATATTCTATTCTGTTCTATTCTATACAAGTCACCAAAATATTTCTATCATTTGCAAATGTAGATTTTCGATCATTATGCTATGTATCTCTCACTTTAGTAAACTGTAATTATATTGATATTGACTAACGTAAAAGCATTAACTGATTAATTTGGATTTATACAATAGCGATGTCACGGGCTGGTTAACTTGCGCTGCTGCGTTTGCCGGTTCAACTCGTATATTTGGCTAGCGTTCGTTAAGTGATTCCTCTCTCGGAATTCGTCCCTCTCTTCTTTTCCAGTAGTATTGCTCAAAAAAAATTACCGGGGCACGTCAGCTTCGACATATATAATATTGTTGTAATAATTAGTTAACTTCGTCAAAAAAAAAATTGTATATCTCTAGGTAAAATTATTTACAAATGTTTATACATACATACATACATACATAAGATCACGTCTGTATCCCATAAGGGGTAGTCAGAGACAGGGCACTCACTGCAAAAACAGATGACTGCCACAATCCACGTTTCACCAAAACAATATAATGGACTCGGTGTGATAGGTGGTGAGCCCATCGCCACCATGCGCTGTTGGGTGCACAGTGCAGTTTTATTCCTTACTCGCCTTTTACGAGATCCATTGGATGAGATGGAGTGGTAGTATTCTTTTAAAGTATTATACACAAATATTTATTGCTATAATACGCTTATAAATTTTACGAATAACGTTCCATATTAATATGCAACACTATATACATATACATAGCTATCTATACTCTATAGATCACTACTATAGCTTCAGGAAGGGTAATCAGATTAAAACTAACAGTCGTCATAAATTTAACAAATTCTACCTATCGTAACAAAATTGGGTTCAAGAAATAAAACGTTCAGATTTAATATTAATTTGTAATAAACAATATCAATACTTGATAAATAAAACATAACAAAATTTTAAGATGCGAAAACAATGTAAATATGAAAATAACACTAATAATCAGTTCACTTTAGTGACTCAAAATTTACGTACATTGTCTTAGATTTTCGTTCGCAGTCTTGTATTTATTATACGACAATAGTACCTGGGATAGTTTTTTTCTACTCAGGGGCACTTTAAAACAGGTGTCGCGCATGGTTTACTATCACTTGTTTTCTTTTACTGCCTACGTAAACATGATTTTCAAATTCTAAGTTTCCTTTCATTAAAATTAATTCATCTGCTGTGTTTTATCATCATCGTTTCAGCCTATCATAGTCCACTGTTGAACATAGGCCTACTCATAGATTACCACAAAACACGGTCCTGAGCCACCTGCATCCATAGACTTCCCGCAAAACCGTACATGTCGTCGTTCCATCTAGTGTGGGGCCGCCCTACACTGCATTTGCCGGTCCGAGGTTGCCACTCGAGAACCTTTCTTCCCCAACAGTTATCGATTCTCCGAGCTGTATGGCCGGCCCATTGCCACTTCAGCTTGCTTATCCTTAGGGCTATGTCGGTTACTTTAATGTATTATTCCTTAATCTATGGAACTCATGTCTTAGGGATTTAAATATACCTAAACCCCTATAATATGTTGACGTGTATAAAAACATAAAAAACGATCCCGGAGTCGAACAAGCACACTAGGCGCAGCGAACATACATATATAGAACGCTCATAGCAACTTGCAGCGCCTAGCAGATAAATAACGGTACGTTATGTACGAGCACCAAACCTGCGCGAGCGCGGTTGTCCCCCGCCAGTCCGCAGCTACCTACATCCGACGCGAAGCCTACGTCGCTTTTCTCGCTGGCCGGTCTAATCTTGCTTACGTTTGCTATTATTGTTATGTACATTTAAATTTTCGCTTCTTTAATAATAAGTTTTTATGTTGTGTTTTTACTCTCTTCCAAATTATTTTTAGTGCTTAAAACTTTACCTTCTGTGTGTTATTGATGATTACAATTTAATATTTATTGAATTAGTGTTTGTGTCCTATTGTAATGACAGTAAACTTTATCTTATTCTGATCTTTACTCATTGATACATCGCCCATTATATTACGTTATAATAATATTCTTCTGGCCGAGTTCGAATGGACGATATATCTATCTCACAGTGCGGCTAGAACAAGCACAGGGAGAGGTACTATCTCTTCGTTAACTCCAGTATCTCATGAAATGCTTAGGACCAAATGCAATGTCAATAACAATGGATAATTACAAAAATAGATGACAAGTCGTGTATTGCACAAGCACTGGCTTCGATAGGTATGAGTCCATGTGGTTCAATGGACGTTGCAAATATAAAAAAATCATTATCATGTTTTGATACTAATATCAACAATAACATGTTCAATAACGGAATATTTAAATAATAAGCAACACAAAGTTTATACGCCGTGTTAGACAGAAATTATTAATAGTAAAGGTAACTCGTAATAAAGTATCAAATCATTCATAACATAATTAATCAAAATAACTGAGCGTGACTAATTTACATACGCTCCGTTATCTCGAATAAGCCTCGCCTATATTCATGCATTTAAAAAAAATCTATTTATTAAAGATCAAACTGTAACTCTTTTACTTTGTTGTATTTAATTTTTAATGGCAATAGCTTTCTTTAATTATCCTACCACTGATAAGATAGAAATTTTGTAAAAATAAACTAGCTTAAACGTTACGACGTTCTCGTCGAGTCGTCTTTTCTATTAAAACATAAAATGTACATTCTGATGAAAGTTAACAGAAAGCAAAATCCATACATAATGGCACTGCAGTGCTATGTGATACCCATAACATATGCTAAGCTAAACTTTATACCCCATTTCTGGGAATAGGGAATATATGCTAGAACAAGTTTTTCAGTAGGAAGATTATATAAAAAATAAGGTTTAAAGAAGCCTGTTCGAACCGGTTCCAACTCTAAAGCACAAGTTTAGAGTACTGTGGCGGAATGCCGTCTACTTTTGCAGGGCTAAGAAACACTACTGAGTTCGTAAGGAAAGGTTCTATTCCCTTTTTTTATGTACATGGGGAAATTCATCGCGCATCGGGCAAACATGGGTTACGTAGAATGTTTGCCTCCGCGAGGTCGCTTACAACTACTGAGAACCCAACTGTATACCCCACATGTCAAGGTTTGGAAATGGCTATGCTCGGTGTTTCTCTGCGAGACAGAATCGGTAACGATAATATCTGCAGCAGAACCAACGTACATTGACATCACCCTTATGATAAGCAAGCTGAAGTGGCAATGGCCCGGCCATGTAGCTCGTGGAACCGATAACCTTTGGAAGAGAAAGGTTCTGTCGATGTAAGCAGGTAGCCAGGGCGGCTTTTTGTGGTAATAACGGAGATATTTCTTTAGCAGTGGACCTTTTATGGGATGGCCAGGCCTTAATTGGAAACGATGATGATAATAATAATAATTATTATGAAACCTGTGGAACAAGGCGATGAGGATGATTGTACGATCCCCACACAACAAAGGCCTTTGCCCATATGTAATAAATGTGGTGATTGTATTATTTAAAAAATAAAAACAGTTGGTCCTTACCAGGCTCTCGTTGAGAATGTAGAGCTGAAAAACTCTACATTTAAATACAACGCAAGCCATCTCGATGCCTAAGCTACCAGTCAACGGATTACCCTCGTGTCCTTTGAGGTGGCCTTATTTTGAGGACTGCCTTATAGCCTCGCGACTATCTTCGCTTCCGGGGACTGACAGTTGCGACTCTAAAAAGCACTCCTTACTCCCCCGCTGACCAACTGGAGAGTCAGGAATACCTTAACGAGTCCCTCAGCCGCGACTAGAAAACCGGACTGTTGCTATTACCTACCTACCTACCTATTTATTGGGTTATTCGCGGGTTGTCAGCGGCTTATGTACAAAATTTAACTGCAATAATAAAAAAACAAAGACAGCATAGCTCCCTTACAATTAAAATAATTTTAGAATGCGAAATTACTTACTACATATAAACATATTTATATAATTTTTCTTTCTTAATTTTTTTATGAAAAACGCCTTTAATCGCCGACTTATACCATCCTTTATTGTAATTATCTTCACGTAATATTAGTGGTATAATTGTACATATATATGTGGTTGTTTATTTAGTTTGCTTAAATATTAGCGATATTCAATTTATTTTTATGAATATTTTGAATGATGTTCCAATTTACGAAGAAAATGTTTTGCTGGAGCTAGCTACTAGCTAAGTAAATATTTATACACCATCATGAAGTAAATACATTTGGCTTCTCGCCTGCCCTTATTGTATTGTCATGGAGATAAAAAGTTTTTATAACTGGTTGTTGTCGCAAGTAACATACAGTTTTTACATAAAGTATACACCTTCGCGTTTTTATAAAAAATGGAATTGCTTAAAGAATCGATTGAAATAAATAAATTAGATGGTTTCTCTGTCACTCTGCATATCCTAGCTAATTGCCGTCATCATCATAATCATCATTATTTTAACGCATCATAAGCGCACTGCTGAACATAAGCTTCTGCGACAGAACACAACAAAAGCCGTCATGAGTACCATCAAATAGACTCCCCGTAAAACTGAGAAGGTGGATATCGGTACGAATTTTCCCCTAGAAAACTTTTTCCCAATGATTATCGGTTCTAAGAGTAAATGCCCACGTGACAATCTTGCAAATACTGAATACTTATGTCATTTTATTTATTAAGTGAAATATAAAAGATACCAGTTTTGTACATTTTCTTAGTCAACTTTATTTATTCTGCAAAGAATCTCGCATATATGTACATTCAACAGAAATGTTTTATATCGTTAAAGAGCGTAAACTTCGAACTTACCGGCTACTAAGGCGCATTGAAATTCTTCAGTCGTTTGAGTTCCTATATCATTTTCTTTGTAAGATTTGCGTTTGGTTTGCCGTAGATTGAATAAAACTTTTGTATACATTGGATTATAGTAGTATCTGTGTAAATAAAAACGTAATTTGATTCCCAGTTATGCCATAGTTTTTTTTTACGTTTCGTTCTGGAGTTCCATGATAGCAATGTTAAAGGAAACATAGTTAATTTTATAAGATGTGTGGTGCAAAATTAAAATGGTACATATTTTTTATGACGAATTTGAATTTTCAAGCAGACCATGTGGTCATCTGTAGCATTAACTTGATAATACCTCGTTTCGAGGCGAAAAACTGATCTGTATGACCTAGTGCTGTAGTGTAGTGTTGCAGTGATGGCTGCAAAAGTAGACATATACATGCCATTGTGGCAGGACTGGCAATGCACTTCAAAACTCGGTAATACATACTATGTTTAAATGAAAATTTTACGGATTTTATCGCGTTTAATTTTTTACTATTTATAACCCGACTTCGAGTGAGAGTTTTTACTGGTGGTAGGATTCCTATGCAGGAATCCGTCTAGGTAGGTACCACCCCAGGGCCAGTTATTCTGCCGTGAAGCAGTAGTGTGCAAGCATTACTGTGTTTCGGTTTGAAGGGCACTGTGAACTAGCGTAATCACTGGGCATTTGAGACTTAAGAACTGATGTCTCAAGGTGACGGGCGCAGTGTGGTGCAAACAGAAATATTCTGCGTGACACAGCATTTGTTGTGGGCGGACGTTGCACTTACCATCAGGTGAACGTGTTGCTCGTTTCGTCACTTAATACTTAAAAAAAAAACAACAGCCATGGTCACGGGAGGACTGAGATGACAGATGTCCTGATGTCATAGTTAACCCGGGGTACCTTCAGCTTTTAATTATTATTTTTGGTCCGATCTACGCAGAAAGAGCTAACGGTGTCTTGTTGCAGAGGTATTCTTGGTTTTTGATTTAAGTTTATTTATTATTGGATCCCAAGCTGGTGGTAATACCCAACCATATTCTCTATTGAAATTAGGATGTTTTTTGATTTCAATAGCCTCGCGAATCATCCTTGGTAGGAATCGGTGTTCTTTTGCCAGGATCTGTGTTTTATCAAATCTGATGTAATGGTTGCGATGATCCAGAACATGGTCACAGAGTGCATACTTCCTAGAACGACGATGTTTCACGTCAGCTATGTGTTCTTTTACGCGGGTTATATCGATCTTTTTGTTTGGCCTATGTAAGAGAGACCACATTCACAATCTAGCTTGTATACTTCTGCATCTTGTAGAGGGATGTTACACTTGACAGATGGTAAAAGCTGACTTATCTTCTTCGGCGGCTTGAAGAATGTTTTAATGGAAGCCCACTTCAAAATATAGCCAATCTTGTACGTGACTCCTCTGACATAAGTAGAACAGCAGGTACACGCGTAGCAGTGACCGAGTGAAACCGGCCACAGTAGGCGCGGAACTCGAAGCTTGTGTTCGTGCAAAACTTACTTGACATGCTGAAGCTCGGCGGCCAGGTGTTTCCTGTCACAGATTCTTCGTGCTCTCTGAAACAAGGATTTACCCACGGTAGCTAACTGTGATGGATGGTGGTGAGATTCACCGTTTAAATATCTGTGAATATGGGTCTTTTTTCTATACACAGATAACTAGATGTTTTAGTAATTCGGAATCTTAATAACACCTTGAGTCACACTGTGTATAGAAAAAAGACCCATACCACCTGGCACCTGGGTTCAATCATAACATACTTTTGCATGCAGATCTATGCAGATTCACTTTGTTGTTTTCCCGTTAATAATTGATGCATTGTTTATTACTTATTAAATATTTTATAAACCATTATATTTTACTAATTTTGCATTTTCTTAATATTGCACATTTTGAATTATCCGAAGAATAAAAAGCGTATAGTGTAATAAATTAAATAATAATATTTTTTTTCGATCGTAGAGCTGCAAATTAACCTATAAAAATTTAAAGAATCGAGACATCTGCACACCAGAGATAAGAATTCTATTGTGATATTCGCTTACTTCTGCGCGTATTTTTTTCAGTGCTACTGCTCTCAGATAATGTTAAAACTGAGATAGACTATAAGATGAAAATGTTTGTTGTGTATGTTTTTATTATTTGATGTGGTTGGCGAATAATGCTATTGATAGTTTCAATTAAGAACAAGAACGATTGGAAAATATGACACCACATACCAAGTGTACAAGATTCGTTTAAAATTAAAACCGGGTCTACTATTCAGTCCAAAGGAATATTGACCGCTGAGCAACGTACTTAGCGCCTTTTAGTTAGACATTTGGTCTTTGTCAGAAAAATCTGCTATAATCTGTGAACATTTTTACACTATAACTTTAATGGATAATATGGCTAAATCACATTTGATTTCAACTTCTTACGTAAAACTGGTGCAAGAATTAGTATCCAGGAATCAGCCTACGTAGGTAATACCGCAAGGCCAGTTATTTTGCCGTGAAGTAGTAGTGGACAAACATTATTGTGTTTAGGTCTGAAGGGCATTGACAGCTAGTGCAATTATTGAGCAAGTCAGGCTTAAGAACTAAAGTCTCAGAGGACGAGCGCAGTAAGGTACCAGAAATAAATGTTTCGGGTAATACAACACGTTTAATGGACAGACATTTTGCTTGTCGAGTCACTATCTCCAAAAAAGAAAACCGATTAAGAAAGAAAGAAAGAAAAACATTATTCAATACTACAACACAACATTCATTACAATTCAAAAAATAAGTAAACAATAAGATACGACGTATTAAATTTACAGACGTACGTTGGACTGTAGCAACGAAAAGGCTGTCGACTCAGCATAATGCTATGGCAGAGTTGCCACAGCGCTGTTATTCTGTTGATGCCTCAGGCTTACCGACTAGTTTCCGGACAGATTATGAAACGAACACACACACACACACACACACACACACACACACACACACACACACACACACACACACACACACACACACACACACACATATATATATATATATATATATACATATATATATATATATATATATATATATATATATATATATATATATATATATATATAAATATATGTGTGTGTGTGTGTGTGTGTATATATATACATATACATATAAAAAATAAGATCTGAAATACTTACATCTAAAGAAAGTTATTAAATATTAAACACAAATGTGGGGTTAACAGATAACAAAAAATAAAAAGAACAAAAAGTTTCTGTCTCTCTGTCACTAATCAGTTAATCATGCGTAATAACCAGATTTTTAGTCTGTGCACTAATCTGAAATTGAATAGTTGATACGTTTACTTTTATACGTGGCACCGAAATAAAAAAAATACTTTGTGTCATTGTTCTCTAGAAGACTTATAACGAACTGTAAAATAAGGCTTTGTACGAATTTCTCGAAGCGGTGGCGGTAAATCGTTCCAGCACTTTGTTGCCAAGTAACGAAAACTACCTCGAAACGCAGCAGTAACGTGTCCTGGGACAGCTAATACAAACTTCGCACCACGAGTATTATGAACGTTATATTCACTAGACCATTTAAGCTTGTTATATAAATATTCCGGAGTTTTGCATTAAATAATTCCAAATATCAGGCTAGCGAACTGCAATTTAAGCCTAGATGGCATGTTTAGTAGTTTGCCCTTAAATATGATGAAACGTGAGTTCTAGGAGGAATATTAAAACAGAAACGGGCACATGCGTTTTGGACCCGTTGAAGCAGTTTCATAGACCTTCCCAAAAGACAAGGGCCATAAACTGATATGCAGTAATTTAATTTGGACAATATTAAAGACTCAACGAGCGTTACTCTCATATTCAGACTCAGGTGAGCCCGTATTTTGTATAAGATCTTTAACCTATAGAAACCGGCACGTGCAACGTCCAAAACATACTTCTCAAAACGCAATAGACCATCCATTTGGAGACCGAGCTTGCGAGCCTCATCAATTTGCTCAATGATTTCCTCCTGCAAGAAAAGTATAGGTTTGGATTCTGATATACTTTTAATCTGTGATCCTGAACCTAATATCATGAATTTTGTTTTAGCTGGGTTTAAATTGAGTGAATTATTTTTTGACCTTAGTGCAATGCGATCCAAATTTCTGTTTAGTATACTTATACTCTCAGTGGTGTCATGAGGTTTGAAGGAAAGATATAATTGTAAGTCATCTGCATACATGTGGTACTGGCAGTCCTTTATTACATTAGTTAAATCGCAGCAATAAAGTAAAAAGAGGAGAGGACCCAAAATGGAGCCCTGAGGTACTCCTCTATTAGCAGGCTGAGGACTGGACTGGATGATACCCGAACCATCTGCCTTTTGCAGTTCAACTAGTTGATATCGGTCACTGAGGTAACTATCAAACCACTTTATCGCAGTACTATCGAATCCATAGTAAGCCATTTTTGAGAGCAGAAAATAATATTTATAGAGTAAAATGCCCTGGAGTAGTCAAGGAGAACTAGGACAGTACCTTTGCCTAAATCCTTGGAAGACAACACATTATCCACAACATCAATAAGTGCCGTACAAGTGCCCTTACGGAATCCTGATTGATACTTTGGAAGAATACTATTATCCTCCAAAAATGTGTACACTTGATTGAAGACGGCTCTCTCAAGGATTTTTGACAGATAGGGCAAAAGGGATATTGGTCGCAACTCCTTCACATTGCTAGGATTTGATTTTTTTGTGATAGGCCGCACTAATGCTGTTTTCCATTGACTAGGAAAAATTGAACAATTAATAGACTCATTAATTATGTTAGTGATGGTATTGAGGGTATGAGGATTACCATGTCTCTACTCACACCGTCAATACCCGCATGCGCATTAGATTTTATTGCCAAAATAATATTAGCAACTGTATCACTGCTAACTGGTTTTAGCAGTAGGGTTGCAACTCCATGCTTAAGAAATTCATAATAGGTGAGCTGAGACATAATGGCATTTCTCTTTTCCAAAAAGATATAATAGTATTTCCAAAAATTCTTTTTAACCAATCCAATAAGCTTAAAAGTAGGTTCACGATAATAGTCCAATGGCGGACTTAAACCTGACGCAATTTTGATATGAGTCAAAAGTTCTTACTCTCTTTTGCGTTCCCCCATGCAGAATAGTGGCAGTATTGCACATTATGGTATTATTGTGCACAAATAAAGACTGTCCGTCGTTACATTAGTCGCCCCTTACGTCACCTCGGTAGGAAAGAGGTAGGTACTATTCTACTCTGCCGGACATCTATCACTTTTTAATACATAAGTACATTAATAAACACTATTTAATATATTTTTATGGAGTTTTTATGGAGTGTTACGAGCCGAACAAGTCTTTTGCCTGATAGTAAGTGAAGGGCATTTTCATTCGAATATCAGCACACTGTGCTCATCACCACGAGACATCGGTTCTTAAGTCCCATGTGCCCTGTAATTACGTTAACTTCAGTATATAAAAAGAAATATGTTTATATATATATATATATATATAAACATATATATATATATATTATATAATAAAATATTTTGCCATTACTGTTCGGCGGCAGAATATCTGGCATTTTAGTGGTACCTACCTAGGTTTCTTCATATTAATTCTATCACCTCTTACAATATGTACCATTAAACAACAACTATTGTTGCACAATATTATACTTTACGTTAGACATGAAAAGATGTTGAAATGAAACTGTTGGTTTACATACATACATACTGACACGCCACATCCCCATTTGGGTAGCCTTTGCATAAAACGTCTTTGTCCTGAACGTATCATACGTTCGCCTATGTCGACCCTTACCGGTTTGCCCATTCACACTCATAACTCTGTTTCGTCAATCTTCATTCAGGATGGGTGAAGGTCTACGTGTCCAAACCATCTAAAAATCCGCTTCTCTATAGTTGTCACACTATTTGCAATTTGCAAACGAACTGCAAACAAGACTGTAAAGTTATCCGTATTAAATATATTCACATTTTATACCCAGATATTTTAAACACTGCTTTAATGGTGGTACGATTCCTAAGAATGAATCTTACCACCATTAAAGTAAGTAAAGGCAGGTACCACCGCAGAGCCCGTTATTCTGCCGTGAAGCAGTAGTGTGCAAACATTACTGTGTTTCGGTTTGAAGGGCACTGAAAGCTAGCGTAATCACTGGGGATATGAGACTTAAGAACTTATGTCTCGGCGTCACACGGGTGACGCAGCATTTCTTATGGGCAGACGTCTCACTTACCATCAGGGGAACACATCAGGTGATATTCTAACATTTAACGTCATCTTTAAAGTGACCTAAATGTAAACCGACAATGTGAACCATTCTTTTTTCCTCGTATACTTTCTGCCAGTATCACAGTCACAGAACCACATGCCACAATAAATGTAGAAAACAAGATTCAGGTTCATGCATTCTGAAAGCGGGGCTAACCACGAAATGGGGCGGGCGCCTCCCCCGACCCACCGCTCGAATATTTCTAAGCGATCAACTGGCACAAGGCACGTACAACCTTTGACAGTACTTAATCATAATAAAACTGTTCTAGTAGACTGTTCTACTTTAAGAGACACATTCTGAAACACACTAATCTAAGAAACTTTTAAGATTAGCGTAGTGTAAAAAATACAAAATAATCATGAGCATTATCTTTTTATATATACACACAGTACAGTTATCCTGCCGTAAAGGAGTAGTTTGCAAACATTACTTTGTTTCGGTCTGAAGGGCACTGAGAGCTAGTAATTACTGGGCATTTGAGATAAGACTGTGAGTAAAATATATTATTAACAATAAACTAAAATAAGCTAAAAGTGATGTTATCAAAACATATTTTGTTTATCTTTAAACCTCTGTCAGTGTTTTACTTTGATAAGCCAACTTTCACATAGCGACTACATGTCGCGGGACGCTTTATAATAATGATCTTTCCTCGATATTGGAACATATTCAAGGTCATAAATAATAGACTATCAAATATATTCGTGCTGTGATTCAAATATAACGATTTGTAAATCAAATAATTAGTCTAATTAGTCTCGTGTTTTTTAACTAGATAATTATGGTTATCACTAAACAAGCAAATATTTAGTATATTGAAAGTGAAGCAAGTACAAGCTACAAAAAATCAAAGACTATATCTAAGAACTATATCTAGATATCTATATGCTAGTGCATAACTTAAATTTTGAGATTGTTTTAAGTAAATCTAGTAGATTAGCTGTGAAATTATAATAATAAAGATAAAATACTCGTAAAAATAATTGAAGGCGCTCGAAATTGATTAGTACTGAACTAGGCTAGTGTTAATGTTATTAGACTTCAATTTATCGGAAGGTTATAAGATTAGCTCCGAGATGAGATTTCCAATAAATCAAGTAGTTACCTTATTGGAATATAACAAGTTTGTTTATGGTCTATTAAGGTATTCATCAAGTTGTAACATGACCTATGAAATAAAAAATATTGAGTGTTGCGTTTTATTGAATTCTTTCATACAATGAAAGAGAAGTCGTTGGTAAATTTAAAAGAAAAAAGACTACAGCATGTCGTGGCCAGACATACAATTATGTTTCTTTTACTACAGAACTCTAAAACAAAACCTTTAAAAAGGACCGTAATAAAAAATTACACATACTATTTAAGTAAGTAAGACTGTTCAAAGGACAAAATCAAAACGGATAATCTGCTTGACCTTCATAGTAATTATTGTTAATTGAACATGACTTCTCTAGTTTTGTTTTATAAGCCCATTATCCCATAGTACCAGTGTACGGAATAGTTTCTTCCCAATAATCCCTTAATCATATTAATGTATAAGATTCTAATACGCAATTATAGCTTTCGTCAGTGATTTTATATCATATATTTTCTTCTTTTTTTGCTTTATCTTTTTTCGTCCGTTTTTTTTTTGTTAAATCCATTATCATTACGTATGCTACGCAAATAGCATACGCCGTACGGTTAAGCTTTTCATATATAGAATTTAGTGACTAAATCAGCAAGTCACGAAATGGTAAGTGCCACGCTTTCTCTTAACAGTTCCGATGTCATCCAGAACTTTAAATCTAAGTCTCAGGTTTTTAAGAGTAACTTTCCTTGTAAGTAATTATAATAGCTGATAAGGGACCGCTGCGGTGAGCTAAAATATGTAGTGACAAAAATAGAGCTTTCTCTATCTTTGTCACTACATGTTGCTTAGTATGTTTAGACACGTAGAGAGGATGGATGAAAGAGGATTGATGAAACAGATTTATGAGGCGCGTGTCAATGGGCAAGCTGGCAAGCGTCGACGCAGGTAACCATAGCATGATCTAATCGAAGTACACATAGCCCTAAGGTTGACTGGCAGAGAATGCTTTTAGCATCACAAGTCCGCCTTTTGTTCCTTTACTTATTCTAAGATTCAATAAATAAATAAGATAAATAAATAACACAATTATACTTGTAAGGACTTGCAGAGGCAAGTACTAATAATACGTGCTAATGAGTTGCTTTAACCTTCGTGCATCTAAAGTTAATTTTGGTCTTTTTTCCCTGTGTCTCTGACACTGCACGGGTAGATTAGGACAAGTGAGTGAAACTGTGTTTGTGCGTACACTTGTGGCACTATAATAACTCTGCACGGTTAATAACTTGTGATAGTACTCGGAGGTTGTCGCCGTGGCCGAAAATGGGCCAGGAGAACATCATCAGTGTGGTCTATGCAGTGATCTTATATAGTGACTAAGCTTACAGACTTTTCTTTGTGTTGTGCGGGATGCTTATCAAGATTGGAGTAATCAAATATTGTAAACAATTACTAATTGCAATGTAATAACACATAATTACAAAGCTTAAGACTTGTGGAACAATGAGTGACTGTCTATGTGAATGTTGATTTGTAACGAACACTGGGCCTAATCCTCCAAGCACGAACGCTGACTACAGTCAAGCCTTTGCCGAAACCTCGTCAATTTGACATTACACAACGTATAACATAATTATATTCTAATTCGTAGCAAATTTGACATCATCGCACTCAGTGGTTAACCATTTTAGCTTTGTTTGTTATGTTATCTGTGGAAGTGTTATGTTTCGTTAATGAATATTGATGTCGGCAAACACGGTCATAATAATGTGAAATTAGTATGTTAACTTTAAATATGAGTTATCGCGAACTGCAAGAAATATGTGGACTATTTCTTCCACCATATTATATCTTTATCAGCTTAGAGTTCTACTGCTCCAAATAGGTCGTTCCGTAAATACAGTACGAAGCATCTCGTTGGTCGGTCGGGCATACTTTGTCGTGGCGGGGAGGGCTTAGTAACCGTGACATGTTTAAATAAAACTACTTTTTTTACGGATTTTATCGCGTTTAATTTTGAACTATTTTTACCCGACGTTTCGGACGCTTTACAGCACCCATGGTCACGGGGGGACTGAGGTGACAGTTGTCCCGATGTCATAGTTAACCCGGAGTACCTTCAGCTTTTAATTATTATTTTAAGTCCGATCTACGCGGAAAGAGCTTACTGTGTCTTGAAGCCTTGCAGTGGTATGCTTGGTTTTTGATTTAATTTTATTAATAATAGGATCCCAAGCCGGTGGTAATACCCAACCATCTTCCCTATTGAAATTAGGATGTTTTTTAATTTCAATAGCCTCGCGAATCATCCTTGGTAGGAATCGGTGTTCTTTTGCAAGGATTTGTGGTCTATCAAATCTGATGTAATGGTTGGGATGATCCAGAACATGGTCGCAGACTGCAGACTTCCTAGAGCGACGATGCTTCACGTCAGCTATATGTTCTTTTACGCGGGTTTTAACTGATCTTTTTGTTTGCCCTATGTAAGAGAGACCACATTCACAATCCAGCTTGTATACTCCTGCATCTTGTAGAGGGATGTTACACTTGACAGATGGTAAAAACTGAGTTATCTTCTTCGGCGGCTTGAAAAATGTTCTTATAGAAGCTCGCTTCAAGATATAGCCAATCTTGTCCGTGACTCCTCTGACATATGGAAGAACAGCAGGTACACGCTCGACTGTGGCCGGCTTCACTCGGTCACTGCGACGAAGGCGCGGAACCCGAAGCTTGTTGTCTTGCAAAACTTGCTTGACATGCTGAAGCTCGGCGGCCAGGTGTTTACTGTCACAGATCCCTTGTGCTCTCTGAAACAAAGATTTACCCACGGTAGCTAACTGTGAAGGATGGTGGTGAGATTCACCATTTAAATACCTATTTGTATGGGTCTTTTTTCTATACACAGTGTGACACACGGTGTTATTAGGATTCCGAATTACTAACACATCCAGAAAAGCTAAAGAGTTATTTGCCTCTAACTCCATTGTAAATTGAATTTTAGAGTTTAGGGAGTTAAGGTGGTCTAGAAATGCAGTTACTTTATGCGATGGTAAAATTGTGAAAGTATCATCTACATACCGCTTATAGAATCTTGGATTTACAGGAGAAGTACGGAGGGCTTTCTCCTCAAAGTCTTCCATGAAAATGTCGGCGACAATGGGAGATACTGGAGAGCCCATCGCCACACCATCTACTTGCTTGTAGTACTGTTCCTTCCACAATAGATAGCCAGATGTAAGGCAATGTCTAAGAAGTTCTGCATATTCTGCTGGCATGTTGTTCTCCGCTAGCTTCCTGGATACAATTGAGATGCAGTCTTCTACAGGTAGGCATGTGAATAGCGACTGGACATCAAAACTGACCATAGTTTCATTGTCAGTAAGATGTAGGTCTTTAATCTCACTGACAAAATGGTATGAATCCTTTGTGTGTGCTCTTGTGTGTCCTCTGAGCGGTGAGAGTATTTTCGCTACATGCTGAGCCAATCTATAAGTTGGTGAATCGATCTGGCTCACTATTGGACGTAGTGGAGCATTTGGTTTGTGTATTTTAGGTAACCCATACAACTTCGGTGGTTTGGCACATGATGGTATTACCGAATTTACGTCCAGATTCAATTTTTCGGAGTATTTCTTTGCTAGCTCGCTAGTTGTTTTCAGCGTGTTCGCGGTTGGGTCTGATTTAACCTTTTTATAAATATTTCCATCCGACAAAAGTTGTTCAATTTTAAAATTATAATCTGACGTATCCATTACTACCGTAGCGTTTCCTTTATCCGCGCGGAGGATCGTGAGTTCAGGTCTGTTCCGTAAGTTGTTCAACGCTTTAAATTCGTCTTTGGGAAGATTTAGTTTGGGCACTGAACTTCGACGTAACATAGACGAAATGTCTTGGCGCATGGCCTCCAAATCTTCCTTACCGATATTATTTTTATACAGACAATCTTCGACACTACAGATAATTTCTTCGTACGGGATTTTTCGCGGTGTTATTGCGAAATTCATTCCTTTCGATAATACGTTTAGTGTTGGTTCATCCAGTGTTTGTTTTGACAGATTATAGACCGCGCGTAGTCTATGATCTTTGTCTGTTGTCAACGGTAACTTTCCGTTCATACGTTGAGATTTGTATTTGACATTTAATTTGTTCGTTAATTTTTGGTATTTATCTATATGTTTATTTTTGCATTCATTATATTTAGCTGTTTCGCGCTTATTTAAAGTTTCAATGCAATTGTTAAAATCAAATGTCGTTAAGATAGATTTTAATTCACTGGATGAATTGTCTATGGCCGTATTTATGGTGTGTAGATCGGTACGATTTTGCTGAATTACCGTCCTTAGTAACTTTTTACTTGCCTGGCTTAGGATCTTCGCGCTTCTTCGAATGTCCTTTTTAGCTGATATTTTGACAGAGGTAGGAATGAGATCATGGTCTCTGCATCTCTTCAAGAAATTCAAAGATGTTATGAATCTTGCGCGCTTGGTCTTGAGATCTTCTAACCGGCGTATTTTATTTGCGATTTCCAGTCCGTACTGGTTCACATAATGTTTTCTTTTATTTACGCGAATATTACACATTTAAATAAAACTACTTTTTTACGGATTTTATCGCGTTTAATTTTGAACTATTTTTACCCGACGTTTCGGACGCTTTACAGCACCCATGGTCACGGGGGGACTGAGGTGACAGTTGTCCCGATGTCATAGTTAACCCGGAGTACCTTCAGCTTTTAATTATTATTTTAAGTCCGATCTACGCAGAAAGAGCTTACTGTGTCTTGAAGCCTTGCAGTGGTATGCTTGGTTTTTGATTTAATTTTATTAATAATAGGATCCCAAGCCGGTGGTAATACCCAACCATCTTCCCTATTGAAATTAGGATGTTTTTTAATTTCAATAGCCTCGCGAATCATCCTTGGTAGGAATCGGTGTTCTTTTGCAAGGATTTGTGGTCTATCAAATCTGATGTAATGGTTGGGATGATCCAGAACATGGTCGCAGACTGCAGACTTCCTAGAGCGACGATGCTTCACGTCAGCTATATGTTCTTTTACGCGGGTTTTAACTGATCTTTTTGTTTGCCCTATGTAAGAGAGACCACATTCACAATCCAGCTTGTATACTCCTGCATCTTGTAGAGGGATGTTACACTTGACAGATGGTAAAAACTGACTTATCTTCTTCGGCGGCTTGAAAAATGTTCTTATAGAAGCTCGCTTCAAGATATAGCCAATCTTGTCCGTGACTCCTCTGACATATGGAAGAACAGCAGGTACACGCTCGACTGTGGCCGGCTTCACTCGGTCACTGCGACGAAGGCGCGGAACCCGAAGCTTGCAAAACTTGCTTGACATGCTGAAGCTCGGCGGCCAGGTGTTTACTGTCACAGATCCCTTGTGCTCTCTGAAACTGGTGACATGGTCAACTGCGGTGAAGCTAAGTGGAACCCGGTCGGCCAGAGGCATCGGGCTGGCCCGGGGAGGTCTGCTGGGGCGAGGGATGAGTCGGTATCGCTCACCTAGCCCTTCGCAGCAGAGTGTAAAGGTAAGTGTAGGAGCCTCTCTCCCTGTCCCCTGCGACTTTGGCGGGGCCGCAACGTAGATGCGGCGGTGATAGGGCCGCGGGTGGAGAGGAGAGTAGCGTTGCCTCTCTCCCTATCCTCCGCGATCGAAATGAAATCGGCGGCAGAGTCATAGTCCAGATCTGACGCCGAGAAGGTTGAAGGTTGAAGACCGAGAAGGCTGGTGGTTCTTAGTGCTCGTTTTTCTTGCCTCATGGCTCTAGCAGACTCGGGGGAGTTGAAAGATGCGTCGTGTGTTCCAGCGCGCTGTCCTCTCCCTCTCCGCCAATGATATGCGGCGATGGGACCCCGGATGCGTGCGAAAGCGTTCTCGTGGCCTTGCCAATATGCAGCGAAGGTGGAACACCATAGGGTTTTAGTCGGTGGGAGTCCTACATATCGGGCATGAGCAAGCCAAGGGAAATGCCTAACGCATACCCGCGTTAGGCATTTCCCTTGGCTTGCTCACCCACGGTGAAGTTAAGAGGAACTCACACGGTCGGCCTTTGGGATGGGGCTGAATCGAGGTGGTGGCTTTGCAAACCCACTGCTCACACTGCCCATCGCAGCCGCCATGTCCCTCCCTATTGTCCGCAACTTTGGCACTGGTGGAGCCGCGGAGCTCCTTCCCTTAACGGAGGAGTGACGGTATTACGTTCTGCCGCTCTCCTTAACAATAGCGGACGAAACGAGGTTGGCGGCGAAGCCACAAACCAGATCCACCGCTTGTACCGCGATGGTATATTCTACTGTCTGTTGGAGGCCATGATATTTCATGGCGTTACCTTTGTTAGAATATGCCGTGGGGTAGCGGCTTAAGAGAATCTACCATCCCATCTTATCCCGTGGGTGTCGTAAAAGTCGACAAAGGGAAAATATAAATCAGAAGATGGGCAGCAGCATCTCCTGGAACATCTGAATAAATAAACTGCGGTTGCCAACCCGCCTGCCAAGCGTGGCAACTATGGCAAAACCCCCCAAAATGAGAGCTACAACTTTTGTGGCAATCTATGGGGGAGGCGTATGTCCAGCAGCGGACTAGTGATAGGCTGAAATGATGATGATGATGATGATGACCTTTGTTAGACACTCCCAGAACAAGACGTAGACGAAGATGTTCTTACGTATACTAAAAATTACAATATTGTAATAATAGAACCGCATATATAATAAGACAACCGCAATAATACATAGAGCGCACAGTCCCATCGTCTCAGCAAATTATAAAAATACACAGTTTTAAATTGGGGATTATTGGATTACAATTATCTCCAAGATACACTGCTATGCTCTACCACGAAATGTGTCCACCCATAACTAGTAATGATCAGGTGAAACGTCAGCTAGTTTTTCACCATTACTAAAAAAAATATATGATCTGTTTAAGTTCTGTATTACTCGTATGGAGGTTTTAGAACATTTGTTGAATTATATAACTAAGAAATGGAATGGCTTTAGAGAGGTGATGAGAAAACCTTCTCGGTAAATATCAAACTGAAAATATACTGAGCGGTAATGGGCGACATATATATAGTACTAGGTGTCTGATACTGCCTGATTCGCCCATCTATCTAATAAGCATGGAGATTATAGCCAATCCTCTTTCTTATCCTGAGTCTATACCCAACAAATGGCAGCCAGTTTTGTAACAACAAATAAGCGGAGCTAGCTTAATTTGAATTGATAATATCATGTTTCTTTATTAGTCAGTCAATCTTATTCTTACTTATATTAGTCATTTGTAGTTTTATTCTGTTGGAATGATAAAACAATAAATATAAAGCCATGACAGAGTTTTGTCACCAACTCGAAACGCGGCGGTATTGTTTTTTGAATATATTGAATTTAGTAATTTCTGTGTATATATTGAGTTTTGATGTTTAATGTTGATAGTTTATTATGTAGCAAGTGCTCGTGAAAGTGTACAGTAATGGGAAAAATCAATTCAAGACCAAAGCGTAATTTTCGTTTTGTCTCCATCAGTCCAGCAGATCTTCAGTAAAAGTCAACTATCAATTTACTCTCGATCGAAATTTAGAAGGCTCGCTGCTTCAAGATTTTATACTTGGATAATACATATGTTACTTGACACTGGAAAATAGTTTACGATTGTTTCCATAAATGAATAAATGAGTCATGATAAAAGTTTATTATGGCTCGGTGAGATATATTTTTAGGTATTTAATAACAAAAGCTTAAATTTAAGTAAGTTGGCAGTCCTATTTGAATTGCTGCCCCATGCATTATAAAATAAGAACGGATTCAACCATTTCAATCCGCTGTTATTTTATAATTATACCTTTAGATCCATTCTAAAGTTACCTTTGTAATAGACTATTTACAGTTTAAAAGAGAACCCTTAGAATTGTAGACGTTGGAACGAAATTAATCAGGTAAAACGGTTCTTAGACAATTCAGTGAACCCGTAAATGTAACAAATTTGTTGAGCTTATATAAGAGGATATTGTCTCCAGTAAAGCTTCTTCCTTCAAAGTGTTAAAATTACATCCAGATATAATATTAAACTATATTTAAGAAGTTGTAATTAGTTGAAAGCCGTGGTAGCTCAGGGGCTAGGCGCTCGCTTTAAATTTGTGTGTGTGACCTGGGTTCGATTCCCGGTGCCGGCACCACTAAAATTGTTAATTGCAATTTTAAGTGCTGATTTACCACGTGCTCGGCGGTGAAGGAAAACATCGTGGGGAAACCTGCATGTCTGAGGAATAAAAAATATTTCGAAGACATTTGAAGTCCGCCAACTCGCATTGGAGCAGCGTGGCGGATTCTTCCTAGCTCCAAAACCCTCTCAGAAATGAGAGGAGGCCTGTGCTCAGTAGTGGGACATTTAAAGGCTGAAACTTTACTTTACTTTACTTTTTAGTTGAAAATTTATAAGGTTAATACCATTTGGCAATAAAAGTCCACATTTTGGATATTCGCAATAATGTTTGGTCACTCAGAACCATTCTGTGTTACACCAGTTCTTTGGTCTCATATACCCAGTGATTACACTAGCTCTCAATGCCTTTCAATCAGAAACACAGTAATGTTTGCACGCTACTGAGCTCTCTCACAATTTTTTAACAAATTTACTATCGTCACATAAATTCACAATTTCAAATTTAATATCACAAACATAAAACAACAATCGATAGTTTTATACCTGTCGTGTATTTCAATGTGTTGGAAGATATTACTTTACTAACTACGTTAACTAATCCTACGTCGATAACTGATGATGGGGTTCCTATGCAGAAATCCGTCGCGGAAAGTGGGCCAGTTATTCTACCGTGAGGGAGTAATGTGCAAACATTACTATGTTTCGGTTTGAAGGGCGCTGAGAGCTAGCATAATAACTGGGCATATGAGACTTAAGAACTCATAACTTACTACTCAATAGCGCAATGTGACGTCACACAGAAAAGTTCTGAGTGACTTAGCATTTGTTATGAGCAGACGTTGCGCTTACCACCAGATATACGTTTTGCTCGTTTCGTCACTTTATCAAACAATAAAAAATAATTCTTAAAAAAAGCACGATAGGACGATAGCACTTATTTCCATGACGAGTAAGAACCGATCCGCAGCATCGATGACAAAATGTTCAATTTCTACGTCGGTTACCACTTAAGCGTATAGCGTGAGAAAAACGTTTTCAAAGATCGATCGAATAAAATCTTGTATGAAGTATGAATTCAAAAGTAATTAAAGTCATCGGATAGTCAGACAGTTTATCTATATTTGCGATATTAACTGCAGTACTACTCGTATAATGTAGGCTTTATGAATACATACAAACATGTAATGATGTTCTCATATAAGGGGTAGACAGAGACCCCTCCCCTAACTCACTTTTCGCTCCCGCGGGAAATGAGCTGTGACAAACCATGTCGCCGCCATTTTGGTACGAATCAAAAAAATCTGGCTCCCCATCGCGTTCCCACGAGCAGTATTCATTGCATTGCAGTTTATGGTAATAGTTTGCACTAATAAAGGCTATCCGTACAATGCCTTAGTCGCCTCTCGGTAGGAAATAGGTAGATGCGAAATAGGTTGGTGCTATTCTGCTCTGCCGGATACCTATCGGCTGTTATGAATACAGGTGGTAGGATTCCTCTGCAGAAATCCTTCTAGGTAGCTACCACTCCAGGGTCAGTTATTCTGCCATTAAGCAGTAGTGTACAAACATTACTGTGCTTCGGTATGAAAGGCACTGTGAGCTGGCGAAATCACTGTGCATATGAGACTTAACCCTAAGTCGCAGGGTGATGGGCACAGTGTGGTGTTACACATAAATTTTCTGGGTGACTCAGCTTTTTTAAGGGATAGATAGTTGCACTTACCGTCAGTTGAACGTTTTGCTCGTTTCATCACTTTATGCAATAAAAAAACACATTAACGTATGTGTTACAAAAGATGATAGTGTTTCTTAACCAAGAGTGGCTGTCGTGAGCGAAATTAAAATGCACTGTGAAAATTAAAAAATATCTCTGTTATTTGCAATTTTCAGTTTTCCCGGGACAGAACTGCGAGTCATATCATTCTAAGTAATCGGAAATTACTTTGGATCCAATTACTCATAATTACATTAGCCTGTTGTTGTTGTTTTTATTATTGAATTGGTCAGTGTCTCGAAGTTATATGAAAAAAACAAAGTAAATGTGTTTAACTTTATATATGGTAATGATACTTGTAATCACCCTTAATGTAACTTTGATTGCCGTTATATTTTTTACTGGACTTGCTTCAATATTCAAAGATTCAAGCAATGTTATGATTACGCTTATTATTTTGAAACGTCGATGTATCACTGACTGATCGGGAAAATATCTTTATTCATTTAATCATTTTACCGAATTGACATCTTCGATTTTTTTTTTGCTTTCAAGTTATACATAATATCAGTTTACCGTGACAAAATGTGTCAAGTGTCAAAAGTTAAGCAATGTCAGGCAGGAAACCGTCTAGGCAGGTACCACCCCAGGGCCAGTAATTCTGCCGTGAAGCAGTAGTGTCCAAGCATTACTGTGTTTCGGTTTGAAGGGCACTGTGGGCTAGGTAGCAATCACTGGGCATTTGAGACTTAAGAACTGATGTCTCAGGGTGACCAGGGTGATAGAGCATTTGTTGTGGGCGGACGTTGCACTTACCATTAGGTGAATGTTTTGCTCGTATCGTCACTTTATTCAATATGATTTCATCGTCACATCACAATCATTTACAAGCAAAAGTATTTTCAAATAGGAATAATAATGAAATATTGTCATTCTTAAAGTGTTCAATATTGCCTATGCATATTTTATTTTTGTTAGGTTATTCCCTCTCTTTACTTTATATTTATATTTGAGATCTAGTTTTTTTGATTTCACGATAAAATAATTATTTTAAATGTGAAGGTAAACTATTTTAAGGAATTGTCACACTTGATGATGGTTACTTTTAGTCACATTTTAGTCACAATTTATTATTTTAAAAATAAAAGGAAATACATGCAGTAATCAAAATTGGACTTAGTTTAAACTTTGATAATATGCAAATATTTCGAAAAATTCTCTTCAGACCGAAACGCAATAATGCTTACTACTGCTTCACGGCAGAATATCTGCGAATTCCTGCATAGGAATCCTATCACCACTAAATCAGTAAATCAGCCGTCTTACGCAGATCGTCTATGTCATCTTGCCGAGGGATAGGGATAAAGATTATGATGATGATTTTGATTTTGATAAACATTTTACACAACGGTCCACATTTTCCCGGTTAAATTTACACGAAGTTCCAAACTAAATTAATTAATCCATAAACTCTGGGTCATGCATCTACAGTTCTGTTCAATAAGATTAACGACCTTGTTACCTAAATTAAACCAGCCGTGGCAACTCAACTTGTTATTACTTCGGTAACTGCTTTCCTTAATACCTGGTATCGAGTAATGAACAGTAACTGATTGTTATTTTTCGTCGCCATTATTAAATAAAAAATATATTGGTTTATATAACTTTTACGAAACAATTATATGATATAAATGATATAAATTATATAATATAACAAAATAATGGTTTATTAAGTTTTTCTTTTGTAATCTAAGGTTAAATGTCAATTAATTACGCAATGTAACCTTTGTGACATCTTGCGAATCAAACAATTGAAGGCCGGTCTATTTTTAATCCTTATTTTAGTAAATCGACTTCAAAGTCCAATTCCAATTCTACTTAAGTACTCTTAACTGTTTCTGCCTTGAGGCCGTTACGACCCTCTCCTTTTTGTGTTATATAGCCTTTAATGTTCATACAAAAGGGAAGATTTCTTATAAATAAATGTCTTAAAGGTAAATAAGAATTTCGATAAACGTTTTTTTTAAGTAGTTACATAAGCTTTAAAAATGTCAAAATAAATTACGATATAAAAAATCACATTTTAATACGAAAACAATTACTGACAGGATAATAAGGAATTATGTTAGTTATTATTGTGACTTAATGTTGTATGACTTAATTCCTGATGGTAAAATACTTAAAAAGTTATAACTAATATTCCTTACCAATTACCAATCTTAAGTCTCATATGCCCAGTCATTACGCTAGCTCTCAGTGCCCTTCAAACTGAAACACAGTAATGTTTGCACACTACCGCTTCACGGCAGAATAACTTGCCCTGGGGTGGTACCTACCTAGACGGGTTCCTGCATAGGAATCCTACTACCAGTAAAAGAGTGAGTTCTTTAATTTAAAATTACAAAAAAGTTATATTGCCGCGCAGTAACCTCCAGGACATAATAGCAGTGGCCGCCACGAGTTGAGTTATTTCTTGTAATGTTTCACTGCAGAATAACTAGCACTGCGGTGGTACCTACTTAGACGGATTTCTGCGGAACCTTCAGTAAAATAAATATTTACAATGAAATTCGTTTTTGGATGTTATGGCTAATTGTTGGTACTTTGTGATTTGGTGGACACACTGTCAAAAGCATGTAGGCCAAACTCAAGTTTATCCTGTAAAGCCTAAACTGAATATTAAAGACGTATTTTTGCCGCTATACATACTACTCGTATATCAATGTTCGGCTTACACAAGCCAAGAGACGCATACAGTAAATTGGAAACGTGCAAATTATGTTGAACATGTATATCATAATGTCATAAGCAAACGCACACACACGAATGCGTTATCCGTCTTCACTATACCGTTGTTTAGTTATTCCAGGTCAGTTCGTGTAACGTTTAATCTTAAAGCATCATACCACACATAAAAAGAAATAACATATATATTTTTCGCATATTGGCTACGGCTGGGATTCGAACCGACTACTCCCTGGCCCGTGAGCACAGTATCCGATGAAGATGTAAAAGCCAAAAAGGCTAACAGCAATTACATCACCGAAATTATGAACCGACTACTCACGCTCATGGTGTGCTGACGAGTAAGTCACATCGTCCACCATTCAGTTATTATTTTTGCAACACGAGGATTTTATACATTTGAAACCGGACGACTACTTATACTCCGTACGGGAATCGAACCCGCGACTGCTGAAATTAATCACTTAGTCTCTACGCCAAATTAGTCATAAGAGCCGTAGAAAGATAACTATTAGGATAGCAGAGACATATATTATAACATCACAATTATATTTACACATTATAACATCATAATTATATTTTTACTGGCGGTATTCCTATGCAGAAATCCGCCTAGGTAGGTACCACTACGAAGCCAGTTATCATGCTGTAAAGCAGTAGTGTGCAAACTTTTCTGTTTCCATTCAAGGGCACTGTGAGCTAGTGTAATTACTGGGCAAGAACTACTGGCATTTGAGACTTATAGACTGATGTCTGAGGGGAAGGTGAGCAGTGTAATGTTCTGGGTACCCTTACCAAGAAGTGAACGTTTTGTCCATCTCGTCACTATGTTCTAAAAAAACTTCCTGTACCTGTGCCCATTCTCCCAGATCGAGTACGGCTTTGAGGAAGGCCTAAGTTCAACAATGGTGTTGTGGTAGATTTGTAATAACGATGATGAAGATTCAAAAAATCAACTGACGTTAAACGCGACGTGATTTAATGATAAAGTCTAATTTTCACCTTAATAAATTTAGCCGATTGGTATTGGTATCCGGCAGAGTAGAATATCACCTACCTCTTTCCTACCGACATGTCGTAAGAGGCGACTAAGATATTTGTACGAACAAACTTAATCGTGCAGAATAACACCATATTATGCAATGCTGTCACTAAACTGCGTGTGGGAACGCAGTGGGGAAGAATTTTTTGACTCTTACTAAAATGACGGTGTCGCAGTTCGCCACCCGTCACGTCTCGTTTCCCACGAGGGCGAAAACTGGGCTACGTGAGTGGCCTCTGTCTAACACTTAAATGGGGAAAAGGCATGACTACGTTCGTATGTGTATATATAGTCTTACATGGTAACAAGAAGTCATCGCGAATAACATTACACGAGTAGCAGTTGTTCTTAATTCAAACAACTTCGTAAATTAAAAATGTCACGGGTTATATAAATTTCCAATTAATTTAGCGTGTCATAGTCAAAGGCACGGACGGCGAAATCATAGAAGTTCGTGTTCTTGATATTAAAATGACGTTTATTGGTATGCGTTCGAGTTAAGAAAGTAAATGTTAACATACCTAAAATGCATTTAAAGTTACTACTTTTTAGTTGGGGTTGGGTAAAACGAAGAATCCAAAAAAAAGTGAAAACCCGTTTTCCGAATAGGAAATTAGTTCATAGTTTTTACAAATTCTATACTAATTATTGAAATGAAAATTAAAAACATGAAGGTACTCGTAGTATATTCTGAGATATGCATTATGGCATTTTCTTCTGGCGGCCATTAATGAGTGATATAGTTAATTAAAAATTTATGGTTTAATTTTAAGTTTTTTTTTCTAAAACACGTTTTACAATTCTTTAATTTACCATACATTTTAACCAAATTTAATTTTATCTAATTTTAACTTAAAATATAATTATCTATAGTACTTGCAATAGCTCTATTAGTGATTGCAATATCCTTTAAAAAAATGAAATGGCGCGTATTCCCTAGTAACTGATTAAGTGAGTGTAGTAATAAAAATAAAAAATAAATCTAGCAATACTATTACGTAACTGGATAAAATTATATGAATTAGACTGCTTATAAGATTATTATCTAAAACCTACCTATATTTATTTTTATTTATATCTCAATTTGGCGACCGCGTGGCCTAGCGGTCATTGAACCTGACTTCTACGGCGCGGGTCCTGGGTTAGAATCCCTGTCGGGGCCAACATTTGCAAAAACACAAATTGTTAGTTTTCGGGTCTGGTTGTGTTGTGCATGTGAAATGTATGTCTGTAAAATAGCACCCACAATGCAGGAGTAATCCTACTGTGGGGTGCAGTTTTTTAAGAAATAAATAAAATTTAAAGCAAATAAAAAAATAAGGTAGTCTGAATGTATCGTTCTCCTTTGCGTCTCCATAGTCTCTGCCTTCCATCGATCTGGTTTAAGAGCATCAGTGAAAAGTACCCCTTGGTTTATGCCCCAAAAACGTTGTTCGCGTGCAAAGTTTAACCTATGTAAACGACGGCGTCTCTCAAGTTTTGAGCTTTGGCCGGTACAGACGAACCTATGCCTACACCTTCAAATCTTCTGCGAACTGTACACTCGTTCACTCGCACTCCTCGCACGATTTCAAGCTCAATTCGGGACTGCACTGCCTTTACCCGCGTGTTCCTCGAAATGAATTTTTTTTGTCTTGGCCCTCACAAGAGAATCAGTCCACCGGTACCGTCGAATACTACGATGAATCGTTAAAATTGATTGCTGCAGTCCGGCGGCAATAGATCTGTAGGTATGATCATTTCTTCGCATTTCATCTGGCCTAATAATCTCTGGTGGAGTTAAATTTTTAATTTATTTCAATTAAAGTGCTTGCTATTGACAAGAAAAAAATTTTTAGTAATAAAATTGAGAATTAGCGAATTTATAAAACTTTTAAATTTCTCTTAAGACCGAGTTCGAACCACTAACAAATCATAATGTTTTCTTTTACGCGAATATTACACATTTAAATAGAACTATTTTTTACGGATTTTATCGCGTTTAATTTATAACTATTTTTAACCCGACGTTTCGGGCGCTTTACAGCACCCATGGTCACGGGGGGACCATGGGTGACCCGTGACCATCTTCATGTAGAATTGACATTTTCTAGGCAAGAGCTGATAGACACCCGCAATATGCTTACTCGCTTTTACCTGATTATGAAGGTACGGTTTTAAGGTAATAAGGTTACGAATAATTCAACTTAAATAATACTTTTCAACTTTGCAATCGCCGGCGAACAGACAGTAAATAGAAAACTTTGAAAAAAATACACTAAAATCGATTTAACTTAATCCAAAATGAATATACAATGCGAGTTTACGAATTTAGATTAATGTTTTATTTGCATAAACTTTTTTTTATAGTGGTGGTAGGATTCCTCTGATCTGTCTAAGTAGTTAACAAAGCGCGCGCGCGCGCGCGCGTGTGTGTGTGTGTGTGTGTGTGTGTGTGAGTGTGTGAGTGTGTGTGGATCATACATTCGTACGTACATGCGTGTGTGCCGACTACTGTGCGGTTTCTTTGTAGTGTGTATATTCGCCGTATTAAAATTTTTCTTATAGAATTACATCGTTAATAATAAATATTCATTAATTTATTTGCTCACAATTTTCACATTTAGTAATAAAGTTTAAAAATAGAAAGCGCTAAAGAATTCAAATACTTGGAAATCTAATTCTTATTTTTTTTAAAGAAATAAAATTTTTGAAAAATTGTTATTAATAAATTTCCACGCTGAAAACTGCTTCAGTAAAATATTAAATACTTCAGAAATGCAAGGTTTATTTTGAAATTGTCCTGGAAGTAATTTTATTAAGTACACAATATCTAACGACAAGGAAAAAATATTCTGTTCAAAATTCTATAGCCTTTAATGAGATTTACATTTGAGGTTAACACATATTTTTTTGTATACATTGACGAAGCGAGCGAAACGTTCTCCTAACGGTAAGTGCTACTTCTAACCTGCTGAAATGCTGTGTCACCCAGAACATTTCTGTGTAACACGAAATTGCACCCGTTACCCTGAGACGTCAGTTCTTAAGTCTCATATGCCCAGAGATTACACTAGTTCTCAGTGCTCTTGAAATAAAACACAGCAGTAGGAATCCTACCACCAGTAGAATAGTTTTATTGAAATATCTTGCAAGTTCGTCAAAGATCTACACCACATTTCATTCTAACATCACTATTTTATCCATTCTTAGATGAGACGACGACATTAACATAATTCTTGCATGCATTAAAATAGAGAAAAAAAAATGTGTTATTTACTTTAGAAGTTAATTTCTACATGTTACACTTAATTATTTAAAAACTAAAGTAACAAGCGGGAAGAATGTACACTCCGACAATGATCTCTCTACTTTTTTTTTTAATTCGACAGAAATCACAACACATATGAACATCATCAGCGAATTTTCTTTACTTCAATGAATTGTGAAAATTCCAGTTATCACAATTACTGTCGACACTTCGCCATTATTATTAACAAACAATTTAAAACCATTTGATATATTTGTCTATAATTTATAAATTTCGTGTCAATAGTTATTTCCTTCCGTTCCGTTTATACGTACGTATTTCACTTAAAGACTATTGGCATTATGAAGATGAAATTTAGAAGGAAGACATTTTTATGTATGTTTTTACAATGGTGTAGTGAAAAAAATAAGGGAACACCTTCCGTGTAATTGAAAAAAAAATCAGTGGACATAAGTGTGAGTGTTTTGGGAAATACTTTGAAATAAGAATTAAGCGTTATTCCCCACTACGGAACAAACAAACGTATATCTGTTCGAAAAATAAAATCCGGATATAAGACAATCAGGCCAAGCTTGTAGTTGTCCAAACAACTGAATGAGGTTGAGCAGCCTGCAAGGGTAAATTAAAAAAGCAAACAGCGTTTTAGCCTTTACGTACGACGGGCGCTTTTTTATAGGCGCGCGCTTTTCCTTTGTTTGACCGTTGTCTCTCATATTTATAAATATAAATAATAAAAAGTGTTTATTACTTTTACATGGAATATTAATTGATAATCATAAAAAAATACGTGACGAATATGAATAACGTGTTATTTTTTTTTATAATAAAGTTAGGGTTGATACAAGTGTACGTAGCGTAATATGATTAATTACATTTTTTTTTTAATATTGTACAATATTTTTGCAAGTCACTCACTCAACCAACTTTGTAAGAGCTGCGCAGTAACTTCGCACTGACCAACGTGGTGTTAGACGAACCCGCAGTAGGTGGAGCGATTTTTACAGTTCTGTGGGAAAGTTGATGAATGTACGAGTAGGTGGTCGAACGCGTGTGTCAATATATGTATGAGACCACACGGAAGTAAAAGTGTCCTTCAAACTCTGATAAAGCACTGGCTCCTATTTTGTATAGAAAAAAATTAAGACGGATTTTTGAGACGGGAAAAGGTTTTTTCTTATTATTCGATTAAGTGACGAAACGAGCAAAAAAACGTTCACCTGATGGTAAAAGTCCGCCAAAGCTGTCCCTGTGGGAGTTGGTAGACTTTACCTATTTTATTTAGCACCAGCAGAGAGTATAGCGGCATTTCAAATTACTACTAACAGTATTAGTAGTCACCGAGGATCAAGCCCAGGTTCAAAGCCCAGGTCAAAATTTTAAGGCGAGCGCTGAGCGCGAGCTACCGCGCCGCTAATAATGCATCACACATTCGTAAAATGCACTGTGATAACAAATTACTTCTGTGTGAACTAGTGCTGACCACTTTGTATTGGTCTCGGACTGGCTAACTTCCGATGAGACTAAGTCTCCATCTGCTCACTTATTCAAATTTTTGTATACAAATTATAATAGGAGGCAAATGATAAATTAGGTACGTATTTTACGGTTATTTTATTTGTTAAGCAAATAGTTTAACGATAACAAAATGACGGCCGCTTGTATCCCAGAGTTGAATAAAGACTTCCTTTCATTTTTAAGGTGATGATAATTGGGTAAACTTTCACATTCACAACACATGTGAGATAGGCTGAAATTAAATAAATATAAAAATGTTGGAAGAAAATGTCCTTCAGACTATTGTCCCGAGTACAAATATCGGCTTCATTACAAATACACCCGGGGACTTGAAGCTTTAACAAAGCTACAAGTAGTACCAAGAATATTTCATTCTTTCGTACACAGTTTTTTTAAAAGCTGCTCGCTATTAAATTTATTTATTCAATAAGCAAACGCAAATCATGTTCTATTGTGAGAACTTTATAAAGAAGTAGAATTACTTACATAAAACAGAAAAGTTAGTAAGTTGCTTTGCTGTCAAGATTTTTTTTCCAAGCTAATATTATAAAGAGGAAAGATTTGATTTTTTGTATGTTTGGTTGTTATGATTTAACTCGAAAAGTACTGAACCGATTTTAAAAATTCTTTCACCTATATATGTTGTATAGATACGTTATCACCGACTAACATGAGTTGTATTTAATTTAAAAAATCGAGATTCCTACGAAAATTGCTATGATGTAACTCATGGTATCAAAAATTTACTGATAAGTCATTGTTTTGCATGCGCTGCAAAAACTATTAATGATAAGGAAAATAATGTACTACATTTTCATGGTACTCATCATTACTCACAAAAAACTCCCAATCCCACAAAAAAGTCACAATAACCGCTTTTTGTTCAAATTTGTCTATCAAAGCACGGGTAGAATCGAAAGATCATGACATTCGTATCACGATATAAATCTTTATCCTACAAATTAAATTCATAGTCAAGGTTGATTATGTACATGTAAAGTCCTCTTTAAATTATTCGAATCGGACCTATTGTTTAGAAGTTACGATAGGTAGAAAAATGATAAAAGTAAGAAAAATGCCGCGGTGTGAGCAAACAGCACTCCGCTCGCCCGCGCTGCTCGTGAATAGACTAAGATCTTTTAATTACTTACCTACTCATATTATTGTTGTAAATTAGAAACAATTGAATAGTTGTTTGTAATTTTAATTATATATTGTCTCTCGGATGCCGCCCATGCAACTTGGGAATTATCGAGGTGCCCCGCTCCCTTTGCGCAGCGGTCGAGAGCGTTCGTTATATATATTTTATTATATTTTGTTACCACGACATCAAATATTGGCTATATTTCATGGCTTATATTCCCATAAATAAAACATTATTTTGGTAAAATAACGTAATCTTATCTGACCATCTGCAGAGCCGCCGATCAGAATAGTCGCTACAAAAACACTAGCTCCAAGTGCCCGTCAGACCGAAACACGTCTATCTAGTTTGCACAATACTGCTTTAGCAGAATAACTAGCCTAGGGTGATACCTACCTAGAAGATTCCTGCATAGGATCCACATCTAGCTCGTAGAACCGATAATAAGGAAGAATAAAGATAAGAAGGAAACCACGCCTTCAGATGGAGCGACGACCTGCACTGTTTAATAAGAAGTCGATGGATGTAGGTGACCCAGAACCTTATTTTGTGGCAATCTATAGGGGCGCATAGTTCAGCATTGGACTTGTGATGGGTTGAAATTATGATGATGACAAGGCCTCGCTATCTATCGGACCAAAAGGATAGCTTAAAAGTACTAAAGCTATAAAAGAACTAAATATTACCGTCACTACTTCTAGGACAAGCTTAGTATGTGTGTCTTCGTAATGCTCAATATTTTCAAAGTTTGAAGTAATTTTAAACTTGTCACGAGAAAATCAACATATTCCACTTGTGCCGCGAGTTTTGTGGACATGTCAATGTCAGATGTTTGCGCCTTATCAACAATACTTTGAAATACATGACCTTTATTAACTTAGTTAATTATATTTATTCATTGGACTTGTGAAGGCTGAAATGATGATGATGATGACGATGATGATGATATTTAATTTAAGCTACTAAACTTAAACTTCTCCGTCTGTCAACCATGGAAATATCAATGACAGTATTGATATACGGCAGAACTGTTGTATGAATGTTTACCTACAATAATAAAAATTTTGTTTTTATTTTAGTATGGCTGAATATCCTATCCGTGGTGTTTTGGTGGTGGCGGCCATATGCTGACCCCATCTTATTCCGTGAGCGTGGTAATAATTTAAATAAGAAAAACACAAGAAAAGTCTCGTGGCATTTGGGAGATGTTGGAATGACCATTTTAAGTGAGTCAATGTGTTTGATGTATAGGAATATATATGTATATTTTATAACGTTAATAAAAAGAAATAGCAATACAACTCCTTGCAAAACAACGCCGACTCCTACTAAGGATAATTCGCGATATAAAGATGGTTGGGTACAACCATCGGCTCCGGATCCTATAATTAATAAATAGAAATTAAAAACGAAGCATTCCACTCCAAAATTTGAAGGCTTAAACTCGATAAGATCATTGTGTGTCGATCGAAACAAAAATAATAATTAAAAGCTGAAAGTGCCCCGGATAAACTACGACATCAGGACGTCTGTCACCTCAGTCCTCCCGTGACCATGGGTGCTGTTAAATGCTCCAAACATACAAAACGCAAGAAAATCTGTTAATCTAGTTTAATTAAAAATTAGAGCTAAAAAATTTTGTAATTTCTTTGGGCGCGATGAGGTACAGCGTATTCGTGCAACGTTTCTGTTATTACGAAAAATTTATTATTATTTATCGAATAATTAATAATTGTTTACAGACCGTTATTAATTAATAATTGTAATATTTTTGTGAATTCATGTTGATTTATTTTAATTTTAATTTTTTTTAATATATTTAATTTTCACTTCTGTCACGTGTTCAAAGTTTCACGTTTGTTATTAAAAAACGTATCTGAAATTCAAATTAAAAGGTCTGAAATATAACCAACATTAATTCTACGCTAAACGTGTCACAAGTGCTTCTCAATATTGTAGAACGAACTAAATTCAACAGTGAACACTTTGCAGTCATTTTCGAATGGAATTCTCATGTCACTTTGAAATCTATTTTAGATTTTAGCAGTCGGTACGCTATGTAAAACCGCTGAAACGGCAAAATAATTTAATAATGACCGCTTTGGTAGTTACAAAAACAAATTACATGTTTTGACTAATATCAGTACTAATGAAATGAAAACTATTTAGTATGGATAAATCATTACTGGAATTTGGTACAAATTGATTAACTAGATCAATTTAATGAATTTTACCATGTATTTATGTGTTTAAAAGAACAAACACTATAACTATAATTAATGAAAAATTATTGTTTCACAGAGGGGGTATAATTTTTTTTTAATTTTAATTTTGTTTAGTTATATCGTAGTTTTTATTTAATTTAGAATTTTGCTTTATTTAATTTGCTTATTTTTTGGTGTGCTTGTCGTTTTTTTATGATGTGTATGATGTGATGTGTCAAATAAATATATTCTATTCTAATCTAATTAACCAACATAATACAGGATAAGTAATTTTTGCGAATTTACTCAGGGAACATATAAATTTAACTGTTCTCGCAATTATGCTATTAAATATAAGATTGATTGAATTCTAAATCGCCTCGAGGTATTACTACAAAAGAGATACTAAGATAATCCCAGAATTATTATCTATACTATTGGCGTCTCTAGTTTTTGAGTTGAAAAATTTCGGGCAGACAAGGAATAATTTAACAACAAATTTGTTTATGGAAGTAAATAAAGTTTTGGGACCTAATATTAAATAAAATTAATCGGACTTCTATTAAAAAAAAAATCGAAGATGAATTTCAATAAAAAAAATCAAATATCCCCCATTTAAATTGTAATAGTGTTTATCAAGGTGCATTTTGGGACATTTTAATAGAATTTAAATCGTTACTCATCTTGTGAGATGTACTTAAAGTATACACTTACACAAAGACTGTAAACACACATGTACAGTATGAGTGGCACATGTTAGGAAAGTAAGAGATCGTAATTAATACATTGTAGACATAATACAGAAATGCGATCCATAGACCCGGGTACGTGTGCTATTGTCTGTGTACAGGTAATACTGGCTGATTGAAAGCATTAATCGAGACATTACAGCCTGATCAAGTTTCTATAAATACAGGTATACAATGATTTGGAATTATACCTTCACTGTTCTATTCTTATTCTATTATGTTTGTTCATTAAATTCATAATTTTGTTGCGTTACATGCATACCAAGTATAAGATAATTTGAAAGAAGTCTTAACAGTATAATTTAATAGATTAAAACCACTAACGTGTTGCTAAGGACACATCATTATTGTCAACATCATCATTTCAGCCGAAGGTCGATAGGTGTGCGGCAGTGTAGAATAGTGGGTGCTATCGACCTTTTTTCTACAGAGGTGTCGTAACAGGCGGCTAAAGTAAGGACAGTCTTCATTCGTGCAAAATAATACCATAATATGCAATGCTCTCAATGAGGAGGAACAATTTTTTGACTCGTATCAAAATGTCAGCGGAAGCAGCTGAAGTTTTGTTTTTTTTATTGGACAAAGTGACTGGACAAAGTGTCGAGACTAGCAAAACGTTCGCCTGATGGTAAGTGCAACGTCTGCCCATAACAGATGCTGTGTCACCCATAATGTTTCTGTGTGGCACCACACTGCGTCCATCGCCCCGAGACTGCGAAACATCATCATCATCAATTCAGTCCACTACAATTCCACTGCTGAAGAATGTTCTCCCATATAGGTGGCCAGAAAACACGCTCATGAGCTACCTACATCCCTGGTCGCTCTAACTACGTTTGCCGGTACGAGCACTGCCGAAAGATTCATGTAGCGCCTTTCACTGAGGCATCGATTCTTAAGTCTCATACGCCTTATTATTCCAACTTCAGTGCCCTTCGAACCGAATCGCAGTGATGTTCGCGGACCATTATTTTTTGCGGATTTTATTTCGCCTGTTTCTTCTCCGTACCGTGGAACCTCATTAAGAAACGGCGGTAGATTGTAAAAAAATGAAATATGACAAACGAAATCTGAATTTATTAGGTCGGAGAATAGATATATTTCAGAAAGAATAAAAGATTAGCGGAAAATAATTTAAAAGTGGAAATGGTCAATTTGTAGTCGGCCAAAGGTTCGAAAAATTTAGCATGTATCACTGCAAGAAGATATCGACTGAAGAGGAGGAAGTGCCCATGTACAGAATATCATCATCATCATTTCAACCGATCACTAGTCCACTGCTGAACATATGCCTCTCCCATAGATTGCCACAAAAGTTTGTCGCTCTCATTTTGGGGGGATTTTGCCATAGTTGCCTCGCTAGGCAGAGGCGGGTTGGCAACCGCAGCTTATTTTATTCAGATCTTCCAGGAAGATGCTGCTGCCCAACTCCTGAAAGAAGTCTTGTAAAAAGTACAAGTGAGTACCGTACTCGTTACAGAAAATAGCCTTTTGTTAAGTGTTGTATTGCAGTTTCGTAACAGTTCACAAACAGGAAGAGACCAAAATATACGTGTGTCGATTAGAACCGTTGGGAAGTAACTGAGCTAGGTCATATGAAGCCACAAGCTGCACATGCGCAATGTTGATAACGTGTTGCATTTGCTTTTGCTTCAATTTAAAAAAAAAGTAAAGAACTTTTCTTAAAAGTAAATAGTACAACTTGACATTGATCTGTTTTTAATATGTTAGCTTAATTATAGTTAACTTATTAAAAGTGTAGGTGTCAAAGTAATAATATTAATATTATAATTCAGATTATAATATTTAAAAATTTATTACAATTATAATTAACCACTATTAACTTTTTCATTCGATGGTAAATGCAACATCTGCCCATAACAAATGCTGTGTCACCCAGAACAATTCTGTGTGGTACCATACTGTGCCCGTCACGTAACTTATGTATATAACAAACAATACGATGTTACATAATTTTGTGGACCTCAAATCATATTATTAGTAAACGGAGCTTCGTAACTGTAACTGAAATCTTCAGTACAAATCTGAAATATAAATGATATCAATTACCTTGATCAGTGAGTAAGTGATCCGTTGTGCGCGCAACATGCAAAAACTACTGGATAGATGTCAATTTTTTTTTTTTTATTTTACTTTTTAAGACACTTGGACGATATCTAAAAAAATATCATGAAATTTTCAATTATATTAATATTATAAATGCGAAAAATCCTCTCTCTGTCCCTCTTTCTGTTTGTTACTTTTTCACACAGCTCAACTATTGAAGCGAACTTAACGAAATTCGACAACCATCATACATCAGAACTTAACGATTACGATGTCTTTGAAGGAGACATCGTAATCGTCCCGTATAATATTTGGTTATTTACATTTGTACAAAGGTTATTTTTAATTTACGTAAATATGGGTCGTCGTCGTTTCAGCGTATCACAATTCCACTGCTGAACATAGGCCTCCCCATAGACAGCCACAAAAGTTTGTAGCTCTCATATTGGAGGGATTTTGCCATAGTTGCCACGCTTGGCAGGCGGGTTACATACAGCGACAGTGTTACAATTTCGTGCTTAGGAATAGTCACTTGAAGCTGTCCATAGTTTGTGTTGTTCTATTTTAATTATTATATTATTATTATTATTAGCGGAGATTATTATTGAGCCATGTGGTAGCGGCGTAAGAGATTCTACCACCTCATCTCGTCCCATGGATGTCGTAAAAGTCGACAGAGGGAAATGAAAACCAGGAGATGGGCAGCAGTATCTTCCAAAATCAAAATAAACAAACTGCGGTTGCCTTCTCGCCTGCCAAGCGTTGCAACTATGGCCAATCCACTTTATTCAACAGTGGGCTATAATAGGCTGAAATTATGATGATGATGACATTAGCGGAGTTACCACAATAATAATACTTAACTAATAGATTCTGCTAGCCCATTTTATGCTGTGATAATTGTATCAGTGACTGTCGGAATGATAATAGACGGCATATGCTCAACTGATAATATTTTTAATCTGCATTCATCAAGTATAATTTTTTGTCGATTAACCGGCCATCAAATCAGTATCGACTTCCGATACTCTATTATCGGAAGTCGATACTGATTTAAAATTAAAATTTTGCTACTAGTTGAAAGCCATGAAAGTTCCAAGCATTACCCTTAGTCGAATTTTACTACTCTTACGATTCCTCTCTCCATAAAGAGTTCAGTTATCCGTATAGGTGAGTACCACCGCTGTACCAGTTATTCTGTAAAATTACTGTGTTTCGGTCTGAAGGGAACTGACAGCTACTGTAATTAGTGGGCACCTGGGACTTAAGAACTGATATCTTATGGTGACTAGCACAATGTGGTGTCACACACAGCAATGATTATTGGCAGATATTACGCTTACCATCAGGTGAACGATTTGCTCGTCTCTTCACTTTCTTCACTAAAAAAAACCTACGTCGACTCTTACCGGGTTTACCCCTACTCGACGAGTCCGATTTACTCGCATACTAAGAAATACTTTTGTCTTGCCTATGTATAGAAAAATAGTTACATTACTACACTTTAAAAATGTAGTAATATTACTAATTTAGAATTCATACAAAAAACCCAAAACGTTTTACTTTATTTTTACTTTTCACTTACCCTAACACAACAATTATATAAAGCAAGTAAACTGATGAACATTACATTACAAAACCTAAAAATATTACACTAGCATATTAGTACGAAAAATATTAAACAACGACATACATACAAAAATATATTTAAATAAAAAAACGGCATAGAATTAAATTACGAAGAAATGTATCACAAATTATGGTGAAAATGTATAATGTATGAGGGAGCCAAAATATATAATAAGTTATAGGTAGTATATAGTAAAAGCCATAAAACAATTAAACAATATCCAAACTTTCAAAAAATATCTTAAAGTATACATACATAATTAAATTAATACAAACCAAATATATTCAATACTATGTACATCATATTATAATACATTATCATACTATAATACACTCGGCATCAAAAAAATCGCACATCCGAAAAAAATAATTTAAATACTAGTTTAACACAACAGGCCAATGTCAATGTTGTGGTTTGAGGGTATCATTCGAAAGGTAATTTCATTAGCTTTCAGGAATTTTAATTGAATTTTACTTTTATAACGAGACGAAAGAGAAATTAAAGAAAAAGACAGGGTATGTACAAATTTGTAAATTAATAATTTAAAAAAAACTACTTAAAACCTAGTGTTACCCCCCTTGCCTTGATAACGGCTTCCATGCGATCTTTCATGGACCTTACAAGGATCGCAACAGCCTCTTGGGGTATTTGTTCCCACTCTTCAAGTACCGCATCTTGGAGCTCTTGAAGAGTGGCTGGAGCTGGATCTCGAGCCCGCACGCGCCGTTTTAGGTCATCCCAGAGATGTTCTATTGGGTTAAGGTCTGGACTTCGTGCTGGCCAATGCATAACAGGGATATCGACCTCCTGTAAAAAATCCCGTACAATAGCCGCGGTGTGGCAACGAGCATTATCATGCATTAACATGAATCCATCACCGACATAACCAGCATACGGGACCACATGTTCCTCCAGGATTTCAGTAATGTACCGACCAGCATTTAATGACCCTTGCCCACGGCCACCCCGAGTCCGGGAAACGCACACAAGTTCCGTTTTCCCGTCGACGGAAATGCCGCCCCAAAACATACACGAGCCACCCCCTTATTCGACGGATTCTTCGAAGCAGAGTTGTCCCCCTGTCTTCTGTAGACCATTTTACGTCTGTCATTGCAGAAGAGACAGACCCTCGTCTCATCAGAGAAGAGTACGGTCCGCCACTGTTCTAGAGTCCACTCGCAATGATTGCGAGCAAACTCTAGGCGATCTCTGCGATGCTGTGCAGTAAGTTTTGGACCTTTAGCAGGTCTATGGGCTGTTAAACTCTTTTCGTGTAACCTTCTTCTTATCGTAGAAACACTCACAGATGTTCTCCGAGTTGATCGAAGCTGTTGTTGCAACTCAACAGCATTTGTAAAACGGTTTCGTAAAGATGTCGTAACGATGAAACGGTCATCTCTTTCTGATGTGCACCGTTTTCTTCCAGATCCCGGTTTTCTAACATAACCACCAGTCTGCTGAAAACGTTGGAACACCCGTCAACTGTCGAGCGACGTCACACTGCCGCATCCCCGACTGCAATAGGGAAATCACTTGAGCGGCTTCTTCAGAGCTGGTGTCCATCTTTACTTGTTCTTACTTGGGTTACTTGTTCACGTGTGTTCACTGCAAAGTCTAAATTACGACTGGCCCATATTTCATCCAGATCGACCCTTTTATACCCTTTTTAGGTGGTGTAACTAGCGTCCTTACTAACGAGCATTTAACAGTGTTTATTTTTGACGCTCTATAATGATAAATGTTTTAATGATTTCATGATTTTTTTATTAATAATGTAAAGCTATTCAAATACCCATTTCGAACATACCAATATTTATATAAATATAATTCGTTTCTAGCCATTACAGCCATTTTTCGCGCAAACTCAGAGAGGTGCGATTTTTGTGACGCTGAGTGTAATACATTTCTATTTGACAAAGATCAATGCCACATATAGGTATGCTTATTATGTGTTACTTTGCGTTGAGTTAAATTTATGTAAAAAAATATTTGAAACTACCTACTATTACTATTTATAAGTATTAAGTTTCTTCTATTTAAAACTAACTTATGTTAAATAACTAAAATGTGTTATTGATATATGTATGTTAAACTGTCAACTACGATATTTACCACTGATTACCGCCAGCATTAATGTTCTACTTTAAATACGTTTAATTTCTCATGTAAGGGGATGACATTTATTTTGAGAAATAAAGTCATCTTAAACCTGATATTGATTTATAAATTTCTAGCCCAGATTCCGAGTAAGACTTTAGGACTTAAAAGTATGTTTTTTCACCATATTTGTTACTTTGTAAGATATTTTTTGTTGAACTATAATATTTATGTATTTATTTTTCATCTTACATTATTCTAACATTACTTTTACTATGTTAATTAAGCAGATACCATTACATACTACGTTGAATTAAATACAAAGAGACATTATAAGGCTCCAGTAATACGAGCGACAAACAAGTTTAAGAATACAACACGGAGAAAATACGAGTGGAACTGAAGCGTAAATATTGATTACACCTACATAGTCGTATTAGCGTAGCTAAGTTTAACAAACCATTAAAGTTGTTACATTTACATTTGCAATATCGTAAAAGGTTTTCATTTGCATGTTTAATACAACTGCATTGTTTGTGTCAACTGACGCTGTAGCAAATCGGAAACTGAATAGAGAGATCTCCCAATATATGCGGTGCAACCTAGGTAACTTCAATACAGCTCGTGTTGAAGAAGCGATAGAGCGAAACCAAGGTTCCAAGGTCTTTACTAGGGATCTGACTGCCAAATAGAGCCAAGTGACTAAGTTGAGGGCCGAGAGCTGTCGCGTCGTTTCCGCTGGATTTGAGAGATTTTGAGTGAATTCGAGATATTTTATGGATAGCTGCACACACCGTCGTTGGAGCCTAACACTAGTGTGAGTAACGCCCAGAATGAATTTCGATTTGTGTGGATTAAGGACCAAAGAATTTTGTTCGGACCATGATGCAACTTTTTGAAGCTCTGCATTAATTTTGTTTACTGCAGACGACGTATCTCTGGCGTTGAAAGATATATACACTTGAGTGTCATCCGCGTACATATGATATTTGCAGTCGTTAAAGCATCTAGTGATATCAGCACTGTATAAAATGTACAGCAAGGGTCCCAGTAATGATCCCTGAGGAATGCCTCTGAGGACCGGCCGCGGGACAGACAACAGCGTCGATCCAGCCTTTTTCTTTACCTCAACGCGCTGTGATCTATTTGTCAAGAAGCTCTCGAACCACCGCACTGTGTTACTCTCAAATCCGTAGTACGCAAGTTTCGATAGCAATAAGTTAGTGTTTATAGAATCAAATGCTCGCGAGAAATCCAGCAATACCAAAATCGAACCATCCCCACGATCTCTAGCCTCTAGTATATCTACCACATCTATTAAAGCTGTGGAGGTTCCACGCCGCTTTCTGAAACCCGATTGTAAGTCTGGTAGAATGTTATTTTTTTCTAGGAATTCCGTGACCTGAATACACACAACCCGCTCTAGTACTTTTGATAAACAGGGTAATATGCTGATGCGGCGAAAATCCTTGTAACTTTGTGGATTGTTGTTCTTTTGAAATGGGATTACGTTTGCAATTTTCCATAGGGCAGGGAACTTACTCGTGGTAATTGATTTGTTTATAATTGCGGTAATAGCTTTAAGAGATTGTGGGGGTGTAAGGTTTATAATTTCTATAGATATGCCATCAATACCCTGTGCATTTGTATTAATGCTATTGATTATTTTGGAAATCGTTTCCTGTCCTACTGGTTGCAATGAAAAAGTAGCCGGACCATACCGAGAAAACTCAAATAGTGTTAGCTGGGATATGCTTACCTTAACATCCCCAGGAACATCTAAGAATACTGCATTTATTTTGTCCGGGTCATTAAACTGTAAATGAAACTCATCGTACCTATTTTCAGGAATCACGTGCATTTTTAAATTTTTCGGTCGTTAATATGTTTTGTAAAGAAAGCTAATTTTGCAAGGCAGATGAGGCAAGATGTTTTAAATCAAGGTAATTTTCTTATGTGTTTCAAGTTGTGTCAGGCGGTATCTCTCACGAGCATTATTACGCAACTTAAACATAAGTTTTATATTGTCTGTTATGCAGGGTGTCGGACGGCATTTGAAGATTTTTTTTTTCAAAGGCGCGTGCACATCAAACATATTAATTACAAATGTAGTCAATTAGCGAACCATTTCATTTAAGTCGTGAATTTGGCATATTGTATCCCACGGGAATTCCCCAAGGTCACTTTCAAAAATTTCTGGTAGAATGTCTTTCATAGGGCGGAATGTTACAACTTTTTTACTAGGTTTATCTTTTTTAAAAATAACCTTGCATGTCACAAACGAATGATGACCTAGCTCACCAATGTGATCTACATTTATATTTCGGTACCGGGCATCGGTACATATCACATCGATAAGTGTGGCACTGTCCCCTACAAAATGTGTTGGTATAGTAACTACCTCCCCAAATTGCCGTGATGAAGGAACTCCATAACCTTCTTTGTTTTATCACTGTTGGTATTGAGCATGTTTACACTAATGTCCCCTAATATTATTATAAAGTCATATGGAGACAGCGCATAAGCACTATCTAATTGAGCCAGGGCGGTCGGTATGCGGTTCCATATCAGCGACTTTTTGGTTTTTGTAGTAAAACTCATCCACATTTGTTCTACCAACGGATGTTGAGTATGATTTCTTATGCGCGTACTTAATCCTGTTTTTATATAAAATGCGACTCCTCCGCCGCGCCCATCTCGTGTAGTTACTGGACGCGGCATATGCCGTAAACGATATCCAGGAACTGACGGTGCCTTTCCCTCTTCTCCACTGCGCAACCATGTTTCATTTATCGCCATAATGTCAACGGAATGGTGACTCGTAGCCACAAGAAACTCGTCATGGTTCGTAGCTAAAGAACCAGCGTTCAGGAGTCCCAACTTTATGTACTTATCTAGCGTCATTTGCACAATGCTAAATGTGTACATACAAATACGTTACATTTAAAATTTAACGAACCGCAGTACAACCTCTCGTAATAACACGTAAATATACTTAACTCTTTTAATTTTATATATGTATGTATTCGCTTATACAAATACAGAAAAGTAGACACAAATATACATACAGTGCACCAAAAAAGCAATATTACCACGATAAATAATTTAAATAATATATTCTTAGTATCACATACCTCTCGTTTGCGCCCACGACGTACAAAATAAAACATTCTTACTATTTCTATTTCTAATAAAAGATTACCTCTAAACATGTACACATAGTTAATTATTACTATCATTGTTATGGCCAAAAATGTGGAGAATGTCCCTTTCGGAGCGAACAGAGCACACTGGTTCACCAGGATGGTGACGGGCGTAAATTCGGCCCCGTTTCGTCCATACGAATTTCCATCCGAGGCGTTGGATAACAACAACTTACGTTCCAACTTATACGTGCTAGGATTCAGTATCAGAGACACAGTTAAGGGTCGGTGTGTCACACACACACACGTATGTATGTATATATATATATATATATGCAGTTAGGTATTGTAAGTCAAAACATATTTCAGATGGCCTCAAAAATAAAATAGCTTTATAACTTTTAAACATTCACTTTTCATTCATTATATTCACCAATTTTTTATACATTAAAGACATTCAAACGTAATAAGTTTTTGCGCTTGCAAAATCATGCTTAATAAGCAATAACGAATCAACACGTTTTTTCTTTTACTAAGTACGCTTACAAAACAACCCACAAGGTTTGCTGTAAACTTTACTTTGCACTTTCATACAATCAAATTAAGCTGCTTAGTAAGAAAAATGCATCGCATAATGTTACTTCCATTTTATTACCCTAGAAACATGTTTTTGCGACGAGCTTGATGACGATTCATTTATGGTAACTAATTTTTACTTCTTTATATTTATATGGTTTCGACATAGAGAGGATTAATGAAAGAAGATTGACAAAACAGATTTATGAGAGGAGCGTGAATGGGAAAGCCGGTAAGGGTCGACCTAGGCAAACGTATCACAATCATATCGGATATCGGAGAACTTTTGAGGAAAGGTCAAGTTAAAAGTATCCGCAACCGACAAGCGTGTCTAAAAACGCTTATGAAAGTAGAAACAGCGAAAGATGTGTGTCTGGATCGAAGCAAGTGGAAAGATGTGGACTCTGCCTAACCCAAAAGGATAGAGGCGTGACTGTATGTATGTATGTATATTTGTGACATGATTTTTAAAACATTGTCGACGATTGCCGATTTTGAACCACGGCGACCACTTTCATATACTTCTGAACACCTTGGACATTATCAACTGCGCAGGAGATATTATCGTGCCATAAAAGTAACACAAACACAGGGGCGGTCACTGGTACTAGCCTATAATCAAACGATCAAAGTTCGAACCCAGGACCCGCTGCGTAGAATCAGCTATCACTAGGCCACTAGGCTTTTCTTAATTGCAATATTTGAAAAAAACATCAAGAACGATATTATATGAATTAATATATTATTTTACATTTGCAAGATTTTAAGATTTTGTTTACGGTCTAGCAATATTGTAAAATAGATTTGATTTCAAGTTAAGTCAAGCTAAATCAGTTTAAGCCTCTTAGTATTTTAATAACTATCATGAAAGATTTTTGTAAAGGTTTCATAATTTCTACCGAAGATGAAACGAGGAGAAAATATAAAAGAGATGTTTTAATTTCGACTAAACATTAATACCTTAGTTTTATGAATTAACGCAACCTTCCAAATTTTATTAATTAAAATATATTTCATTTAATTGTATGCATAAAACTATCGTATAGAGACTACACAGAACCTTATCGATTTCTTATCGGTTTGGAAACTGGGATCATTCCGCTTAAGTGCACATTGTTTAAAATAGTAAATTACTAAACGCTTCCGTACCTAAAAACTACTACCAGTAGATACAACTTATTTTGTACCATACAATCGAAATCCAACTTATGACATATTCCATTATTAAAATATTGATTCGAACTTACAACTCTCTGTCTAAAAACCTTCTCATTGATATTTATTCCAATTAAATTAACACATTTCAGAAAACTATTGTGAATCATTTTAAAGATATTTCATAGTTTTTTTTTTTGTTGTTATTGTTCATAATTTAAGTTCGGAAGTTCTGGATTTGAATTCTAATTTGATAACATTATTTTTTCTGTAAGTTGTTAAAATGAAAGATAAGTTGTATCAGATGTATCGTTAAACGTAGTAAGGTGTAACCATTTGTGCGAATGTCGTAGTCGTCTATAATTATTGCAACACTTAGCTTGAGTTTTTATTTTAAGCTGTGTTGTAAGCTGATGAAGAGTTGAGCTATGTTGGCGATACAATAAATAAATAAAATAAAATTAATAAAATTCCCAGTAACGTCGTCACACGTAACTCTGGAGTTCGGTAACTAAATGAAACACATTTCACAATCAAAGAACGGTGTTAATAAATACAAACTGAAAACAATACTATTTAGAACAATGCCGTCGAGGGACGTTTACCTTTATATACTCGTATATTTCAGATACCGGGAATTTAAACTTGAATCGCTACACTGTGACACTACGGACCAATAACTTTGGTATAATGTAGTTTTATGTATAATATATTTCGATATAATGTTTAATATTTTGTGTGTTGATAGAATTGAAAATAACTATAACGAGTACTGTATTCGGATCTTTCAAGAAGGGATAAAATGCTTGTTCAGGTATTTCATTAAATTAATTAACGATTTACATGTCTATTTATTAAGATTATAATAAAAATAATGTAATAATATCGTTATGTGTCGTGTGGCGTGCTCATCTCGTGGGTGTCGTTAAAAGTCACAGAGGGAAAATAAAAACGAGCAGATGGGTAGCAGCATCTTCCTAGAACATCTGACAGAAAATGACAGAAAATATTAAGTCCGCCCATTGTAGCTAATAGTGTTAGTTTAAGTTGTCAACAATATAGCAAAAACATAATAAAACCATTTTCAATAATTACTAAAAGTCATATATTTCAAAGTTTTTTTGGTAATTCGCTAACATGGGTCTGACATTGACAAGTTCGAAAACTCGCGGCGCCGGTAGGGCACGTTGCTTTTATCCCGAAAATTTAAAAATTGCTGCAAATTTTGTGCATTACGATGATTAGATCTCAAATACTAAATTAATCCTAGGATATGTCACTGTAATCTTTGGTAATTTTACCGCTTTAGTACTTTAAAGCTATCCATTTGGTACGATAGATAAACAGCGAAACCTTCGCAAAGAACGGCTCAGAGCCGACTGCATCCATGAACTGCTACCTACAAACCCTTGAAACTTTGAACTTCTTCCCCAACGGTTTTCGGTTCTACGGGTAACCAACGTGAACCAGCGGTTCAGCGGCGGATGTCATCGTTACGGATTTAATCTCGCAGAGAAACACCAACATAGTCTCTTCAATGGCTCGCTGACCGGCTTTCAGCTTCCGCACGGGGCCTGTAGTGAAGGACCACACCTTGGTTTCGCATTCGCTACTTTTTTGCACTGGCACGCTCGACCACCGTAGTGCTTTGACACTGCTACTATATACTTAATATATAGCTGAAGCAGTACGGAAACTACGTACAAACGTTTGGAACCAACGCACCCACACAGACGCACGCCTCAACAATTATCTAAGCGGACATCGCAGTGCTTTCAGTCGCGGGTGCCGCCTCGGGAAGAGTTGTTACGTGTTGCTTTTATCTGTGTTGCTTGCGTCACGGACAGTCAGCGATCGTGATGCGTCGCTATTTACCTTCACAATTTGGTAAATGTAAGGATTGATATAAAAAAGTAAGTTCAAAAACTAAAACCCGATTACTGAAAAATCACACTCTTAAAAGTATGAAACAAGAACATATTCTGAAATAGTTATATACAAACTATTCGATATTTTCCGTCTATTACATACGAATAACGTCTATTACATTCATAAGTAGATAAAGACTAACTATTACGAATAATAAAGACCTCTTAAAATACTGATAATTTTATCAGATTTTATTTGTAAACTACGAGTAGTTAATTAATCCGATTATTGCATGGAAGGTTTTATTAATAATTAAAACTAACGTTTAATTTTTACAAAAAATTAACAGTGACCTACCCTAGTGGAGTGTAGGTATTTATCCCAACTAATGGGCCTAGTTACAGTTTTTTTTTTTATTTAATAAAGTGACGAAACGAGCAAAACGTTCACTTGATGGTAAGTGCAACGTCTACCCATAACAAATGCTGTGTCATCCAGAACATTTCTGTATGACACCACACTGCGCTCGTCACCCAGAGACATCAGTTCTTAAGTCTCATTTGCCCAGTGATTACGCTAGCTCTCAGTGCCCTTCGAACCGAAACACGGTAATGTTTGCACACTTTTGCTTCCTAGACGGATTCCTGCATATTGCTTTAGCGATATATTTACTGTGGCTTTGGTGTGTATGAAACTTGGCGGTTCATGTTGCACATAGGCGTAAAGTTGAAGTGGTCAAAGTATCTGACTTCTACGCTACTGGTCCTGGATTAGGATCCTAACCGGAGCCAGCATTTGAGCAAAATTTTGAGTTGTGATTGTTCTTGTGACTGCATCCTTGCTTAACTTTGACCTTATCGCATGATCATAACACAACATTCGGGAACCGGTAGGTTAGGAAGAGTAGCTATGTTTGCGCGTGCACTATAATATCGCAGTTGATAGGTCCCGACAGTATTCGGGAGTTGTCGCTGTGGTCGTAAATTGGGCAAAAGGACAAATAAAGGTTAAATTTGTTATTAATTACAATTAGAGGTTTAGTTATTATAGACGCACTTGCTGGCACAAATCCGTACTAATATTGTTATTCGGTTGGCGCAGTGGCTAAGCCCTTGGCTTCTGCGCCGCGGGTCGCGTCTTCGATTCCCGCACGGAATAAATATTTGTATGGCCTACATGTAGTTCTTCCGGGTCTGGGTGTTTGTGCATTTGGAATTTATGTCTGTAAAACGTACCCACGACAAAAAAAAACTCTCTGTATCTTCCGCCGATCTTGAATAAATTTAGCACAAAGATAGCTTGCATCCTGGAGACGGACATAGGATTTTTTTATCTCTAAATATCAAATAGTTCTCACGGGATATTAAAAAAAATAACCTTGTGTGGATATACACGCAGAAGAAGTCGCGGGCATCAGCTAGTACATCGTATATCTCTCTCTACTCGACCCAACTATAACTTTTAGTGAAATGCACACCTTAATAACTAAAATAAACTTTACGTTTATTTATATTGTCTTGAATATTGCTGAACACGGTGCATTGAAATTCAAACCTACGCATTCGAAATGTGTTATATTCATTGCCGCTATATCCAAAGTGCATTTGACAAACGTAAGTAATTAATTGCGTCTTTGAATAAGACGTCTATGGCGATTAATTTCACTTCAGCTCTTATTAGTTGCTTGTATGTAATATGAATAAAGGAATTTTACGTCACCTACAAGATCTAACAAAATTTTCCTTTATTAGGTGGCTGTGTGCACTTGTCTTTAAAAATTCATTGCATTCTACATCGAGTATTCAAGAAAGGTAACGAAACGTGGCTTTTATATAATTTAACTCTAATATAATTTAGTTCATCGAGACCATACGTGAGCTTATTATGAACCTAGTAGAGATAGGAGAATAGCGGCATAAATAAGGCAATACTTACACTTGCTAAATTGTTTTTTTTTAATTTAAAATTAGATTTATTATTAAAATAGAAACAATTCTTGTAATCCAAAAGAAGGCCAGAGATATTCGTTACCTTGGTTATCGAGTATCTCTTAGTCAGTGACAAAATCCCAGAAAGTGCCAAAAACTTCATTCCTAGTTTAAAAAAGTTTATTAAACAATCATCATCATTTCAGCCTATTACAGTCCACTGTTGAACAAAGTCCTCCCCCATAGATTGCCACAAAACACGGTCCTGAGCCACCTGCATCCATCGACTTCCCGCAAAACCGTGCAGGTCGTCGCTCCATCTAGTGGGGTCGCCCTACGCTGCGTTTGCCGGTACGAGGTTGCCACTCGAGAACCTTTCTTCCCCAACGGTTGTCGGTTCTACGAGCTATATGGCCGGCCCATTGCCACTTCAGCTTGCTAATCCTAAGGGCTATGTCGGTTATTCTAGTTCTGCTGCGGATAACATCGTTGCGGATTTTATCTCGCAGAGAAACTCCGAGCATAGCCCTTTCCATAGCTCGCTGCGCGACTCTGAGCTTCCTCATGCGGCCTGCAGTGAAGGACCACGTTTCGGTTCCGTAAGTTATCACTGGCAACACGCACTGGTTGTAGACTTTTGTTTTCAGGCATTGAGGTATACTCGACGAGAAGATGTGACGCAATTTCCCGAACGCTGCCCAGCCGAGTTGGATCCGTCGATTGTCCTCTTGGTCGAAGTTGGACCTACCTAGTCGGACAATCTGTCCTAGGTATAAATATTCGTCGACAACTTCGATCGTAGTATTCCCAATAACAACCGGTATAGGTGTGACATGGACGTTAGACATGATCTTCGTCTTGTCCATGTTCATCTTAAGACCTACCTGTTGGGAGACACTATTGAGGTCATTGAGCATAGCGCTGAGGTCCTCCAGCGATTCTGCCATTATGACTATGTCGTCGGCAAATCGAAGGTGAGTGATGTATTCGCCATTGACGTTGATACCGTATCCTTTCCAGTTCAGTAGCTTGAAGACATCTTCCAATGCAGCGGTGAAGAGTTTCGGGGATATAACATCACCCTGTCTTACACCTTTCTGCAATTGGATCGGTTTCGTACTCTGGTTCTGTACTCGGATAGCCATCGTTACATTGGTATACAAGCACTGCAGCACATCGATATACCGACAGTCAATTCGGCACCGCTGAAGCGACCGTAGCACCGCCCAAATTTCGACGGAATCAAAGGCTTTCTCATAGTCCACATACGCCAGACATAGCGGAAGATTGTACTCCTCGATCTTTTGTACAATCTGGCGAAGGGTATGTATGTGGTCTATGGTACTAAAGCCTTTTCGGAATCCGGCTTGTTCGGGAGGCTGGAAGTCGTCAAGTCTACTTGCGAGACGATTCGTTATGACTCTCGAAAACAGCACGTAGACGCGGCTCAGAAGCGATATCGGTCTATAGTTCTTCAAGAGGGCATTATCACCCTTCTTGAAGAACAGAACAACCACGCTTCTGCTCTACGCTTCCGGCGTAGCGCCGCCGTGGATGACGGAATTAAATAGCTTCTGAAGGACTAAAAGTACCGGTTTTCCACCCGCTTTCAGAAGCTCCGCTGTAATTCCGTCCTCGCCCGGCGCTTTGCCATTCTTGAGCTGTTTGAGAGCCATACTAATCTCGCTCAGACTGACGTCCGGGATATCGTCGGAATAGTGTCGGACGAGATTTGATCTTGGGTCGTTACTCACACTAGTGTGTGGCTCCAACGACGATGTGTACAGCTGTCCATAGAATCTCTCGATCTCACTCAAAATCTCTGGTCCAGCGGAAATGACGCCACCGCTATCGGTCCTCAACTTAGTCAGTTGGCTTTTTCCGGCAGACAGATCCCTGGCAAAGACCTTGGAGCCTTGGTTTCGCTCTATTGCTTCCTCAATACGAGCAGTATTGAAGAAGCGTAGGTCTCGCCGCATACATTTGGAGATCTGTCTGTTCAGTTGCCGATATCAGACGCATCAGTTGAGGACTGCAGCCTCATTTCTCGCCTAGCCTTCATGAGATTGAGAGTGTGGTCGGAGAGTTTCTGGATCTTTTTTGTGCGGTGGGTCTTGCAAAACTTTGCCCCCACCGCATGGACAGTTTCCACGAGCCTCTCGTTCATATCGTCCACTGTAACGCAATCTTCCAGGCACTGAAAACGATTTTGCAGTTCGAGCTGGAAGCTCTCGGGGTTTTGGATAACGGCACGAGATGGACGGAGCGTGGACTTCACCAGGCGCGACCTCTCCAGCTTCACGTTCAGGTTCAATGTGCCTCTTACCATTCGGTGATCACTACCGGTTTTCACCCTAGCGATCACAGAGACATCATTGAACAGCTGTCGTTCGGTCGTCATGATGAAGTCGATCTCATTTTTGGTGGAACCATCCGGGCTCATCCAGGTCCACTTTCGGTGGGGCCGCTTTTGGAAGAAGGAGTTCATCATATAGAGTCCCTCCTTCTCCATAAAGTCGGCCAGCTGTTGACCCCTCTGGTTCCGTTGCCCTATTGCTATTCATTTTATAACATAATTTCAATTATAAAAAAATATTGAAAATATGACTAAAAAAAAGATAACTGCGGAGTTTCTTTCGCCTGTTTCTTCGCCGTACAGAGGACTCATTATAAAACCGTGGTAGTTTGTAAAAAAAATGACATTTGACGAACGAAATATTTATTTCTTACGTCAGTAAAAAAAGTTCCCTATGTGTGTAGTATAGTGACATATTATGGTGTTATTTGGACGAATAAAGGCTGTCTGTACAATACCTTAGTCGCCTATTACGCCACCTCGGTAGGTGCTATTCTATTATGCCGGACACCTATCCGCATATAGGTGAAGGAAAACATGAGGAAACCTGCATGTCTGATGAACCAAAAATATTTCATGACTTGTGGAGTAACCCGTATTTGAGCAACTTGGCTGACTCTTTCCCGCTAATAAACCCCCCCAAGTAGGAATGTTGGCGATCGCAGTAGATACCAAACATTTCGCAACTTAGACGCGGCCCGTCTGCGGTCGGGACAATTTAAGTTCGGCATATATTAAAGGGTTAGCAAAATCAGGCATTATTTCATAGAAATCCATTATAATAATGGAAAGAAAGTTTATTTGCTAAATAGTTTATTTGTTAGCAAGTTTATTAGGTTTTCGCAATATTTCAAACTGTGTGTATTAGCTAGTTTATGAAGAACACCACCTGACTAAGCTGGGTATAACGAACTATTTAAAAAATTGCATGCGGAATTCAAAAGAAAAATGGAAGATTAAAGTTTGTTGTGTTACTACACTTACCGCAACAAACAGACGAGTGTTCCATAGAGCGTTAAACATTTCGGAGCGCTTTACTTGAAACTTCCACAAATTATTTTTTAAAATGATAAATTATCTATATACTCGTATATCGCTATATATGAATTGGACCACGACGTTAACTGTTAGAACATAAAAATAATTTATTCAGTAAGCCAGCTGTGCCCCACAGTTTCACCCGTGTAAAAAGCCGACCCCGATCGATGATATACATATATACTTCCCTATTTGAATCGGATTTTGGGGTTTTAATTATTTCTCGCGGAATCCTAATTATTTTTCTAAAAGTAAAGTTACCCGCTATAATGTAAGCTATCTGTCAGTGAAAGTCCCGTCAAAATCAGTCCAGCCGTTTCGGAGATTAGCCGGAACAAACAGACAGACAGAAAAAAGATTTAAAAATTGTTTTTTTTTTTTGGAAATAGGTACCGTATACCCTTTCATAAGCATTGAGTAAAAAGCTGATATTTTGTTATTACAAACAGACACTTCAATTTTATTTATTTCTATAGATCGTTAGTTCCCAAAGTGATCCAGGTGGACCTCCAGGGATCCACGGGAGCCTCGGCGTTAGCGTGACCAAAAATGGGTCAGTGAGTTATAGTTTTGGGAATATGGTAGAAATGACAGTGGTATGAGAAAAAAAAAGTCTGGGAATCTCTGGTAGGTATAGATCATGAAAGGCCTTCGTGTAAATAAATTTTTATTCAATATAGACTATTTACATAGTACTTATTGAAAGTCATTTTTTTTAAGCTACACTGGTTCGCAAAAATGCCTCTGTCCTGGGAAGAACCAGTAAGAAACCCAGCGGGCTTTTTTTTTTAGTCATTTTTAAAATAATGTACAATAACTGTATTACAATAGCTGTATTATAAAGATGTAGAAATGGCTTGGCGGCGATCACCTCATTCCCAGGGGTTATCATCATCTATGTATTCTTTAATATTATAATAACCCTTTTTATGAAGTCTTTGTTTAATATAAAATTTAAACTTTTTGATTGAAAGACTTTTAGCACTTTCTGGGATTTTGTTGTAAAAACGTATACATTGCCCCATAAAAGAGTTACTGACTCTGTGAAGTCGGGTAACTGGCATAATTAATTTGTGCTTGTTCCTGGTATTCACATTATGAACATCACTTTTTTTAGTGAACTGGTTTATGTTCTTGTGTACATACAAAACGATTTCAAATATATATTGAGAGGCCAAGGTTAAGATATTAATTTCTTTAAATTTATCCCTAAGAGAAACTTTAGAGCCAAGATTGTAAATAGCTCTTACGGCCCTCTTTTGCAAAACAAAAATCACTTCAACATCAGTTGCATTTCCCCATAGCAAAATACCATAAGACATTATGCTATGAAAATAACTAAAATAAACCAATCTAGCAGTTTCAACGTTAGTCAAATTCCTAATTTTTTTTACAGCATAAGCTGCAGAGCTAAGTCTACTTGCTAGTTTAGATATATGGGGGCTCCATTGAAGTTTTGCGTTAAGAGTTATTCCAAGAAAGACAGCAGTATCCACAAGGCTCAACTCTTCCCCACTCACAAGCACATTTACATCTAATTGTTTAACATTTGGTGTTGTGAATTTAGTACATTTTGTTTTATTGCCGTTTAAAAGCAAATTATTAACATTAAACCAATGTACTAATTTTGAAATAGCATTATTCACCTCGTCATATAATAAAAGTTGACGTTTTATCTTAAAAATCAAAGATGTATCATCAGCAAATAACACTATATCATGTTTGTCCCCTACTAGGTAAGGTAAGTCATTAATGTAAATAAGAAATAGAAATGGGCCGAGAATCGAACCCTGCGGGACACCCATAGATACTGCTGATCCGGAAGAACTCCTGCTATTGATAACTACTGTCTGCGTTCTATTACTCAAATATGAAATTAGAAGTTGAAGTGCAGAATAGCTAAAAACATGATCTCAGAAGCTAAAATCTAAAAATTAGTATAATATCTTTAAACTTGCGACGTCAAGTACTCGTAACTCATAAAATAAATCGGTTAACTTTAAAAATGAGAAAGGATTTAGACCAAACGTTAAAGTTCAAAATAATTATACTCGTATTAACAGTTTCGTATATTGGTGTTCTAATAGCATCAGTCAGTCACTTTGTAGGAACTTTATAACGATGTTCTTAAACTAACTTAATAGTCATAAAGGAAATAGCCGCTAATGGCTCTTAGACTATAGTTGTCTTTCGTAAGTTCGTTGGGAAGTTGAAATCCCTCATGAACATAAAATTCATTAACAAGTTAGTAATGCACGCCTTCATGAGTTTCATGTATTAGTTTATCATGTGTCCTATATACTCATATAGAAACGTTTTAGTAAATTCTGTAACGTGAAAACGGATCGCCTCAGTGATATGATGAGTATGCACGGACATAGATCAAATACAATGACTATAGACGGAGACGTAAAGGAAAAAAGTCAATGTTAAACATAAACTCCAAAATAATAGCAAGATTTGGTCAGCATTTTTTTAACTACTTTAGTTTTTAAATAAGTGCTTTCTTAATTTAGTAACACCGTAATGTTTTTGTTCATAATATATTTGTATATATTAACTTAAAAAATAGCTAAATATAATAGTACAAAAGAAATGATAATCAAAATACGTATTTAAGCAATTATATTTAAGCAATTATATATAATAAAAATATTTTTGAGTCCATGCGAAGTTCGCCAACTTGTATTGGAGCATCGTAGCGGACACTTTTCAGCTCCATAGCCCTCTTAAGAAGTGAGAGGAGGCAGTGGCAGTGGAACATTTATAAGCTGTTACTTATCATTCCATTCGCATCGCTGTGTGGTGGCGGCTTAAGAGAATCTACCACCCTCTCTCGTCCCGTCGGTGTCGTAAAAGTCGACAGAGGGAAAATGAAAACCTGGAGATTAACAGCAGCGTCTTCCTGGAACATCTAAATAAATACACTGCGGTTGCCAATCCGCCTGCCGAGCGTGGCAACTATGTCAAAATCCGCTCAAAACGAGGGCTACAAACTTTTGTGGCAATCTATGAGGTAGGCCTATGTTCAGCAGTGGACTAGTGATAGGCTGAAACGACGACGACTTTCCATTTGTTATTTTTTTAAACATTCCATTATTTTGACTTTAACAAAGTTTATCTATACTCATAACACAAAGACTGCGTAAGTCCATATTGTCTCAAATTATTATATTATAAACGAGACGTGAACTTCTTCCTTCTGGCTTCCACAAGCAAATAGCTTCCCACGGTATTTGTTGCACACTGAAAGTAAATCGTAAAATAAAAAGCGTTATTACAATACTAATATTAATGTATGAGGCTTTTTCATGTTTTACTTAGTCATTTGTGTCAATTATATAGTGTTTTGTTTTTGATTTTATTAATTACCTTGACAATGTTTCTGATGTTTTCATAATCGATTGCAATCTCGGTCACGCCTTTAAGTTTCTTTCGAATGTCATTTTTTTTTAAGACGAAGCCCCACATTAGGATTTTCTCCTGTATCGTGGGTGCGTTTTAAACATACATTTCACAACACAACCAGACCCGAAAAGCAACAATTTGTGATTTTGCACAATTGTTGCCTCCGGCTGGGAATCGAACCCGGGACCGGTGGCGCAGAAGTCACTTACTTATGGGATTGAGTAACGGGACGAGCGTTCCCCTGAAGGTGAGTGTGGTGACCCATAACAGTTGCAACGTTGCACTCGAAAAATTAACATTTAGTCAGCATATAGATAGCATAATTACAAGAGCGTCGAAAATGCTTGGTTTTGTCTTGAGATACTGTAAACCTTTTTAGATTACTAAACTAAGTTGATGCTGTTACAATACATTAGTCCGTAGTATATCGGTGTATTGTAGTGTTGTTTGGCGACCACATTATGCTTCGCATTCGTTGCGACTGGAAAGAATACGGTAAAAAAATCAATAATACAAGAAAAGGCTCCAACATTTTAAAATGAATTCTTTATCAGAGCGCAGATTATTCCTTGACTCGAATTTTATAATCAAAGTTCTAAATTCCAAAATAGACTGTCCACAATTGCTAGGCTTACCGATAACACAACTTTGTCCACCACGAAGAAGAATAGTATTAGTGGCGAACTCACTCTGTTCTAGAATGTGTCAAATGATTAACATCATCAGCGATAAAATTGATATGCATTTTGACTCTCCTCATGCAAAGAAAAAAATATGTGCACGATTCTTGCCTATTTTGGAGCGTAAAATCACCATTAGTATTATTTGTATTGAACTATTCATTTTAAACTTTTTACATACTTTTGACGACCGCGTGGCTTAGTGGTCAGAGTACCTGACTTCTACGCCGCGGGTCCTAGGTTCGATTCCCAGCCGGAGTCAACATTTGTGCTAAAACACAAATTGTTGGCTTTCGGGTCTGGTTGTGTTGTGATTGTCCTCGTGTTTCTGACACTGCATCCTAGCCTACCTCCGATCTTATCGCATCAGCGTTACATCGGGCGCGGGTAGGTTGGGACGAGTGAGTCAGAGGCACTCTCTGTTTGCGCGTACACTTGTGGCACTATAATATCTCCTGTGCAGTTGATGGCTCTCGACAGTATTCGGAATTGTCGCCGTGGTCGAAATCGGCTAGGAGAACATCATCATCATCATCACATCATCATCATCATACTTTTGTTTTTACGATTAAATTGTTTGTAGTGTAAGTACACTAAGTGCAGTAGTAGTTTAAGTAAGTAGTGTTTACCTATAAGTAATTGTTACGCTCATTTATAGTGTAAGCAATTGTTGGTGAAACTTAATAAATAAATAAAAAAGGTGTATCGGTTTGTGGTTTTAGAATCCTTTGAATGTACACACGGGCACATGGCACACAGGCACACACATATACATACACAAGCACGCACACGTACAAATACAATTTCACACGTTTACCCCACACTAGTCCATTAGTCAAATGCATCAACTGCGTCAACCGAGTAAAATTCGAACTAGGGAGTTACGAGTTACCAACTCCAGCGTCGGGTGGGTTGCTTAACTTTTCGGAATGTCTATCGCCAAGTTAAAAAAAAAATGTACATAAGAATGATGTGCCTTGTGAAGGCGGCGTATGATTGATGGGACAAGACGAAGTGATAATACTCTATCGCACTCATTGACATAGTTTTATCTATCGAGCAATCATATATGACCATGCAAGCGTGTACGTACCACATGGTCAGAATTATGTAACGTAACCACCTAACCTAATACCGACGAAAATATTACAGCAGGTACTCACACTTCAACCTACATATGGCGCTGTTCACTCGCATTTGTATATATCATTTTCGATCCTCTGGCAAGTAGAATGTGCCACCAAAATTACCTGTCAAAATATTTATTCTTAGATAGCAATATTGTTCTGTTAAAATCTCAACGTTTCTCAAATACCTTTTTTTGGAATTTTGAAATATAATTTTTCAAGCACCAGGCTCTATCTATTTTTCAGCTCCTCAAACATTTAATTTGAAGGTTATTCTGATATCAACATTTTTTAAGATGTATTTTTTAGAAAAAAAATTTAAGGGTTAAGCTCCACTTTACTTCAGCCAGGTCTGCTTGTTTCTATTCATACATCACATATGCATCACCACCCTACAGCATTGTGACAACGCGTCCCCTCCCCCCCCCCCCCCCCTGTAAACTATTTTACAAAACCTAAAAAAAAATTACTTATTATTTTTCTAAACCGTTTCATTGATTGCCATTATAATGTTGCTCATTAAAAAATTACGAATATGATATCACTAAGCAGGTTACCCAAAATATTAGACACTAAGCATTAGTTACTAAGCTCATGTAAACATTATAGCCGGTACAAACACAAAGGTTTTAGATCCTCTCACTTCACCATCGAGTTAAGTTTATTTTCTCTTACAAAGTAGTTGTTTCTTTACTTTTAAAGCATATTGAATAGAAAACGAAGACAAAGTACGAGGAACTTATTTTAACTTTTAGAAGGAAAATGTCAAGGAAATTACATTTCCTTTTAATAATATTGCTGGTTTTTAAAGCCTTTTAGTAAGTTGCTGTTTGTACTATGTTAAAAAATAAAGAAAGAGTTATTTATTTTATGTAATTTTATTTTCGTTATAAATTTCTTAAGCCTAACATTCGTTGTTCATCGCACGTGTTGTCACCAGGCACTCAGATAACATATCACAATTTTTTATTTATCTTGCTATTTATAGCAAGATAAATAATGTGATATATAGTTAATATGATATTAATAATGTGATAAATGTTATATAGAGTATGTATCAAATATCAAGTACAAAAAGGACGAAGGAAATTAATAAGAATGAAAAGGATATAGAAAATAATATAAATTTCATAGAAATTATTAAATTATATTAATATGATTCCAGCCAGAAAAAAACATTTGTATGACTCACATTTTTTTTATTAAACGATACTTACAGACATACATACATACAGTCACGCCTCTTTCCCATAGGGGTAGGCAGAGACCACATCTTTCCACTTGCTACGATGCTGACTCACATCTTTAGCTTTTTCTACTTTCATTAGCGTCTTCACACACGCTCGTTGGTTGCGGGTACTTTTAACGTGACCTTTCCTCAAAAGTCACCGATCTGATTGTGATACGTACGCCTAGATCGACCCTTACCGGCTTTTCCATTCACACTTGCCTCATAAATCTGTTTCGTCAATATCCTTTCATTCATCCTCTCTACGTGTCCAAACCATCTAAGCATGCCTTTCTCTATCTTTTTCACTGCATTTTCAACCACACCGCAACGTTTCCTTATCACGCAGTTTCTCACTTTGTCAATCAGAGTAACACCAGCTATACTTCTTAAACTTCTCATTTCCACAGCGTTAATCTTACCTTCATGTTTTTTCTGCCAGACCCAGCATTCACTACCATACATGAGTGTGGGGACCAGAACCCCCCTATGTACAGCCAGTCGTGCCTTTTTAGATACGTTCTGGCTACTCATAAAGTTATGCAGAGCCCCATTCACTTGATTTCCTGCCAATACTCTTCTCTCAATATCACAGTCATACTTTCCGTCTCTCGTAAACTTAGAACCCAGATACACAAACTCTTTCACTTGTTCCACTCTTCCTCCTTCAATCAAAACTTTGCAATCCGACATACTTTCTTCTCTTTCAAAAACCATTACTTTCGTCTTATCTACATTAATTTTCATTCCTTTGCTTTGTAGAGCATCATGCATAATATTAACCATCGCCTGCAACTCCTCCTCCGATGATGCTAATTAACCTGATCATCGGCGTATAGGAGGCATTTGACGGTCAAATCATTCATTCTTAATACAAACACACTCTCTTTCAAATCTTTTAAGCAATTGTCTATGAATAGGTTAAACAGCCACGGCGAAGCCACACATCCCTGTCTAACACCTTTTTCGATGTTAAACCAGTCTGTGTAAGCCCCGTTTAGCCTGACACAAGCACTGGAATCCTTATAGAGTGATTTCAGTGCTCGTATCAAGCTGCCGTTCATCCCATACATATGCAATGTTGACCACAATTCAGTCCTCACTACCCTATTGTAACGATATACTATCTCTAATTACGTATTTTTACGTTTTAGAAAGATTGAAGAAAATATTAAAAATTATAAAAAAAAAAAAATGGTGGTCCAAAAAAGTTGGGAAAATATATATGAGGACCAATCCCAATAGTGAAATTTCATTATTTTCAATTTAATTTTTCTTGGCATAATATTACATAGATCAGTGCCTAAAAATTACTTTAAAACATATAAAATATATCCAAGAGACCTTATCTCTCGAAGTACTATAGAAGTTAATTAAAAATATTACAATATAAAATTAACTTCATTTGTGTGGAAAATACTCTATATAGTTATTCATAATAAGGAAGTGTTCGTGTAATGCCAATTATAAAATCTTAAAATTAGAAGGTGTTCGCGTATTGCTAATACCATACTATTAAGTCCGAGACGCGAGTACCGTGCGGAGGGGCATACCAACAGCTCAACATAGATGTGTGTGAGGTCGAGCATGACTCTCTATAGTATCAAGTTGCATAGTGCTAATGTTCCATACAAAGATCCTATGTAAGTAAATTATATGATAAAATGGTCTATCATTGAAGGTCTCTTGTAAGATATGATATTATAAAAATGAGTTGGAACTTAAAATTATTAAGATAGAGAATTCATTAGACTTTCATACAATCACATAAGAGAGGGTGTGGCTTTTAGCATTTCGGTGCTGGAGCTTACTCTTTCGCCCCATGTCTTAGAGCATTAGTTCTATGATACATGGTTCATATACCGACGTCTTAGTGGCTTACTACTATGATACGTTGGTAAATTTTTTAGTTAAACAACTTTTGCCAAAGTCGATAATTATCATATAGGGGTGTTGAGAGAGACACCATCTATGTGATAGTCACAATAATACTTACTGCTATTGTGGTATTGTGTTTTTAGTGACGGTTATATGAATGAGTTGCATCTGATTCAATACAACTTATGATTCGGGTTGACGGAGGTTTTTTGCAGAAGTGTAGATGTTTGCTAAGACTGTATAGAGGCCCTTGTGTTGGCGTATGTCTGAGCGATGGTCGTAATGATGCTTGTTGCACCTGTGACAATGCGTCCTAGTGACACTTGCTTAGATGTCGTTAATATAATGGTTGCGTCTTGCACTTGGTTTGACTCACATTTTCTTTAGCTTTGTCCAAGTCGGGTCTCTCTATAACGAGACTGCAGACTGTCTGCCCTCCATGTGTTGAATAACAACAATATTAAATAAAGCTCTCAGTAAATTCCCACAAATGAATGATAACTGGAAACTTGGTAGTGGGTGAGACAAACTTGATCGAAATACATAATACTCAACGTCAATTACACAAACCCATTTGACGAATATAATAGAATGCTGATTGCCTGATGGCTGAATGATAATTATAAATGATAAATAATGGCAAAATACATCATTACAATGGTTGGTGGAGCTAATGCGTCTACTTCATGCGGATGGTAGCTGACGGGAGGAGACTCTCAAGGCTGCAGCCGAAAGCTGCACAACGTGGGACCCCATACCCTTGAAGTGAGCAGTGGACTCACGACGTGCTCTGCGGCAAATTGCCGTGCTGACCTTGTATTGGATGTTGATGCCACACACTCGACATTCATCTGCAGTTGCAGCGGTCTGGCGAAGTGATGGCGCGTACGGAAGGCTTTACTAGTTTATTGGGCCGAGTGCTCATAACTGCTCGACGTGTGTCAAATCCATGCGACGTACATCCACGAAGACTGGACTTAGCTGTATACTTGTATGATGTAAACACGCATTGACATGCGAGACTTCGGTCTAAGTTTGTGCTTACGCACTAGCAAGAGGCCAAGCCCTCTTTTTGCTGGTTCGCCAGTGTTGCTGTGGACTACGGTCCTTGTTCCCGACTTCCTGTCCTGTGTCGGGGGGAGCGCATGGATTGGAAGGCGCTTACCGCACACGGCGGGAGTTGGAGCCGTGTGCCTTCCCCACATTTTTTTTAATAAAAATGTTGGGGGAGCGATAGCTTGTAGTGGGTTATTAATAATTTAAAGTTAATCTTATACAGATGCGGAATACAAATCTCTTTGCAATAGATATTAAACATTGTGAACCCTTTACAAGAGTATAGGGAATAATAATTAATTAGTATTAGTACACTGTCTTGGACTTGCAGCTTCTCTAGTGAATAAACATTTTTCCATGATACACCTAAAAGAACAAGTTACTATAAATAAACACAACGTAGATAAAAGGGTCCTACTTATGACGATCACAATTTATTAACATATATCATTCAAATGGCCTAGAATGAAATAACCTTTAGAAAAGATCTTGAAAAAGATTAAGTCTATTTTCTGGTCACGTAATTAATTTTATCAACGTGAAAGTTGAATAGTTACACTATCATAGGCCTTTTCCAAGTCCACGAATGCGCAATAGACCTTTTAACTTTGAGCGAAGAATTTTTCGGCTATGCTTCGTAAGGAAAAGACCTGATCCATGCATCCATTCCCTCTCCTGAATCCCGCTTGTACATCCCATATCTTCTCTTCAGTTTCATTCATCACTCTCTTAATCAAAACCTTTGCCTACAGTTTGCCGACGATACTGAGCAAGCTAATGCCTCGGTAGTTCTTGCAGTCTTGCTGCGACCCTTTTCCTTTGTGAAGCGGTACGATAACGGCCTTACACCAGTCTACTAGTACGTTGCCGCTCCTCCAGCAAAGGTTAAAAAGGCGGTACAGCCGACTAGCTACCACGTCCGGTCCAGCTTTCAGCATCTCAATCGTAATTCTATCATACCCTGCAGCTTTGCCCAATTTCATACTATTCATCGCTTCCACAATCTCTTCCACAGTAATATCTCGTTCATCGCAACCTTCATTCATGTCCCCAGATAGGGCCTGTGCTCGTATATACTCTTTCTCAAATAAGCTTTCGAAATATTCCTTCCATGTCTTTAGAATGCTTTCCTCACCTCTCACAATACTTCCATCCTGGTTTCTGATTTTGTCCAGTTGCGAGGTCGTATTTTGACTTCTGGCTGTTCTTATGGACTTCCAGAAGAACTTAATGTTGTTCTGAAAGTCGTCAGATAACCTCGTATCAAATTCATCTTTATCATTCTCTTTCTTTCTTCTCACAACCTCTTTTGCCACTAACGATACTTCACACTAATATTTTCCTTCAATCGAGGGTGCGTTTTTCAGACATAAATTGCGGATACACAGACTCTGTCCAGACACGTTCCTTGCCAGAATCAAACCCGCTACCCACAGCGAGCCGACTCTTTCTCATCTTGGATGTATCTGTACTTATCATCCCCTAATCAACAATTGAATGTGTAGTATAATATAATCAGTGATATTATTTTTTAATTTGATAAAGTAACGAAACGAGCAAAACGTTCACCTGATGGTAAGAGCAACGTCTGCCTATAACAAATGCTGTGTCACCCAGAACATTTCTGTATGACACCACACTGCACCCGTCCACCTGAGACTTAAGTTCTTAAGTCTTAAGTTCAAGTCTTAAGACTTAAGTTCTTAAGACTCATATGCCCGGTGATTACGCTAGCTTTCAGTGCTCTTCAAACCAAAACACAGTAATGTTTGCACACTGCTGCTTCACGGCAGGATAATTGGTCCTTGGGCCAATTATAGGGACCTACCTAGACGGATTCCTGCATAGGAATCCTACCACCAGTAGTGCGCGAAAATGACTCAAGTAAATCTTCTTATTAGGGTTTTCCCACTGAATATAATATGGCGATATTATTTATATTAAATATATTTAAGTCATCAAGCAGTGGTTCTGAATAAACACGTGTAGCAAACAGGTCAAGTTCAGCATACTAGGTCATACCAATACCGACGTTGCATTTAAGTGAAACTTTGACATTCAATTTATGTTGAAATGCGAACATTTGAGGCATTTCAATTTTCGAATAGTGATTGGTTTTTGAACGCTTTTAAAAAAAAAAAATATTTGAATTATGTCTGAGAATTCGACTGAGAAGAGTGGAAGTAAAATCTCGGAGCCTTCGGCAAATAGCGGTCTAACTATTTCAAATATCACTAAATTCGTTATCATCACTGCGTCGACCAACTCCTGAACATACACATTTATCCACAGCCTTGTTTAAGTCATGTTGTAATTGTAATAAAAAGATATATACTCGTATGTCGCCGCAGAGGCACGTTGGGCCTTAAAATAACAATCGCATTTAAATGCACCGCATTTAACTATCTCTATTTATAAATGTATTAGGTTAAAACTAAACACTATTATTTTTGTTAAAATCGTGTTATTTTAATGAGTTCGAAGTTTATCTGATTTGTGTGAGAACGCTCCTTATAAGTAAATACTTGTTCATTACCTATTTATTTTTATATAAAGGTTTTGCTATTTGAATTGCTGTAAAACTTAGGTTAAGAATTTATTATGATTTCAGAAGTTATTGTAGCATATTTTAACCGTAGTTTAGGTATTAATTATTAAGTAAGTATTTCAATTGTTTGTTACCATCCAAACGAGTGCAATGCCGGCTAACCAATAGGAGCACAGCTGACGACACGTGGTGCGCAATGGTTGGAGGCGGTCGGCATGGACTCGTTTGCAATGGCAGATTAGGACATTCATTCTTGGGCACGCGCTCGCGATAGCTTGCAAGGGGAAGCTCTGTCCGGTTTGGAGCAATAGAATTGAAATAGGTTTTAGTTGTGATTGTAATTAGTTTATAAACATAAATTCATACTTTTGCCTTTAAATCCTATTATGGATAGTGATGTCAGAACCGTTGACCCTAATGAGCTTAACGGCTCTGTCGTTTTTAGTAGAGAGGTCGTTTCTCCGACATATACATTTTTTTAACGCATTGAAGTTTTGAAAATTAAAATCGTCATCATCGTTTCCGCCTATCTTAGTCCACTGCTGAGTGCCCTTCAAACCGAATACGTTAAATTCACAAATAACCATTCCAAGCAAGGAAAGAAAAGGGCTACCGTTATAACATATTTTTTATTTTTACATTACATTTTTTAATTAAATTTCAGCAATAAAAAAGTAACTACTTGAAAACTGAGCATTTTAAATTATTGTTGTATATCTATTTTAAATGATTACCGAAGTATCTAACTTGTTCATTACGAGATCAATCGATGCCTCGGTTTTCTATTCAATAATAACCAAAGACAGAAACCGCGCCTTTTTACACGCTTTAAATTAGCTTCACTTGTATGTTTATTTGTATTTTTTGTTATAGTATTGTTTGTTTGTAACCGACTCGTTAGGGGTCGATTTTCTCCTACTTTGAACGATCAGATTTAATTCAAATTTTGCACACTTGTCAAAGACCGATGACAATGCAATAATTCGAATAAAAAAATAAAAATAATAGTTTAAAAAAACTAAAAAAACACGCTTTTATAGAAAATCCAACTAAATTACTCAATAGATGGAGTTAATATATTACCTGTTATAGAGGCCATCGTCTTAATTTAGTTTGTAACAAAATACAATAATAGATTAAAAAAACTAAAACAACACGCTTTTATAGAACCACCAACTAAAATAAAATAAAAAATAAAAATAGTTTAAAAAACTAAAAAAACATAGAAATTCCAACTAAAACATAGAAAAGGATGCATGTATAGTGTCAATAGTTACAAACATTTTATTGACACTATATGCTATGTTCCAGACGATGCGAGGCGCGACTTATTTCTATTTTGTAACGTTATACATAGTCACGTTAACATAATTTAACAATAAATCGTGCCTAATGTTACTTATCTAAATATAGAATAAATTAAAATTAGAAATATAACCAATAAAAATAACAATTCATTTTATTTATACGTCTAATTAAAATTGTAACCTAACATACATACACACTTTACAATTTTAATTTATATTTGTTACCGCTAGCTTCGATCTGCATACCCGCGTTCAATTTAAATAAATTCTAACTTGCACCGATGCCACTGATTGCGACGGGACAGGTTTCTTTTGTCTCCGTTCGCGTGACGTCAAACGATCACTCGAGACCCGCGCGAGGTATTGTCTACGGTCATTTCACCGGGCCTACCATTCTGCGCACCGTTCAGCTTAGGTACACACACATCTCATTACTCGATGGCCAAGATTTATGAGCGAATAATCCTTAGTCGATTAAAAGACTACGTCCTTAATAATAACATCCTTCCAGATGAGCAGTTCGGCTTTCGCCCCGAACACTCGTGTACCCATCAAGTGCACCGCCTAACGGAACACATATTAGAAAACTTTCACGACCGCCCTAAGCCAGTAGGCACAGGGGCCTTATTTTTCGATGTCGCAAAGGCATTCGACAAAGTCTGGCACGACGGCTTGTATTACAACCTTTAGGTTACAGGTTTACTAGGCTCGATCACCCTGTTCGGACGCCCTATTCCCTGGGAAAAGAGCGTCAAATACCTCGGGGTCACGTTAGACGCAGCGATGTCGTTCGCTGATCACATTAAGAACGTGCGTAACAGGGCGGCTTTTATCGCAAGCCGTCTATATCCGTTAACTTGCTCTTCAAGCAAAATGTGCTTAAGACACAAACTTCGCCTCTACAAGACATGCATTAGACCCGTAATGTCCTATGCATGCGTCGCGTTCGCACACGCGACGGGCAATCATATAAAGAAATTGCAGACGGTGCAAAATAGATTCTTGCGAAGTGCCACCGGAGCCGGCTGGTACCAACGCAATGTCGACCTTCACAGCGACTGTGAAATGCCCGTACTCTCTGAACACTTCAGAGAAGTATCACGGCGGTTTTTCGAAAAAGCCGCGGTTCATCCAAACCCGCTGGTGGTTAAAGCAGCGAATTATCGATCTAATAAAAACGCGACCGAACGCAAACGTCGACCTCGAAATGTGCTAGACGACACGGACGTCTCAGCACTCCCTGACCACGATACGGTCAGCCACGATCCGAACAACACTGTACACACAGTTAATAGTTTCAACATCACACGCACAACGTCGCGCGACCGCCGTAGAGAGCGGCGCGCAGCTATCGTTAATAACACCGCGTACACCAGATACACCCGTGTTCCAGGGCGGTTCTCACCGCCCAGAGTTTCCGACACACAAGTCGACAGTCCGAACGGAGGCCCGCAGTCTCCCTCGGACGGTCATTAGATGACTTTATACAATAAATTTATGGAGATATTCACTGTAGCGCAAGCACGCTAGCGAACGCAACGGACCGAATTTAGATGTTTAGTAGGAGTCTTTCTATTTATGTATTTATGTTTGGGTCAAACCAAACCTGGCACGCGGGCCCCGGGCCCGCGAGCACAGCATCCGATGAAGCTGTAAAAGCCAAAAGGCTAACAGCGATCACTTCACCGAAAAAAAAAACACATCTCATTTCGGACTTATGTACGTTGTGCTGTACCCACTTTAGCTGCATACATTTCGGTTGCATATTTGAATCTCGGAGTAAGTTTTATATTAATCTCCATTCCCATTTTGGGTAAGTGTTGAACGTATAGTTTATTTTGTTGTGTAGTTTTAATAGACTTATATTTTATTAGAATCGCTTATGTTTTATGTTATATAAAAATACATTTATCTCGCTAATACTACCCACTTTTAATAATTCTTTATTTCTTAGTACTAGACTTAAAACGCTTAAAACAATTCTTAGTAAATTTTATTACCTTGTTAAATTTTATTATTTTAGCTTCTGTTATGTTTTCTTCTGAGTAACTTTATTCTTACTTCTATCTTTATTATTGTAAGTCCATCTGACTGTTCTTAACGGCCGCCTCACTTCTACATCTCGGCATTACCATTCCGCTGTGTACGTGTATTCCAGGGACCAAGGTACGTTCCACGGTTCGAATCCAAAGTTTGAATTCAAGGTTCCGGGCGACCGCACCTTCCGGTGAAATATTGAACACCTGCCAGCCGATCGCGAGGCCGCGTGGTCATTTCATCACCGGCGTCCCTTCAGCGTCGCTGGCAACCATGGCTTCGTGTCACGCAGAACCACTGAGGTGTACCGGACTACGTCAGCAGAAATTAGGCGGGCCACTCCACCCACGACCTACCTTTTTTATTTTTTTTTGAACCTTTTAATTGTGTTGACTTGTGTACGCAATAAAAATGTTTAATATTACTTTTTTATTACTTCCACGAACACCTCCAATGGCACACCACACTGGCGCCCAACAACGTCACAATTTTACACCATATTAATTTAATGGTTTTCGTTTAATTGTAAATTCTTTCAATAACTATCAATTACGATGTTACACATATACCGGGCGTCCCTCAACGGCCACCATTTTTAATAGAAGAGGGGGTAAATGAGCAACTGGCTCACCTGATGTAATCAAAGTCTCCCATGAACATCTAGAGGTATTCCTCTATGCGGATCCTTTCCTTTAAGAAAGGAATTGACTCTTTTCTTTTAGGTCCCTAAGTCGTCGGTCCGGAAAATCCGCTGGCGGCAACAGATTCCGCCGCTAATAACGCACTGTGGTCGAATGCAAACCATCAAGGTGGTGGCGCTCTTCTAAACTAGGTAATACACGCCATATTATATTTTGCATGCGGATCTTAGAAAATTAACTTTTTCTCTTTTACTATTTAAAATTGTGTTATTTTTTTATAGGATAGGAGGCAAACGAGCAAGTGGCTCATCTGATGGTAAATGATCACCACCGCCCATGAACAATCACAATACCAGAGGAATCGCGGGTGCGTTGCCGGCCTTTGAGGAAGGAATAGGTTCTTTTCTTGAAGGTCCCCAAGTCGTATCGGTCCGGAAAAACCGACAGCGGCTGCCGATTCCATAAAGTGGCCGTGCTTGGCAGAAAATTCCGCGAAAAACGCACTGTGATGGAATGCCAACCATCCAGATGGTGACGATGGAATTTTGTGTTCTGCCGCAAAGTGCGATGGTGAAAACCAGAGGCTGTAATTATTCCGAACTATTCCTCGTAACACTGCCCGTAGTAAATTCTGTAAAAAATGCAAAGCCATGTAACATCTCTTCGCAACAACAACTCTTCGCCGATCGGAAAAAGAAAAAAAGTGACGTCTGCCCATAACAAATGTCGTGTCACCCAGAACATTTCTGCAAGTCATCACACTTCGCTCGTCAGCCTGAGACATCAGTTTTAATTTCCATATGCCCAGTAATTACACTAGCTATCAGTGCCTCCCAGGCTTTGCCTAAATGTTTGCACGCTACTGCTTCACGGCAGAATAACTAAAATTTATATTCATTTTTAACATTCAATTAAAGCCTGTTTCTATGATATAACTTAATAATAGTAATTAATTGCTTAATAAAGATCATTCTTACCAAGACAGAACTATCACGTCAACGTATAGTGAGCCGCTTATAATATCAATTAACGCTATTAATCCATCATTCACGTGCCGATAGTAGCGGTCATTTAGTACCGGTGGTTGTAACTAATTGTACCTAGATGTTAGAATTCAATTGTTTAGTTAAACACTTAGGAAAAACGTTAGGTTAAACACTATGCCTCGCACAAGGATTTTCCTATATTGTAAGTCATTTCACAGACACACATTTCACATGCACGACACAACCGGACCCGAAAATAGACTATTTGTGCTTTTGGGAATTCTGCACCTCCAGTCCTGGGTCCGAATCCCGGCTGGAGCCAACATTTGTGTAAAAAAGAAACAAATTGTTGATTTTCGTTTAAGGGGCATTTTGTATGCTCGAATATAACTTGAGAATCTTCTGGTAACAGGTGTCAGTTGTGACAAGTGAGTTAGACATTAGTGCGCATGCAGCGTAGTTGACTTGCCTTTGGACTTATTAATGGAATTTTACATGGAAACCATTATACGTGCTACGTGAAAAGCTTCTGCATCGTGCAATATATTTCATCTCTTTTTATGTCAAACTACATTGACAAAATGCGCTTCTCGCGAACTTTTATTTAAGACGGTTCAATTTAAAAGATCAAAGTCTGAGAGGAGAAATACGGGTATTGTTTAAAGAATACGTTTTTGTTATTCAAACTGATCTCTTTCCCTGTCGTATAATATGTCTAAGGTAAAATACCAAAGAAAAAATCAAGATAGACAAATCATCTGTATCGGTGATATGCAGCAATGCATCTAAGGTGCGAAATATCTGGTACTTTGATGCCAATCTGCCTGACAAGCGTGGCAATGTGATAGAGTAAAAACGAGGACAAATATTTGAATTAAATTTAATTGTTTTAAATACGCGAGTGACCTGGGTTCGATTTCTTGTGCCGGCACCACTAAAGTTGTTAATTGCAATTTTAAGTGCTGATTTACCACGTGCTCGGCGATGAAGGAAAACATCGTGAGGAAACCTGCATGTCTGAGGAATAAAAAGTATTTCGAAGACATGTGAAGTCCGCCAACCCGCATTGGAGCAGCGTGGCGGATTCTTCCTAGCTCCAAAACCCTCTCAGAAATGAGAGGAGGCCTGTGCTCAGTAGTGGGACATTTATAGGCTGAAACTTTACTTTTTTTTTAAATGAAAATGAATGAACTTGTTTGGATTTAATAATTTATCAGCGACACCATAGTACACTCGTCGCAGAGATAGTTGAGGCGAACACAATACTCACACAGACTAATCATTTATTTATATTTTATTATGTGGTTGTGTCTTGTAACAAATATTTAACTTGCACGAACATTTTTTGGAAAATCATGGAATTAACTTCAAAAAAAAAACTCACGGACGTCACAACTGTAGGCAAATTAACGATAATCTGTTCTAAAGGATATAAACACTAGTTGTCTCTTTTTCGTTAAAATAAACAACTAAGTACCCAAGCGATACATGGTATTCTTCTCGATAACGCTTAGTTAGAATGAGCAGCTGGGAGTCCATACTGATACAACTACACATACAAACATAAATATGTGTTGCTCGCCTCAAGTCTCGCTGCGACGAGTATACATATGGTAAAGGTAAAAAGAGCTGTCAGAAAATTACTAAAGTAAGCTTGTAAACAGGCTTGTGAATAATTGCTATTTACATCGTGCAGGCGTCCATATTTTCATCACAATAACTGCTGATCCTCTCCAACTGTCTTTCAGTGGACGATGATGGCAATGAATTTAAACTAGTATCTGTATTTGAGTATTTGAGTAACATAATATAAAGAATTAAAAAAAATAGCTACTTAAAGGCTGCTAGCTGGCTTTTGGCTTTCGGTAATGGTGCAAGCATGAACAAGTATTCTTAACTCACCTCTTTTATCTGTAAATAAAAATACAGTGTAAAACTAAAGCACCCAATATTCGAAATACGATCCTATCTTAGAGTATTTAATCTAGGTTATGAAATTATAAGTTGACGAAGATAAATAGCATCCTAATACAAGAACTCGCTACCGGAATTTCATGTAATGTAACTTTTTCTAACAGATGAGAGATATGAATATACGCTAATTTGCCTTTTCATAAATCTGCGGCTAACTCAGACCTAGCACAAGGAGGCAGCCTTTTAAATTTAAATAAAACTATATTTTACAAATTGTGTCGTATTTGTTTTGAGCGTTTTACAGCAACTATGGTCACGGGATGACTGAGGTGTCAGGTGTGCTGATGTCATTTTTAATCCGGGTTACCTTCAGGTTTTAATTATTGTTTTTGGATCGGTCTACGCAGAATGAGCTTACTATGTCTTGGAAGTCTTTTTTTTAATGGACTGTGAGTGACGAAACGAGCGCAACGCACCTGATGGTAAGCGCGACGTCTGCCCATAATAAAAGCTGTGTCACCCAAAAATTTCTGTGTGACACACCTCGCTCACTCCCCTCTCACCCCGAGACATCAGTTCTTAAGTCTCGCTTGGGATTATATGCCCAGTGACTACACTAGCTCTCAGTGCTCTTCAAACGGACACTCAGTAACGTTTGCACGTTTCTGTTTCATGGCAGAGTAACTAGCTTGGGGTAGTGCCGATAATACCCAGCTATCTTCTCAATTGAAATTAGGATTTTTTTTTTGTTCCGATGTTCTTTTACAAGGATTTGTGGTTTATCAAATCTGAAGTAATGGTTGGGATGGCCCAGAACATGGATAGATGTTTTTTATCTTTTTGTTTGCCCCTATAACGTATGCCCTATAAAATAAGGTCTCCTCCTCATTGAAAGCGAAGACACAGACGCGTGCGCGAATGCGGCAGAATCAAACTTTTCTGGTTAGTATGAAATCGCGCATACACAGTTCCAGCGAACGAGCGGCGTGGTGCCCATAGCGCTATAGTTTAATTTCGAGGCTCCGCGCCCGCGCCCGCACTCTCATTGTTTGAGATGTTTTAGAGAGACCACATTTACTATCCAGCTTGTATACTTCTGCATCTTGTAGAAAACTTATCATCTTCGGCGACTTGAAACATTTTCTTATAAAAGTCCGCTGCAAGGTATAGCCAATCTTGTCCGTGACTCCTCCGATATAAGGTAATATAGCAGGTACACGCTCGACTGCGGCCGGTTTCACTCCGTCACTGCGACGTAAGCGTGGAACCCGAAGTTTGTTGTCATGCAAACTTTGCTTGAGATGCTGGAGCTCGGTGGCCTGTTACAGATCCCTCGTGCTCTCTGAAACAAAGATTTACCTAGGGTAACTAACAATATCTAACTAGCTAGCTAACTAGATGGATGGTGGTGAAATTCACATTTTAAAACCCTATGAGTCTTTTTTCTACATACAGTGTTATTAGCATTCCGAATAACAAAACATCTAGAAAAATTTATTTAGTATCTTTAGTTATTTGTGAATTGTATTTTAGAATTTATGGAAGATGGTTTTAGAAGTTAATGAAGGTGGTCTAAAAATACAGTTAATTTATCAGGTGATACTATTGTAAAAGTATCATCTACGTACGGCTGTTAAAATCTTGGATTTACAGAAGAAGTACAGAGGTCTTTCTAATTCAAGTCTTCAATGAATATGTCGGCAACATTAGGAAATACCGGGAAGCCCATCGCCACACCATCTACTTGCCAGATGTTTAAGTATATTTTTTCTCTGAAAACTTCCTAGTTAAAATTGAGATGTAGTCTTTGAGACATATGAGGTTCTTAAGTCGAAGATTAAGTATATGCCTCAAAGACTATCTCAACTGTAACTATTGTTCTTAAACTGTTGTCAACACTTGAAAACAAAAACTATAAAAATAGAGTCAACGAGATCAAATAACAATAAGTCACAGGACTACAGAAAACAACAACACTTAGAATCACATAAGCACCCCCTATAACGTGAAACAATTTTCACTAATCACTATCGTAGATTTCGCTTACAGAGCGGGGTTGGTTGGGGACTGGGGTAGGTAGACTAGATGCTCCTAGCTACTTGCAGGTTTGACTGAGAGAATCAATGTTGCACTCAAAGAAAGCTCGCTGCTTGACCGATCATTCGCACAGAACGCGAGACACGAGGAAAGGTCTCACTGCCAGCGCAATATCAATAATTGGGATACCTAAGTAGTTTTTCATCAACACATCTTTTTCGTTCTTACATTGAAATTTATAGTCAAGCTGATATAAATTTTATTTGAAATTGAAAGTAAATTATTATAAAATGTATACAAATACGTATTATGACTATTATGCAAAGCATTATAGTTTAGTGAATTTTTGAAGGCAGAAGCTCCGGTTGGGGTTGGAAGGCCAATGGCGTATTGCGGTTTGTTGACTATGATCCATATGTTGCTGTTTTTCGAAAATATTTATGGTTTACGAAAAAAATCAAAGTTTGAGATAAAAATTAAACACTAAATTATAAATAAGCCCGTATGGGAAGAATTCTGCAAAACTAATGACTTTTTTATCGGATAAAGTGACGAGACAAGTTAAACGTTCACCTGATAGTCTGCCAATGAGAAAAGCCGTGTCACCAATAATATGTGAAATTTTTATTACACATTATATTTTGTCATTCGTAATTCAAGCTAACCTGCTGCAGTTGACTAGTCTACCTACCCCAGCATTGGGGGAGGTTGGCCATCGCGGAGAGGTTTCCTAAAACTGAAAAAATACTGATTTTATTTAATAATATTCACATAGAAACTTTTTTTTTATAATTGACTATGAAATTTGGCACAGCTTACAATATTTATCATTAACACAAAGACAATAGTCCCAGTCTGCCCTATACATAGGAGCACAGTCGCAACTCAACGTAAAAAGCGAAACGACGGCAATGGATTAGAATAATTCACTTTGCATATTGGATTCGAGGTACGGTCCAATGCGTCAAGGTGAATAATACCACAGATAACCAACCCATAACGAGTCGTTTCAACTCGACACCAATTTGTTCTCGATATTTTAAAAAAAACATGAATTTTGTTTTAAATTCTCTTTAAAGATATATAATATATTATCGATTATAAGTCAATTACCCTGATTTTCTTCATCAATTTCGTCAATAAAAACGGAGTCTCATCAATACAGTATAAGTACTTCTGAAATAACAAAACCAAATTCTGTCTATCCCTGGTACCTGGATATACAGAACTATATATATACCTGAGATAGATAGAACTTTATAATATACAAAATTTAATTAAATAAACTAACTTAAAATATGAAAACATTAATATGAAAATTGTCCGCCAAACTGTGGTTATTATTTATCTTCTTCATACTTTCTTAACATTAAAAATATCAATAACTTTTAAATAGTCTACAACAAAATACCCAGTTTTACCACCAAGATAACAAATACCCGCCAAATTAACCGCTGTATCTATTTATAGTCAAATTGTCGGCTTTTCGGGTAATTACCCGCCAATTAGCAGCACTGCTAGTTAGTTACTCTTAAGAAACTCGGTTTTTTTTTGGTGCTGAAATATAATTTAAAATTCTAATGTAAATTAAAAATACGATATAACTGTATCAGTTTTATTTCCTCAAAATGGTAATGGCTATAATTTATTGTGTCAACGTTATAGTTTGAGCATTATATATTAATATATATATATATAATATATTGTATGTTTGTGTATTAATTTGAACATTTCCGTCACGGCACACGAGTCGGTCTTAACCCCAATGTGCGCCAATAGATGTTTCGCAACAAAAACTGAGTCAATAATAAATACAAATTACATTCCGATAGACCTTTCAAAGTTTAATGAGGTTCTCGATTTCCTCGATATCAAGAAGTCCAGAAGAAAAAGCCTGCAAACCTAATAAAAGTTTTTGAATTCACTGCAAGAAATACGGTCTCATTTAAATTAAGCACACAACTTTTAACGCGGTAGTAACACGTTTTATTATTATGTGATAGATATGCTGTGGGCTTTAAATCTAAAAGAGTTGGGATCTATGTAACTGTTTATTTATAACATAGATTGATATCTCATCTCAACTTATCACTATTCCACTGCTGAACCTAGGCCTCCCCATAGATTGCCAAAAAATGACTACTCCCATTTTGAGGGATTTTGACATAGTTGCCACGCTTGGCAGGCGGGTTGGCAACCGCAGTTTGTACAGATGTTCCAGCAAGATGCTGCTGACCATCTTCTGGTTTTTATTTCTTTTTATTTTCCCTCTGTCGACTTTTACGACACCCGCATACATTGATATTATATTACATTATATTATATTACAAGGTATTTTACACTTCAGTAAACATGAAGTCAAAGATCAGTAGGTAAATTTATTTAGGTCACGGACAAATGCTTTTAGCCGCTATAATCTAATCCACAAATTCCATAGGAGCTTAATTAACTAAATTACGGACATAGTCCATATGCATTAGGCATGTACTAATTTTTAAGATTATGAGAATATACCACTTCATCTCATCCTGTGGATGTCGTAAAAGTCGACTGAGGAAAAATTAAAGGCAGCAGCATATTTCTGGAACATCCAAATAAATAAACTGCGGTTGCCAACCAGCCTGACAAGCGTGGCAACTATGGTAAATTGCCCCAAAGTGAGAGCTACAAACGTTTGTGGCAATCTATGGGAGAGGCATATGTTCAGCAGTGGACTAGTGATAGGCTGAAATGATGATGATGATGAAATTTTAAATATAAAAAATATTCAAAATATTTATATATTTTGCAATTTAGAATGGTTTTCTCATGAGTAATTCATCACCCGTTTCATTAACATCTGATTGGTGGCAGAATCACCGTAGCATTAGAAAATTTATAGTCTTATATTCTACAAGCTGATGCCCGAAACTTCATTCGCCTGGATATAGATTTTTTAATATCCCGTGGGATTTTTGTGATTTTCCAAGATATGTAGTCCTATGCCCGTCTCCAGGATGCAACCTATTACTGAACTAAATTTCGTTAAGATCGGTTCAGCAGTTGAGCCGTGAAAAGGACAAGGACAATGGACAGAGGGACAGAGAGAGTTACTTTCGCATTTATAATATTAGTATAGATTGTCTCACTTCTCAGCACAGGTCTCAGGTTTTTTAGGCGGAAAGAGTACGCCACGCTGCTCCAACGCGGGTCAGCGGACTTCACATGTTGTCGTATGTAGAATAATAACTTTATTTCACAGACGTGCAGGTTACCTCTCGATGTTTTTCTTCGCTGCTGAGCAAGTTGTAAATAAGCAATCGAAATTGAAACTAACAATTTTAGTGGTGACTGCACCGGTCGTCGAACCAGGGTTACTCTAAATCAAATTTAAAGCGAGTTCCCAACCACTGAGCAGTTACGGGCATCAGCGACGAAGGCAATGGAGAAATACTCTTAACTTATGAGAGGCCTGTGTGCTATAGTGGACATTAAGATGCTTATAGTTATGATGGTTAGGTACGTACGTGATTCTATTTCCTTTAAATGATTTTAATTTTAATAGGAGAAGGTGACGGGACGGTTGCCCTGCGGGGGTTGTACCTACCTAGATAAATTCCAGCATAGGAATCTCACCACCAGTATAATAAAAATTACGAAAATGACATCATATATATAAATTTTTTGTAAATAATTGGCACAACGTGGAACAAGGAAAACTATACCTATATAGTTTTCCTGGACAAAATTACGTATGTTTTGACAATAACAACATGCATCATGTTGCCTCCCTTTGCAATAACAAACATTTCTGGTGGTAGGATTCCTATGCAGGAATCCGTCTAGGTAGGTACCACCCCAGGGCCAGTTATTCTGCCGTGAAGCAGTAGTGTGCAAACATTACTGTGGTTCGGTCTGAAGAGCACTGAGAGCTAGCGTAATACCTGGGCATACGGGACTTAAGAACTGAGAACTCAGGCTGACGGCCGCAGTGTGGTGTCACACAGAAATGTTCTAGGTGACACAGCATGGGTGAACATCTTATGGACAGACGTTGCACTTACCATCAGGTGAATGTTCTGCTCGTTCCGTCACTTCACTCAAATAAAAAAAATCACGACGAAAATAACGGAAATAAACGAAAATAAACGCCAACACTAATTCACTTAAGTGTGTAGAAAGATTCCGCTTGCATATGTATTTTTGAATACTAGCCGGAGTCAACATTTGTCCAAAAACAAAAATAGTCGGTTTTCGTGTCTGATTGAGTTGTGATTATCACCGGTTATCTGACACTGCATCCTAGCCAACCAGCGATATTATCGCTTAAGCGTTAAATCGGGTGCGAGTAGGCTAGGCCGCGAGAGTGCTCCTGTTTGCGCGAACACTTGTGTCCGTACAACATCGCCGTGGTCGAAATTTTGCCAGGGGGACATCATTAGTAACATCGTACTTCGTACTTTTAAAATTATTTGACGTATTAAATTCAAATGTACTATTTTTATTGGATAAATTGACGTAACGAGCAAAACGTTGACCTCATGGTAAGTACAACGTCTGCCCATAACAAATGCAGAGCCACCCAGAACATTTCTGTTTGACACATACTGCCCCAGTCACCCTGACACATAAGTTCTTAAGTTTCATCTCTCAGTGTCTTTCAAACCGAAACACAGTAATGTTTGCACTCTACTGCATCACGGCAGAATAGGCCTTGAGGTGGTACCTACCGAGACGGATTCCTGCACAGGAATCCTGCGACCGTTATTTATGTCAAAGTTTTGTATTTATTTTAAATATCTATATTTGTTCAATATCATCACATTTAGTATTCAAGTTAACCCTCCAAAAAAAAGCAATTAAATATGTCAAGAAGGCTCTGAGAATAAATATCAAACAAGTATCATTTAGGCACCGTCCCATCGCTTTTACTGTAATTTGCGTCTTTGTAACCTAAACAGTTTAAATTTTATAGGACTCTTAATCCTGACTTACAATGTTAACAGTTATGTCAAATGTTATAAGTCATGTCATAATTCTGTTCTTTTACACCACGAAATACTCTCAATATATTGTTATCAATGTTATATAAAAACAAGGATATTGATTTTATATGTATACATTGTTTAAATGTTGTATTACAACATTAAAGATAACCAGGAAGACTAAAATCAAACTACGTAACATTCTGCGTAGTACTCGTATCCGTATCGTACGATTCCGTTACTACTATGAATGCTTCTTCTTCAAGGATACATAACATAACATACAAAAGATCACGACTGTATCCCATAAGGGGTAGTCGGAGACTGGGCACTCACTGCAAAAACAGATGACTGCCACAATCCATGTTTCACCAAAACAATATAATGCACTCGGTGTGATAGGTGGTGAGCCCATCGCCATCATGCGCTGTTGGGTACACAGTGCAGTTTAATTCCTTACTCGCCTTTTACGAGATCCATTGGATGAGATGGAATGGTAGTATTCTTTTAACGAGCCGCCACCACACGGCCTTCAAGGATACAAGGATCCAATATTTTTTCATTCATTAATAGTCATTTCATTCATTACTAGCTGTGTCCTATACTAGCTGCCTACCTGCATGTTTCACCCGCGTTAGAAAGCCGACCCTGATCTGTGATATATATATATATATATATACTTCCCTATGGGAATCGGATTGGGGTTTTAAGTTTTTTCTCCGGAACACTAATTATTTAAAAAAAAAAGCCTAAGTTACACGCTATAATATCAACTATCTGTCAGTGAAAGTCCCGTTAAAATCGGTCCAGCCGTTTCGGAGAAAAAAATTAAAAATGTTTTTTTCGTATAAGTGCCGTATATACTTACATAGAGGCATTGTGTAAAAAGCTGTTATTTTGTTATTACAAACAGACATTTCAAATTTATTTTTTGCATAGATTAAACTTAATATTAACTTACCTAATAGTTTAATCATCTTCCATCATTATAAAGTACCGTACTGTTACATCTATGCACTGCATGTAATAGGCATTACCTATGTCACCATAAATGCTGAATCAGTACTCCAAGGTAGATCTTTCGAGTCCCACAATAAGTTAGTTCGAGTCTAACCACCTTCCGCGACGTGCTTGCATTATTTATCGGGAATGAGTTCAATAGGTTTAATAAGTTTAATTTCTATTACTCCATCAATAGAACTAGTCTTCAATAAATTTATCTTTTTTTCTTAATCCGATATCGGAAAACCCATATAGCATTTAGTGTCAGCGTAAAGGGATTTAATTTATTCCCAGGGAAGTATATTTTAAGCTGAAAAGTGAAAGTGAATACTATATCAAGAGACTCTCCCGAAAATTCGTTCCTCGGATTCCAGACACCACCTGTGTTTGTCACATATGAGCCTTTCATTGCTCTTAGTTTAATTAGCATCGAGTTTTGTACACGTCACGGAATTGCATAGATGAGGCTGTACTGTCTGCGTCTTCACAGAAATTCGTCTCGTCGGATATTCCAACGACGCTGAGTGATACTAGCCTACGGGTTCTGCATACTGTGAGTGCTACCTTATAAATTTTAAATAAAATGTATAACGAAATCATAGTGATTAAAACTTAAGTGATTAAAAGTTTATTCTATATTATGAACTCTAACTTTATAATTAATATCGTTAGTAATTCGATAACGTTTTCAAGTTAAAAGAACATAATTTTAATTTAATTTAATTTATTTTAATTCCTTTATTTTATATAATTATTTTAATTGATATTTTGTTTTATCTATATTTTATCACTGTTATACTGTTACTATTGTTGTTGAACACTGCTGTTGGTCAGAATTAGTTCAAAATATTTAATTACTATTTCTTATATCATTAGTACTTTGTTACAAAATGGCTCCAAATGGCTACAAATTGCCTCCTGCCCAAATTGACCTTAACATTATAATAAAATTTATAGATAAATTCGATGGGAGCCGCGAAAAATTAAATTCATTTCTCAATGATTTCCAAAATGCTATACAGCTTGCGTCATCAGCTCAAACTGAAATTTTGTTTAAATATATACTGAGTCAGTAGAAGGAAGTGCAGAGATAACCTGCTCTATCAAAGAGTTTGAGAATTGGTCACAAAGTTTTTAAAAACACAATTTTGGGGAATGTCAACGTTATACACATGTTTTATCTGACCTACAAGAATGCCGCCAACAACCTAACGAGTCAATTAACCAATTTGTGCTTCACGTTGAAACCTGTCTTGCTAAATTATTGACTAAAATATTTTTTTCTATTAGTACTAAGAAAAAAGGTGAACTGCCTGGTCGACTCGCTGCTATTCAAGATCTAGCTTTACATACATTTACAAATGGTCTTAATCCTAATTTATCTACTGTTGTCCGTTGTCGCGATCCTGATACACTTAATGCTTAATGTTTCTGAAGAAAACATTTTGCAAAGTAATTATAAGAGGCCTTTACATGCACCATTTTCAAATATTAATCATGGTCAGAATCGACCTCAACCTAATAACAATTTTAGGTTCAATACAGCAACACAATTTCCGCAACCGACAACAAATAATTATTCCAATGTTTTTTGTCGTTATCGCAAGTACCCCGGGCACACGATTTAAAATTAAAGAAAGCATGAATAGTCGTTCTGGAAATAAAAACCCTAATAATAATTTTAATTGTTATAATTATTTATTACAATACCTACCCTAATAGGCCGAATAATAACCAACGGCGAAGTTATAGTAATCCTATCCATACCACGGAAACCTATAACGAGATACCAGGAGGCATTGATCAAGTTGACTATTCTGGTAATTTAAACTAAATTCTTATCCCAATAGGTATCGCGCGGGAAAAAGATTAAACGTAGTCGGTACCAATTATTATACACAACAAAACCCACTGAATCTCTTATTAAATCCTCTGAATCGTCTAAAAACCTACTGAATCACTTACTAAATCCTCTGGCTCGTATAAAAGACCCTCTGAATCGTCTAAAAGACCCACAGTATCGTTTACTTAAGTCTTCTGAATCGCCTACAAAATCCTTTACATCCACTGATTCCTGTACTAGATCCTCTAAGTCTAATGATGCTTTACCAACAAAATCAATTCCTAAATCCATTACAACTTATAACACTGAACCTTCTAAATATTTTTCTAGTTTCAATATATCTACTAAAAATAACGATTTCATTAACAAAATTAGTTCAAACTCTGTGCAGAGGTTTTTGTCATATATATAATTGAAAACAAATATTTCCTCGCAACCTCTAGCGCTTCTAGCTGACACTGTTTCTTCAGTAAGCCTAATTAAGAAATCATATATAGAAAATATGCCCAATTTAATTCCTGAAACACAAAAAAACTAAAAGGTATAGATGCCGGAACAAAGACAACATCAACTCTAGGTTATTTCGATTTAAACTTTCTGAATGCTATTAAACATAAATTCCACGTAGTCCATGAAATTAACCAAGTTATGTAGTTATCGACCAAACTCAATTCCAAAATCATTTAATTGTGAATTGTCTTACTCTAGTTAACACATCGGAATCACCGATACCGCTCAAATCGGATTTAAACATAACTCTTAAATAGAACATCTTAATACTGAAGAAATGAAACTCCTTTTCCAGGACCGTTCTGATTACTTCAATGTTTTCCATCTCGCTGGCGAAAAACTTTCATTTACTGAATCTGCTGAACATGAGATAATAACTTCTACTGAAAAACCAATTCATACTACATAATATCGATTCTCTGAGGTCCATAAACCAGAAGTAAACAAACAAATTAACGAAATGCTTGACGAAGGTATAATAGAACCTTCCGTGTCCCCAATGTCCTCACCCATTTGGGTAGTACCGAAAAAGTTAGACTCTCCCGGCGAAGAAAATGGTGGATAGTGATTGTTTATAGGCAGTTAAATTATGTCACTATTGGTGATGCCTATCCCATACCGCCAATTACCGATAACCTTTTCTTTTACATGGGGAAATCACGCATACCCACGGGGGGAAGGACGGGTAATGTCGGACTTGCACAGACCATGGTGCTCCACCGTATGTTGGCAGGGCCACGAGAACGCTCGCGCACACATCCGCGACCCCACCGGCGCCGGCCACCTGCCATCGACGGCCCCTCCTCGGGAGAGCAGGTCTCTCCTCTCTCCTTCCTAGTAAGACGCGCCGGAACACAAGACGCGCCTTCCAGCACGGCCCCCTTCGTGCGCGCAACGAACCCCCTGAGTCCGCCACAAGGAGGCCTTGGGGCCAGGAGACTTGCAATCGAAAGCATCAGTGTTCCCGGCCCCGGCAGCGGATCTGGTTTATGGCTCCGCCACTAACCACATTTCGGCTGCGGAGGAAAGGGAGAGAGGCAGCGACACACCAACACTCCTCTCCCTCCGCGGACCCACCACCGCTGCATCTGCGGTGCGGCCCCGCCAAAGTCGCGGGGGACAGGGAGAGAGGCAGGTGTTGCGTTGCCACTCTGTGCTGCTGACACTTCTCATCCCCCGCGACTCCATCTCGGCTGCGAAGGGCAGGGTGAGCAATGCCGACTCACTCCTCTCACCAGCAGTCCTTCAGTTCGCATCCAGAGTGGGATTCGCAAGCCCACTCGGAGCGTCCTCCCCGGGCCAGCCTGGTGCCTCAGGCCGACCATGTGGGCTCCTCTTAGCTTCACTGTAGGTGACTTAGCCACGGTTACTAACCCCGCCACTTGTAACTTGTAACTTTCTTAAAATAAAACATCTCTGGTCCATTCCATACCATCCTCAAACGCCAGGCGCACTTCAACGCAGCCACTCTACTTGGAAGGAATCCTTTTTAGTAAGCTTTATAGTGAGCTACATTAAAAAGTCCTTTTTAATGTAGCTCAAGATAATAAGCCCCTTAATGTTTTTTTTTTATTTAATAAAAGTGACGAAGGAGCAAAACGTTCACCTGATGGTAAGTGCAACGTTTGCAAATAACAAATGTTGTGTCACCCAGAACATTTTTGTGTGACACCACACTGCAACCGTTACCCTGAGACATCAGTTGTTAAGTCTCATATGCCCTGTGATTGCACTAGCTCTCAGTACCCTTCAAACCGAAACACAGTAATGTTCGTACACTACTGCTTCACGGCAGAATAACTGGCCAAATATATGACGCTAGTATTATACTCTCTTATAATACTAGCGTCCACTGTACCACCATCTTCTATTCGGTCATAAACCTTATATCATGACTCTATACACGATACTATTCCAGACGACACTTATCCAAAATATTTAAAATTGTTATGCCACAGGTTTAGACTTACTAGGGAAAAAGCCATTGAAAATACAAATACATCCAAAGAAATTTTCAAAAATAATCACGATTTGCGTACTAGATTAATCAAATATTAATCTGGAATGTATGTATATCTCAAAAACTCTGGAAGGGACCTTATAAAATTATAAAGTTACATAGTAATAATAATGATGATGGTAATAGTACGCTGACTCTACTCATTAATAGGTGTCAGGTCAAACACCACTTTGATGAAGTAAAACCAGCCAACATCGACGAATAAATGTATTCTATACAATTATACAAATATTATTCATAAAATTTTACTATTTTTTAACACTTTATACCTTTACCTTAGTATAAGTTTTAATATTTCTATAGTTTAATTATAATAAAATAATTTAATTATTTACTTCTTTTTCCCTTAAATTTTATTTTTATCACAGAATTATAATCACGTCTCAATCGCAAGGCTTTGTTCAACCCGCCCCAAAGAGTCCCGGTTTGTATTTTGATCACATAAAAAGAAAAGATGGAAGTTTCGATATAGTTATTTCTTTTATTCAACCACACATAGAAAACATTCAAAGCTTATTAGAAACTCCTTAAACCGTATATAAACGTAGTAACGTATATGATTCTGATGAATGAAATTCTGAAAAATTTTCAAACATTTGTTTGGAACCATGGATGTAGACGATGCATCTAAATACGACAATGCCATTCAAATCATTGATGATGATCAAAGACGTTTAGGTCAGTTACTTAAGGACAATATCCTTGTTATCACAAATTTGACTTGAATCAAATGTCAACAATGACATTTGATTCAAGTACAAAAAATATCCAAGCTAATGAAAAACAACTTAACAATACTCTATTGTTTGAAGAAGTTAAAAATATGACCATTGATTCAAATGAACTAGCCATTAAGTCAAAACTAGATAGTTTATTACTAATGTTAGAAGATAGTTTATTAGTTCTATCGTTTAAATTAGAAGATATAGTAAATGCTCTTATGTTTTGTCAATTCTACATACTGCACCCTGCTATTCTAACTCCTAAACAACTATTCCAAGACCTAGTAGATACTTACCGATTTATTCTAAGCGCGAAACAATGCCGATCCCACTTTCTTTGCATAATATAAATGTATTATTAAGTATTTCTAAAATGTCTAGTTACTGTAATAATAAAAATATTGGTTTTATTTTACTCTTGCCTCTCATAGATCGTAAATAATGTAACATTTATCATAACTTACCTTTCTCATTTCCTCATGATACTACAGATCCTAATTCATTTGCATCTGTTATTCCTAGTACAGAGAACATAGGATTAAGTAGAGATAAGACTTCTTAACTTTGTAAACTCATATTCCATAATTTGTATATCAGTGAAATTCCTATAATTTACTCAACTGTAGCGACACCTATCTGCGAAACAGAGATTATTACAAAAGACTTACACGTTGCTCCTAAAATTTGTAAAATAACGCAATTCCACGGTAATTTTGAAATCTGGCCAGAACTTCGAAATAATAAATCGCTATATATTACATCTCAAAGAATAAAAATATCTCTAGATTGTAATGATTCTAACATATTTGATACATATTAACGGATATATATATTACGGAATATTTATTTTACCAAATAATCGCGGAGCTTATTGTAAAGATACTAAGCTCATTGCCAAATTTAACATTAATTTCGAATTACAACCCATTTATTAAAGCATTAACTTAATAAATGACAAATGTTGTAATACCCTAGAATTTAAAAGAGTTAAATACAAATTACCTGCCATTAATTACAAGAACATTGATTTAGATACATTTGTTATAAAAAGTAAAGAAATATTTACCAATTTAAATGAAATTATAAATAAAACTCATATTATGTCCTACGGTGGTTACTATTCTGCTGTTCTATATATTATGATACCCGGGTCAAGAAACACGGCTAGAAATAACTTCTCCTAAATTAAGATTTTCTTAAAAATCTGATAATTTAATAACATAAACTTTACCTTAAAATAAAAGGTCTAAATCGGAGGGCTGTTACATTTTATGTACTGCTTGTAATAGTCATTACCTACACCATAAATGCTGAATTAGTAATTCTACTCCCAGGCAGATCTGGCAGATATTTCGAGTCCCACAATAAAATAAGATCGTATTCGATTCGATTCTAACCTCCTTCCGCGACGCCGCCTGCATCATTTTTCAGAAATAAGTTCAATAAGTTTAATTTCTATTTGCAATAAATATAACTAGTGTTCAATAAATAAATCTTTTTTATAACAGTACTTAATCAAAACACATAACAGTACGTATTTATCGTTGCTTAGTCACGTGTCACAGATGGCACGTTCAACTTAACAAATACCGCACCACTGACCTTAGTGATATCTTTACTGGGACTGTGTACTCAAGTGTATTTCTAGGGTATATCTAGGAGTAAGACATCAACATATAGAAAGTCATGCTATCTATGTATTTATTTTTATTTAATACTATCTGTTGTTACCCGTTCGCTTCATCCATACTAACGTTGTAAATGCGAAAGTAACTCTCTCTATCCTTCTGTCTGTGTGTTACCTTTTCACGGCTCTACCGCTTAACAGATCTTAACGAAATTCTGCACAGAGATAGCTTGCATTATTGAGATGGAAATAAGATTTTATTTTATCATGGAAAATCGAAGAGTTCTCACTGAATTTTTAAAAAACCTAAATTCACGCGGACGGAGTAGAGAATAACCATCATCGAATAACTAACTTCTACTCAAATAAATAATAATTTAAGTGTCTGTTTGTGATAAGAAAATAACAGTCTTTTACTCAATGCTTACAAAGTATTCGTTATTTATAAGAAAATAACAATTTTTAAAGTTTTGGTCTGTCTGTCTGTTCCGGATAATCTTCGAAACGGCTGGATCGATTTTGACAGGACTTTCACTGACAGATAGCTGATCGGGTAACTTAGGCTACTTTATACTTAATAACTTTGTTACTTTAAATTATAGTACGGATACGCGTATAAAGTTAGTTAATGGGATAGTACAAAGGACTTCTCCGGATTTAAGTGCAGTTTCATTGGATTTAGCACTGAAATGTGAATTTAGCACTGAAACTGAAATTTGGAGTCATGAAAGAAAACTAAGGTAACGACCAAATGATAATTAAAATAAGTTCATAAGTATATTACCCGCAGAATACCCTAAATCGAAGAAACTACAAGAAAGCAAACTGGTCAGCTTATGCAGAAAGAATAGAATCAGAACTATTTACTTTTTGCATGCCCAGAGACAACCAATTGGCTTATAACAAGTTTATGGACATTGTGAATAGAGCAGCTGATGAATTTATTCCAACAGTTAAAATTTGTGACAATCCACAAGTCTGGCATAAATTGCATTAGCAATGCGTCTTTAATCAACAGCATGATATTTTGATGAACGATCGCTAACAAAATGCGTTTAGTATAAAACAATACAGTGTGAGCCTCCTCGCTTCCCGTGGTTTGACAGAAACAACATGGACAGAGGGTATGTATTTGCATTGATGAGATTGCGTTCGGGCCACATTCCATTGAAGAAATTTACCTATTTAATGGGTATATCTGAATCGCCAAACTGCACAGTTTGTGCGGTTGTCGAGGATGTCTATCATGTGTTAATGGATTGTATCCGGAACACGAATATGCGACAACAATTAGTCCACAGGGGTAGTGAGGTGGGTTTGTGTAATAGCATCCTAGCATTCCCCTTATCAGAGAATGCTAGGATGTTGTGTATCATATTATTTGCTGTGGGAATGGCGTGACTTTGAGTGTAATTTGGCTATTATTTCTATAATTTGTTTACATTTATTCAGATCTCCAGGAAGATGCTGCTTCCCATGTCCTGGTTTTCATTCTGTTCTGGTCGAATTTTACGACAGCCACGGGATGAGATGAGGTGGTAGATTCTCACAAACCGCTATCACACGCATGTATAATAAGTCAGAAGTGTGAACCGATCTTGACAAAATTGGACACAGAGATAGCCTGCATCGTGGAGACGGACATAGTATATTTTTTATCCCGAAAAATCAAATAGATTCCACGGGATATTTTAAAAAACCTATATCCACGCGAAGGAAGACGCAAGCATCAGCTAGTTTACTATAAAATACCATACTTACTACAATTTGTTTGCAATCTTACACAATGTACGTCTGTCTTATAAGTTCATTACAGTTTATAATCTTATTCGAATTTATTCAATCATAAAATAAAGTTAATATAATGATTATAGGTAGCCAATTAGTGGTACCTACATACGGATTCCTGGATTGGAATCCTACCACCAGTACAAACTGTATATATGTACATATAGTAAGTAGGGTTATTTGGATGACTTCGTTTAGAAAAGTTTTAATGTTTTTTTTAAAACTGAAAAATTAGTTTTGGTGTTATTTCCGCACCGCAAGTGGCAGAAAAAAAAGTAAAATTTATAAAACCGGAGCTAAATAAAAACTCGCTAGGAACATGTCTCCAACGAGATAGGCATTATGCAAAATATATTTATATGCTTTGTACTTTGAAAACTCGCAGTAGTGTTTTAAAATGGTGTTCCGCATAGTCACAAAGGCCGACATAATTTCATTAAATTTTTACTTCCACACTTGCACAGGAAAAATCTAGAATTAAAATAAGACAAAACCTATTTTACAAATTAAAATTAATAATATTACATTCCCAGTTATTTTCAATAAGAATTAGAAAACTATTTTTTTGCACTAATATTGTTTCACGACTTCACACTGAATAAATGATCAACACCTTCATCTTTAACTAATTAATAATCCACTGCCGGGCATAGTTCTCTACCAAGAAAGCAAGATTTTCTGTAATCACAATAGGCACTGCGTGGGGTACGATCGCCAAATTCGCCTACGTAACTAAGTAGCCAAATTGACAACCGCAGCATAAGAAGCCTTGCCTTTATCCTTTCCAACATCGGACAGCATGACACACGGCGAGTTTATATTTCTTTGCTGTGAATATACTAGCTTTGGAAGAAAATTTCTCGAGCAAGCGCAGTGTAGGATGACCTGCCACTACATAGAGCGACGACCTGCATGGATTTGCGGGTATCCCTATCGAATACCCGCAAAACCATGCAGGGGGCACAGGATCGTGTTTTGTGGCAATCTAAGGAAAGAGCCTATGTTCAGCAGTTGACTGGTGAATGCTGAAATGATGATGATAATCATACCTAGCATTCGGATGAAGTATTTCCCTTCGTCGTTTATAATGCATTCAGAAAAGGAATGGATATTTACTTGCATCAGTCTTTCCATCCGATTACAATGTGGGTGTCTTCAAGAGAAGAGTGAATAGGCTTTCACTAAGCTACCATTTAAAACAACATCGCCACATACCAACATTCAGGATCAATTAAAAAATATAATTAATTATAAAGTTTCTTACGATAATTGAATAAAATGTTAACAGGTAAAACCGAAGACTAAGATGTCCTCAGAGATAAAACAGATAGTTTTTGTGACGCGGTACATACAATTAGATACGGTCGTTTAGCAAGTACATTGACCAGTCCGGCTGAAGGTGGGGCGCACCTTTGTACAGAACATCAGCGTGAAGAAGCAGCATAAACTAAGATGAGTACGAATATCGGATACCCAATTATGACAACGGAGGTCCTATCGCAGTCCTCAGAGGTGACCTGACCCCATGAATATTTATTCTTAATTGATGATGTTCGTTTCTTTACACTGCCTCAAAAGATTATAATAAACACTTCATATTTTCTTTATCTAGGGGACGAGACCGGTTAGTGGGTTCCAATCCCAGCTGGAGCGAACAATTCTGCAAACACGCAAAATTTTTTTTAAGTTCTGGTTTTCTGTTCTGGTTGTGATTGTTCCCGTGTAACTGACACTACATTCTAGCTTACCTATGATCTTATCACATAAATGTTATATGGGACGCGGGTAGGCATCTAAGTGTGCGCATACACTTACTAGGCAGTACAATATCTCCATATATCACCTCATGGAACAGAATATTTTTTTTATTCTGCACAAGTACACATAAAATGAACAAAGACAGAAAAATATAGGCAAAAAGATAGCCAAAGATTAAGCGAAACAATTAAACAAAAGAGAACAAAAATAGCCATGTGCCGAAAAGGGGTTGGCTGAGCATATGCCTATAAAATTGTTTTAAGTTGTTAAAAGGTTCCTACTTAATGCGTAATGATATACGTATAATTTTATTGGATATTTTGTAAGAAAGAATATAGTGAGTGGAATGCAATTTATATTAATTTGGAATAGTGATCAAACGCAGCGAAATATAAATCACATAAGTTAAGAAATTTGGAATAGTATATTGATGAAAGAGGTCCAATATATCATATAATAGAATAAACAATATATCCTGATTACCTTTTTCTCTTTGGGTTTCAATCAGGAATCTTTTAAAAGTAACAACATTTTTCAAGTTCATTATCGATGCGAGTATGTTAATCCAACATTTTGACGCTGCGTATCGAAAGCTACCCCGGAACGCTGCCGGTCTGTGAGCCTGGATAGAAAACTGCTGCGAGCACGGCCTTCTATTACTATTTCTGTTTTGTGAAATCAGAGTAAGCTTCTTGTGTAGACAGTTGTTGATGTTAAACCTACTAGCATAGGTTGAGTTTACGTCTCGATTTTATCTTTAATATATAATATCTATTTAACACACTATTACGCCTTTTTCCCATAAAAGGAGTAGACGGAAGCCACCCACGTAGTGGCGAACCACATCGCCGCCATTTTGGTACCAGTAAAAATTCTTACTCCCCTTTACGTTCCCACGAGCAGTATAGTAACAGCATTGCATATTATGGTGTTATTCCTTAGTCGCCTCTTACGACACCTCGGTAGGAAACAGGTAAGTGCTATTCTACTCTGCCGGACAACTAACGGCCAAATCTGTTTATTTAAAAACGGCGTTAAATGGCTTCGTGCGGGAATCACGCCTCTATAAGACTTGCATAAGACCCGTAATGGCCTGTACATGTGTCGCTTTCGCTCACGCGACGGGAAATCATTTAAAGAAATTACAGACCGTACAAAATCGATTCTTGCGAACTGCCACGGGAGCCGGCTGGTATCAACGCAACGTAGACCTTCACAGCGACTGTGAAATGACCTAAATCTCTGAACACTTCAGAGAATTATCATGGTGGTTTTTCGAAAAAGCCGCGGTTCATCCAAATCCGCTGGTGGTTAAAGCAGCAAATTACCGATCTGACAAAAACGCGACCGAATGCAAACGTCGCCCGCGAAACCTGCTAGATGACACGGATGTCTCAGCACTCTCTGACCACGATACGGTCAGTCATGATCCAGGCTTCACTTTATACACAGCCAATAGCTTTAACGTAACACGCACCACAACTCGCGACCGCCATAGAGAGCGGCGCGCAGCAGTCGACAATCACACCGCGTACTACAAGACACACCCGTGTTCCAGGGCGGTTCTCACCGCCCAGAGTTACCGACACACAAGTCGACAGTCCGAATGGAGGACCGCAGCCTCCCTCGGACGGTCATTAGACGACTTAAATTTCTGTTTCAACCGTAATGGTTGAAGAACGAATGATGAGAATGTGAGAGAAAGAGTGGTTGTGAATCTTTTAAATAAATAAACAAGTACTTGGTACAAAGCCAGGAGAACATGACCATCATTTTGTTTGTCAATGTATAATTGATATTTAATAAAGTTTCAAGTCTAACGAAACTAAAGATCGTTGATATTAATACCATTTAATTAGATTTGACAAGAATTATAAAAACATTCTTGTTAATTAGTAACGAGCCGTCTGGACAATAAATTAACACTATCATTGTATCATGTATTTCTCATCCCACATCTTCTATTACTGGTAATTAATTAATCACTGGACATATGAGACTAAAGAACTCATGTCTCAGGGTGACGGACGCAGTGTGGTGTCACACATAAATGTTCTGGGTGACATAGCATTTGTTATGGGCAGACGTCGCACTTATCATCGGGAGAACGTTTTGCACGTTTCGTCACTTTATTTAATAAAAATAAAGGCTGACGATTAAAGTGACCTGTAACTGCAAGCAAGAAGTATTGCTTCATCTGTCAATTAGCTGGTTTAATTGACGAGTAAATGAAAATAAATTATAAAGTCACTTGATATAGAAATATTTTTTCGGAAATTGTTGTTTAAAAATGGATTTATTTGATTTAATTTACCATCAACTTTATGAATTAGATAACTATACAGTTCGGAGAATTCCGAGAATTCGTGTATTTAAAGTCCGTGTTGATATTTTTGCCGGTCTTGATGAGAGATTTTAGCAGATTTCATCTATCTAAAAATGCATTTAACCAAGTGCATAATTTAATGTAACTTAAAATAATGTCTAAAACGCAAAGGTATTTTTAATTACGTACTTATTAATTACTAATATTACGAGGAGGTATAGTTAACCTGTAAGAATTTCGGTTATTGTCTAACATATCTCGGTATCTGAGAATATTGCTGTATGACATTCTTGTACCTAATGGTTACTTATAATTACAGGAATCAAGCAGTTTCAACGTCTGACGATATATGGACAGCTAATGACCGAATGTTTTGAATGTATTTCGAAGATCAGTCATTCAACTACTGAGATATTCGAAACCCTGTTATACATTGTGAAACTCAGAAAAGTTACTTCTAACTTTTACTTGCCAAGTAACGATAACTAAAAAGTCACTAATTGCGACTTTACTTGAAGACTGTAAAATAGGCCCTAAGACTAAGTTATGGGTATGTAGTGTCGTGCTCGTGTGCGACGTAAAAGGCGATTAAGGATATTAATATATCAGACAATAGAATGAATCAAATCGTTATTTTAACAAATTAAACTCGAGTTAATTATTTATTATTTTCGATTTAATAATTTTTCGAGTTAATAATTTTTCATTTTTTATTTATTATTTTCGAGTTTAATTATTGTTAAAATAACGATTTGATTCATTTCATCTCCTGTACTTAATGCGAACCTATTTTATTAAGAGAATATGCGGACAAAATTGATAGAGTTTGAGTCTTTGGGTATTTGATCTTAACGCTTCGTGTCGCTAAAATCTACAGCAAAAATCCTTTCAAAATCTTCACTTTGAAAACCGCCCGGACGACTAAGATTTCACTACTATACTGTAATTATTATAGTCGTGGACCGGTATATATATATGTGTGTGTGCGTGTGTCTGTCTATCTGTATATATATTGATATCAATGTATGTTTATTTATGGTTATAGGTATAGGTTATAGCTTCACAGGAAGAAATCTCTTATAGAGTTGTGTACTCATATATGGTGTTTACAACATAATCTGTGTACACAAAGAATAAGTAATTAAACAAGAATTAACAAAAATATTACTTACTCATTTTGTTGGAGCATAATTACATCCTTATTTGTAGCTGTCAATGAATTCATTTCTTTTAAATTATCCGTACGACTTTGACAATTATTCTTTGACATTACATCAAGATATGAGTATCAATGCATTTTCAATTATTCAAAGACAACATTTGTAACAATTTTTGGTGAACCCGACGTGACAGTGAATAAGCCGACATCCGAGTACCTTTATCATATTTCTAAAATCCTTCTTGATTCAATTTGTAGTGACTCTGTTGCGAGACGGAATTCATACAAAGGAATTTTCCAGCATCGTGGTACATTCACTACATATTTTCGTAAAATTCGCAAAATCTGTCAACCATGTAGCATATTTCCTATAGATGCACTAAGAATTACCATAATTAAGACAGTCCTATTTTAAAAATTACATAAAAACACATTGTGTCATATTTTCTTCTTTTGTATTTCCAACAAGCACGGTGTGACAGGCGCAGGCACGGCCGTTGAATACTTTTATATCGCTCAGCTGTGTATATCGTGGGCGATCGAGGTTGTATTCAGGGTCTTTCTCATTAATTACGATAATATAAATACCTAATCTAAATTGGCCTATATAAAGGAACATTAAACCTCAACTTTTACTTATCAACCATCGCCAGTGCTATTGGCCTATCGAGAGGGTCAACATCTAGCTAAAATCACAATAAATAGTTGCAAGGTATGTAGAGTCTTAAAAGTTAAATCTATAGCCCCTATAATGGTATAAGTATAATAAATATAAGGGTAACTTACCAGTCTCAAGGGCGTCTCCAAACTTCCCGTTCCAAATAGCAGGCGTAGACATTGCTGGAACCTTCTTGATAAAAAATCGAAAGGGACGTGGTTGTAAAATAACTAACTGTCTGCTTCTCGACTAGAGCACTTCAAGAAGTAGCTTCGGTCCTTAGCACCTATTTATTTTATACCTATTAGGCGTTCGTACTATGTTTACGGCGCTTCATATCTCGCAGGGTAAAACCATCTGTGATGAACTGTGACAACGGAAGTAGAAACTTCGTGTTAGCAAACAATGATCTTCATAAATTCCTAAAATCTAGCGATGAGTCTCTGTTTATTCATTGGCCGCCGACAAACGCATAACGTTTTTTTTCCCAGCTTAATCCCCACATTTTGGTGAGATTTGGGAGGCGGCGTCAAATCTGCCAAATTCCATATGACGCGCATTGAAGGTAATTGTCACCTCACTTATGAGGAACTCGAGATATTGTTCATGTAAATTGAAGCGGTTCTAAATTCCCGACCTTTAACATCTTTATCATCTGATCCGACTGATCTCGAACCCCTTACTGTAGGTCACTTCATTATCGGTAGGCCAATTACTCACTTCCGTCACCATTTCTACTGGACTTAAATGTCGGCAAGTTGTCTAGCTATCAGCGCATCGAACGTATGAGGCAGACGTTTTCTAAGAGATGGCGCAAATAATTCCTGTGGTAGCTGCAACAACGCGCCAAGTAGCGAGTAAGCAACCTTATCAGAAGGCGATATGGTAGTGTTCAAAGAACCGAATCAACCTTGTTTTAATCTGATCGCGCTCAAAGAAGTTTCAGTTCACAAAATACACTTGCGGACAACAATATTAATTCGAAAATGATCTGAAATGAAGGGAAAGTAAATGTGTTGTTGAAAAAATATACAGTTAAAAATAATATTTATTTCGAAATGTCAATGTAACCCGCCTCATACACTCACGCTTTGTTTATTTGACTTTCAGTGGAAGTCGTACGATATTTGCAACCGAAGTGCGGAAGTGCTACAAAGTGCGATTGCGAACGTCAATGCTGTGGTATTATTTCTCATTGATTTTATCGTATTGCTGTTTTTGTAAATGGTATTATAATAATCGGTGTTAGAATATATATATGTTTTAACTATATGCAAACAACTTTTAAAGAATACAATAATAATGCATGCAACTAAATAATTCTAGCACACTTGAACCATTTATCTATTAAATGGTTCAAATGTGCTACATTAATATCTGATTATATAAGAGCCCTCATTAGTGATACAATTCATTAGTAATATAAATATACCACGAGTTTCGTACAAAAATTATGAACAGCGATTATTATCAATGTTCTTAAATATGTAAAAGCATAATAGTTATGTATAAATAAGTAAGTATTTTAACGGTAATTAAAGCCTTTTAAAGTAAAATATATGAAATGGCTAATATAAATCTAGCTAGAAATAAATATGTAAAACAGTAACAATTAATTATATTGCGAAGGCGTATCATAACAACGACATTTTAGATTTACAATAGCCAAGGGACAGGTAAGGGAAAGATAGAATTATATTCATACATTTTCGCCCATAAATTCTATATAATTTCTACTAACGTATTCGTTAAAATATCAAAAAAATATATTGTCATTTTATGAAGTTTTTCATGTAAATTGTGATTTATCAACATCCAAAAATAATTGAATCATAGCCTGTTAATAAGGAAACTACGAGGTTTTTAGGGTTTCGTAGCAAAACCGAAACCGTTATAATTTCGTCTGTCCGTATGACACAGCCATTTTACTTGGAGACTATTTGCACTATACAGATAAAATTATGAAGGAAGGTTATACAATGATGTAGTGCTTAAACTTACGATAAAATATAATGGTAGCACGCTATCCAAACAACTGAAAAAATAAATCAAATCAGTACATAAAACGTGTGAGATATCGTTAGATAGGGCTAAAAAATATAAGTAAAAAGTTACTAATTATTATACTATTTAAACCAACAAGTGGTAAGATACGCGGTTTGAAATTCAAAAAAAATGTAACCCGCCTCGAACTTTTCTGCTATGCTATTTAAAATTCCGAAAAAATCAAAGTGGTAGAACGCAGAAAAAACACTTGCAATGAAAATGTATTTGAATATGTCGTGTAGTTTTTGGAAATCGGATAGGATGCTGTATCAGAGACAATTACAGTACAACCAGACCCAAAAACCAACGATTTATATTAAATGTTGGCTCCGGCTGGGAAACCTAGGCCCCGAGGTGAAGAAGTCGGGTATTCTGATCATTTCCTCACGCGGCCGTCTCATTCCGTAATCAATAGAATCGAAAATGTACATGACCAATCCATGATATGTACATATACATATCCAATCTAAAAAATCCATCCATATTATATATATATGTATATAATTATTATATTGGATGTATATATGTATATATATAGCACACTACTGCTTCACGGAAGAATAACTGGCCCTGGAGTGGTTAGACGAATTCCTGCATCTACATAGGAACCCCACCAACACAAGACATTATGTTCATGGTATATGCTTAAGAGAGTCTACCACCCCATCCCATCCCGTGAGTGACGTGAAAGTCGACAGAGGGAAGATTAAAACCAGAGGACTCTCCGGAACATCAGAATAAATAAACTGCGGTTGCCACCCGCCAGGCGTGGCAACTATGGCAAAATTTCCCTCAGAATGAGAGCTGCAAGCTTTTGTGGTAATCTGTGGCCTGTGTTACGTTACGTTAATTGTAATTTTTACTTTCAATATTTCATAATTTAATTATAACGCAACTTTAAAATGGAACTCCATTGCACTGTTTGTCGCTTTTCGAAACTAGATTTAAATAAAATGCGCTCGCAGCATTCACAATAATGGAGTCAATAAAAAAGATACAAGTTAATAAGCGTGTTCACTTAAAACCAATTGCAAACGACGCAATTAATCAGAACGGCTATTGTGAAATCACTTTGAAATGCTAAAATGCACTGAATGCACCTGTCTACTATGTATTGGAGTACACTGTGCGAGGATTAAAAGCTATAAGGCAATAATTTTTTTCAGTTTTTATAATAATAATGTATGTGCGTCTGTGTTTTCAATGAACACACATACATACACATTCACGCACATACATCATTTCAGTCCATGGTAGTATTCTCTTAAGCAGCTTCGTAATTAGCGAACGGGAAAGTATCGGGTCGGGATGAAAAGAACGAGTACCGTTCCATTAATATTTACATAGGGGTTTTGCTATAATTTTCTCGTCTGGTTCGGATATATGTAAATATATAGATATATATATAAAATAAGATAAAGTAAATAGGATACTATAAGAACATAATACTATACTATATAACATATAAGTAAATCCTCATCCAGACGGGAGCCCTCGGCAGGGACCAAACGGCCGAGGGTTAGGGGGAAAGGGAAAGAAACCGTCGGATGGTGCGGGCCGTATCGAAGGGAGCCGCCAGGGAGTCCCAGCCGCCACAGATGTCCGGAATAATTTCGATCGTCCCGTTCACCACATGTCGGTATGTATGTATGTATATTTACATTATTATTGTTGCGGCCGTTTGCTAGACTATTAAATGATATCAAACGCCCAGAACTATTGGCCTACTATAGCTGGAATATTTTCAACCAAGCAAAGCTTACTCACCTGATCGATAGGGGCTTTACTATAGTTATACTATATTAGTTAGTATCCGATGAAGCTGTAAAATCCAAAAAGGCTAACAGCAAACACTTCTCCGAAAATACATATTATTAGACATCGCTGCCTGTGCTAATGGCGCGTAAGTTCAAGCATTATACTCATCCTTTTAAATAAAAGAATTATCTAGCAACACTTTTCAACTGGCCAAGACATTATAATATATCTGACGAAAATCGTGACTGAAATCGAAATTAGTAGCATTGCTGCGTAGTGCAAAAATTTTCAATAGAAGATGCATTAAAAATTAGTCTTTTCATTTCGAATTCTCTTAAGCAACAACAACATAACTATATCACCAAAATTAGCAAACTCAAATTGTTTTAATCATCTACTTCAACATCACCAGACTATAAAAGTCACAGGAGGTACTCCCAAAGACTTCTCATAGACTCATAACGTAGACTCCCTCAAGTCGGAGAAAATTTACCACAATCGCCACGCTTGGCAGGCCGATTTGCAGAATCGGACGTTTTTTATCTCAGACGCTATCCGTCACCGACCTCCGTAATTTTGGTCTGATATTTTTGAAGACGGTAATTTCATCTATTGTTGGCAGCCACAATATTTCACTTACTCGGCTCTTTCGATGGAATTAAACAGGGTGCCAGATTTTCTAACGCCGCTACCACATTTCCTTTTTATACTATGGTCTTTTGAAAAAAAAAGTAAAGTATCAGCCTAAAAATATTCCACTGCTGAGTACAGGTCTCCTCCCATTTTCAAGACGGCTTTGTAACTAAGAAGAGTCTGCCACGGTCTTCCAATGCGGCTCACACATGTCCTCGAAATAATCGTAAAACCTCGGTATTTAAATTCCCCATACATTCAGGTTTCCTGACGATGTTGTCCTTGACCACTGAGCACGTGATAAATGTGCTTAAAATGACCGAACTATTTCGAAGGTGGGACCACCGGATCGAATTCAGGTCACACAAATGACTCGTGTTCTATGCATATCTTTTAATACGAGCGCCCAACCTCTAAGCTGCCAAGGCGGTTGATATTTGAGAAAAATCTCACATAAAAACAAAGAATATATGACACCAAGAGTCTCACTTGCGCCGACAGTCAAAGTATTTTACGTGACTCATTGGCTAACGAAGTAGGCGGTAACTGTTATGAAGGCATTTATTATCTGTAAAGACAACATCAAACTGCGGGAACAAACAAGTGTCTGTTGTTTTAATACTTTTTTACAATGTAAAACTGGGATATTGGCTGTAACAATTTTCTTCTTTATTACTTTCTCTGAAGGATATTAAACTACGGTTATTAAATATTCAAATATTAAATAACAAAAATTATTAAAAAGGTACATGAAATGTACCTAACATTTTATGTGTCTTTTTAATTACAATGATTATATTTGGCTATCAGCGCAAAAGTGGTGTAACACCAGACTTCTTCATTAGGAGATAATGAGGAATTAAAATTTGGTTAAATTGTTTTTTAATTTCATTTACTTTGTGAACATTATTTTAATTTTTTTGTTTTTAATTTATAAAAATAATTTTCAAATCTACAACAGTTGTGTAATGTTGTATTAATTGTGTTGGTTGGCTTTTCCATTGCATCTAATTGTAATACGGTTTCTGACTTCCTTTTTTTCACCTTGGTCTTACGCACTGAAATTTTTCTATTTGTTATATTTTTTTTCTAGCGATTTGGAAGAGCAAATATCACTTGCAGTTAGTCGTATTACTTTGAATGGTTTATTTTTTCGAGCCAGTTCTCTGGAACGGATATTTCTTTAAAGATTTTCTTATTTTATTATATTAAGCCAAAATCTTGGACACAGTCCACTGACCAAAAATGTATGATCAATTTCTTCAATAGTAAAGTCGGAATGAGATACCACATACTGACAGGTCAAAGAAAACTTTGTTTCAGTTTTGCCCCCCTCATTGGTCGGAATACATGATTACTTTTTATTAGTCACAAAATTTAAAAAAAAATCAAGCACGATCCTACTTCCTCCTCATGAAGCTTCCAAGTCGTCCGAAACAAACACAACAAGGCCATAATGCAAAAATGGTGTTTCAGCTTACACCACTCTTGCTCCTTTGGTTTTTCTTTAATATGCCCCGTGCAAAGACAACGTTTGTCAACGCCATCTATTGATGATACTAAAAGGTGGTTTACGATACCATTGTATTGAAAGATCATAATTTAACGAATGTATTTTACACCAAAACCGTACCCAACAAAAATTGTGGGTTACACTTCTTCCACTTCTGCGCTAATACCCTTATATATAAGTGAACTTACGTATCTAAGTTATTAATTATATTTTTTATCTAATTACCCTTTTAATTAGTTAATAAAATTTTATTATGTTAGCATGTACGCTATCACATATGACAGATGACCTGCCTTAGTGGTCAGAGGACCTGACTTCTGCGTCGCGGGTCCTGCGGTCGAATACCATCCGAAGCCAACATTTGCGCAAAAATACAAATTGTTGGTTTTTGGGTCTGGTTGTTATGTTATTGTCTCCGTGTCTCTGATATTGTGTCATAGCCTACCTCAGATAGTATGAACATTACTTCGGACATGGGTAGGTCAAGGCGAGTGAGTGCTTCTATGTTTGCATGTTCACTTATGGCCTCCTGCGCAGTAGATAGCTACCGACAATATTCGCAAGCTGATAGTCAAACTCAATTTAGCGCTACATGAGAAGCGCTAAACTAAATTTACCAAATCCTAGTGTTTCTTTAATCACTGCATCACAAAGACAATTAAAAAATGAGATTTCGCAACAATAATTCTACCCAATTTATCTAAACAACCTAAAAATTTAAGGACCAAAGGTTTTCACCTACTTTTAAAGGGTATGAAACTTTAAACTCTCTTTCTTGCATGTCAAAAAAAATGCTTGCTTTTGCTCATACCATATAACGTCTGAAAAAATAACGTCAGGATACCACAAATTAATATACGGCTACTTTAAGTTATTATAATTATATACATAATATCATTAGGAGTAACATACCTGACGATTTAATGAGACATCTGAAAGCATTGTGGTTGGAAACGATAATTTTTTTTATTTAATATATATATATATATAAATATATATGTATATAACAAAAATAATCTATCGGAATAATGTTCGTTGACGTCAAGTCGCCCCCAGATGTCGTTTAGCCGCCGCAGTCTGAAGCGCGGCGTAGCCCAGCCGCAGCCGTGTTGACACCCAGGAGCTGAGCCACTTCGGTTACGTGCATGCGTTCGGTTGACGCCTGATCGACGGCGAGTCTACGAGGCATCAACCGAATTTCGATTCCGAGTATGTATGCGATAACTAGAACTGACACTTAAATTTTGAGTTAATTATTGAAAAAAATAGCGTATTCATTAATATCTATGTTATAGAAGGCCGTGTTGTAAAACCTTCTGCCGATCTCTAATCTAAAAGCATATGAGGTTTTCATTTCATCGCCTCAAGGTACTTCAGACTATTAACCACATAGTGACAACAATGATGTATTCTTCACTAGAACTTGATACTAGACAGTAGCCTAATTTAGCATGCTATCCAGCAAGGAAATCTTCTCGGAAACGGAATATCTTTATACTTGTATGCCTAACTTTTGATGACTGTTCGTCTAGAAGTTTTACTATAAAACCAAAAATAACATACAGGTTTTTAAGCGATCACTGTGTTCATTATTTTATGTAGCTGAATTTTTCTAAACTGATAATGTTTCAAGTCATGCATTTTTACAAATGAAGTATTTTTTTGAGTAAATATACACTAAATGTTTACTTACAACACTTCATTGAAAAAAATACTTTGTAAACTTTTAAATATTGTATTTTTGTTATATATACGGGTACAAATACTCGAACATAAACGAAGGCAATCAAAAACTAAACTGCACTTAGACAGTAAAGAAATGAAGTACTAAATCAACTAGTTACCGATTAAAGGTCAGAGAAAACGATTTGAAAAGATATTAAAAAGAAACTCGGTAATAAAACATAACTGTTGTACAAAATAGGAAACTCGATAAACGTTGGGAACACCCAATGAGCACTCTTGTAATTGTCCATGGCGATAAAGGACTATCAATGAGTTGTTAATATCCGATGAAGCTGTAAAAGCCAAAAAGGCTAACAGCAATTACATAGCCGTAATGATAATTAGTTGTTTCGTTAAAATTTTGCTATCGATATTCGCTTTTCTAAGGGATAAAAAGGAAAAAAAATAACAAATAGATTTTATCGGGCAATGATAATAATTATATCATTCCAATCGATATCGACTTCATCTATTGATTTATACCAGAAATTTATTGCTTGTATTAATGCGAGCTGCTGCATAGACTGTTAACAGCTACTTACATTGTGTACTTACGTCGGTAGCGCGGCTCGCCTCGGCTGTTTACATGGTGTGAGATGAGATTATGATTACCTGCTTTGTGACATTGCGAGTTGCCAGTTTGTTGACGAACGCGTTTAAGCGATGTGTGACTTATTAGGACAAGGTGAGCGGCAAGTCAAAACTAAAAATATTGGAGTAGCGGATGCGATGAGAGTTACTAAATGTTACGGTTATTACGGTAACTCGCACGATGAGTTCACATAGTACGAGTAGCTGGCCTTTCAAACTTGCACACGGACTTACACCGCCAAACCAACCACTACTGTTAGTATTTATATGCAAAAAACTCACACGTTCACATAGTCTCGCGACTGATGCAGCTTTTGGCAAATTAATCAATGATAAAACAGGGAATTGGGATTTATATTTTCCAAAAATACGCAAAAACTCAATTACTCAGAAAACCTCACTGCCATTATTACAAATGACATAAAATAAAATTTTTAATACTTTATATTTCTCATAGATAATACTAAAAAACGCAACATCACTTAAAATCAATTTGAAACCAGATTTCCTATTTAAATTCGAAGAGAAATATATTTCTTTTTGCGAGTTATGCAATGGTCAACAAATTAAAGATACAAAGAACCATTCTATAAGAAATAGTCTCCGAAAATGATATTTAAAGACAACAATTAGATGTTCACAAAACAAAATTGACTTCTCGGTTTTGAATTCACATTTCCTTTTAAAAGAAAGACAAGGTACTTTATGTATACGTATAGTATACATATACAATCATGCCTGTTCCCGTATAAAGGGTAAGCAGAGAGCACATCCGTAGCCCAATTTTCGGCCCCGCGGGAAACTAGACGTGACGGGTGACTAACCACGACGCCGCCATGTTGGTACGAGTTAAAATTCTAGCCATTGCATTCTCACGAGTAGCTAGCCATCGGCACGGCAACCACGGAAAAGCATTAGATAGGAAATGAATTTGGGATAGGGAATGGGAAGTTGGAAAATGACTGTAAGATGGAGAGGATACTACTATCTAGTAGTAGTAGCAGTAGGAGAAGACAGCAGTAGTTGCTTACCCGGTACTCTACCGTTTTTGTTCGACATGACAACTAGGTCAAGCCAATACTCAACATATTGCACATTAAATACGTAACAACCCTAGACTACGACTGTGTGTTCTTTTGATCCGAGTAACTGACTACGCCATGGATTCCGAGTTTGTAACTCAGAATACAATATTTGTATAAAAACATAAATTCCCGTGTGGTAGCGGCTTAAGAGAATGTACCACCCCATCTCATCCCGTGGGTGTCGTAAAAGTCGACAGAGGGAAAATTAAAACCAGAAGATGGGCAGCGGCATATTCCTGGAACATCACAATAAATAAACTGCAGTTACCAACCCCCCAAAATGAGAGTAACAAACTTTTGTAACAATCTACGGGGGAGGCCTATGTTCAGCAGTGGACTAGTGATAGGCTGAAATGATGATGACAAATTGTTAGTTTTCAGTTCTCGTTGTTGAGATTATCCCCGTGTCTAAAACATTGCACCCTTTTTTTACATTTGGAAATGCTTGCCCTATACCCGCCTTCACGGAGGGAACCCGCCCTGGGTTATGTTGGACTTGCACCGACTAAAATCCCATGGTGTTCCGTCTTCGCCGTATGTTGGCAGGGCCACGGGAACGCTCGCACAGAAATCTGCGACCCCGCCTACAATCGGCGGCTTCTCCTCGGGAGAGGAAAGCTCCTCTCCACTCACCTTCCAAGCAACTCGCAATGGAACACACGACGCGCCTTCCAGCAGGGCCCCCCTGTGTGCGTGCAACGAACCCCCGCGAGTCTTGACTTGCACTCGAAAGCACTAGTCTTTCCGGCCCCGGTAGTGGATCTGGTCTGTCGCTCCGCCGTCGACCGTTTTTGCCGCGGAGGATAAGCGGCTCACCACCGCCGCATTTTCATACACCGCCAAAGTCGCGGGGGAGAGGGAGAGAGGCAACGCAAACCCTACACTCCTCTTCCCAAGCGACTCCACTTCGGCTGCGGAGGGCAGCGCACCGCTCTGGATGCGTACAGGGGGACTGCTCAGCAGTACGATGATGGTAAGTGCAACATCTACCCCTAGCAGATGCTGTGATACCTAAAACCTGTCTGTGACATAGCACCGCACTGCGCATGTCACTCTGAGACGTTAGTTATTATTATTTGAGACATATGCCTAGTAATACTTGCTATCGGTGCTCTTCAAACCGAAATACTTACCGTGTTTCATTTTGAAGGGTGTCTTTTGTCACTACTGCTTGACAGGCACATAACTATAACTGCGGTGGTACCGCTGGTTGACGAGAGGATCTAGCTTGTCCAAAAGATCCACATTCATATCAGGATAACACACATGGGCACTATCAGTGATGGAAAAAGTAAGAGAAACCAGATCTATATTTATGTTGACCGAAGGAAAGCTTCTAATTAAAAAAAATATATGATTTAGTTTATTGTTTGTTTTAGAGATTTTCTGCCAGGTATTTATTTCAAAACTCTTCTTAGATGATTAAGTCGGTAATTCCAATCTTATATTAATCACATTTACCTATTTCAACAAGTTTATGCAGATATCACAACTTTCATAACATTAAAATTTTGTCATGCTTTGTAACTTTTAAAAAGAAGAAAATAAGGAAGAGGATATAGAATACCAAATTTCGTAAAATAAGAGTTTCGTTCATTGTATTTAATAACTGGTCAAATTCGAAAAGGATCTATTTATAAACTATTTATGCTATTCAATCTCGCGGAAGAAGGGTCGGAAAATGATTGCTTAATTTTCCGACCTTTTGTGATGAATATAAAATAAACGTTGATTTGTGAAAATTAAAATAACGTCTATTTATAACGAAGAAGGAAAGTTCACGTTACACGTGTCTTATTTCGCTATAAAATGAAAGCGAAAAATGTTAAGTAAAAAAGGCATAGAAGACGCTGTCTATAAGAAAGCCAGTGACTGAGTTTTATTACTTTTGCCCTACAGCACTACGCTCTCTCACTAAGGAGCGAGAAATTCTATAATGTGTTTTTTTAATACTGCGGGTGTAATAAAAACGGCCTTTATGCACAGAGGAGAAAAAAAACTTCGATGTCTGCAATATAATTTAAGATTTACTCACTTACTGCGCCACAGCCGTCAAACCTTTTCTTTGTAGCTAAAGTTTCTAAGCTTAAAAAATAAATCTGCTCTTAACGATCTTTCTTAGAAAACTATACTGAAAACAACTTTTTTTTCTTTTTATAAATATCAAAACAAACCACCTACTTAATAAAACTTGAAAACTGACTGACTGGCAGGCGGTGACTTTATAAGAACTAAATTTTGCTCAACTGTTTCACATATAACGAAACTAAATACTAAGAAAGGATTTTCGTAAATTCATCTCCTAAGGAGGTTAAAAAGGGTATGAAAGTTTGTATGGAAGTTCGTCATTTTTGAAGTTAGAAATACGGAGAATGGTGTTTTAATTTCTGTTTATAAATAAAAATAATTTGTATCAGAGGTTTTGGAAAATTATCCCGTAAGGGGGTAAAAAAAGGGACGAAACCATGTTTAGGAAGTGCGTTATTTTAGAAGTTATCAATAAGTATTTTATGAAAGTCGGATGGTTTCTGAGAGGTTGCCACATCTCATCATTATCCAAGCGATGGTTTGAAAATCAATTAACTCTTCATCGAAGAGCGTTCCCTCAATATTTCATATTGCGCGATTGTCGTTGGTCCCTTACTGCCCGTTCCGTAGTGAGTATGAGATGCATCGTGAAGCCTGCATTTATATATACGAAAGTGTTAAAACGATAAAAACTAAAATAGACAATATATAAACTTAAAGCCAGCAAAAAGGTACTTCTTTTTTTTACCTTTTTTACACTGTTATGATCGTTATATTTACAAGAAATACAATTCTAACTATAAATTATTAATCTATTATATGCAGTAAAATACAGACACTATTTTATAATCGTCTGTGATAACAGAAGCTTGATAACAGAAGCTTGTTCTTTGATAACCTTGCTAATTACTCAATTAAATATTACGTCTACATACCAATAAATAAATAAACTAGGAACCTATAAATGTCCCACCGATGAGCACAGGTCTCTCTGGTTTTGGAAGTGAAAAGAGTCCGCCACGCTGCTCCAACTGCATACCGTGTGGTGGCGGCGTGTCGTAAAAGTCGTCGGAGAGAAAATGAAAAGGATATGGGTAGCAGCATCTTCCTGGACCATCTGAATAAATAAACTGCGTTTGCCATCTCGCCTGTCTAGCGTGGCAACTGTGTCGAAATCCCCCTAAAATTAGAGCGACAAAGTTGTGTCAATCTATGGCGAAGGCCTATGTTCAGGAGTGGACTAGTTATAGTCAGAAATTACATGACATGACGCTGCTCCGATACGTCTCACACATGTCCGTGAAATATTCGTATGATATTTGTATTTACATGTAGGTTTCCTCACGATGTTGTCCTTCACCATGGATGAAACTTCGCAGAACAATTAGAGATGATATAGTATTTTAAATTTTATGTTAAAGATTCGTTAGCGTTATTGTCACATTTTTTTAAATTAATTCAATACCGATACATGTAATGTGTGGAACTAAACTTCAGCTAATGCACTGAGGAAGCTATATCAATTTCTGTAGTAAATTACATTATTTTACCGAGAACCGCTGTAACGACGCTTACGTGGAGTGGAGCAAGCAAAGACAAGTGCACTTAGTCATAATACGTTAAAAATCGATAATATTATAGTTGCGAAATAGAATATCTCTTTTAGATATTTGTAAGCCAATCATTTGAAGTAGAGTAAAGTTTATAGAACCGATAACCGATGGGTAAGAAAGTTTAGGTTAGGGTTTTGCGGGAAGTCGATGGAGGCAGGATCAACTTTTGTGTCAATCTATGGGGGAGGCATATGTACAGCAGTGGAAAGTTGATACGCCGATATCATGATGGTGGTGGTGGCGTTAGACAACCTGCCACCACATTTTTTCCAGTGCGTGTCTTAAAAGTCGACTAAGGGAAATGTCAGCAATATCTCATTGCTTCCGATTGATAGGAGAAAAGCCAGCTAGATTATACCGGATCAAATTTGCCAGACTGGTGCGCAGCAGGTCGCCACAGAAGTGTCTGGTACTACAATCGCCAGCCAAGCGTGACGATTACGGTGAATCCTCCTTGGGCACACTTTAGAGAGGCCTCTATCCAGCAATGGACTTTTTATTACGCCAACGAAGAAAGTAATAACATTTATACGTCCCACTGCAAAGCACAGGTCTCCCGAAACTTTTGAGAGGATCCTTCACATTGCGGGCAAGAGCTTCCGATCTTCACGTATCTTTTTTATTTCGAAAACATAAAGAAAACTGCATTTTTCGCGTCATTTTCGTTTTTTATAAAGTAACGCCTTTTTCCCATAAAGACCACACCCGTAGCCCACTTTATGCCTGCACGGGAAACGAGACGTGACGAGTTTCGAACTACGCAGAAGCCTCTTTTGATACGAGACAAGAAATTCTTACGCCCCATTGCGTTCCCACGAACAGTATTCTGACAGAAATGCATATTATGGTACTATTCTGCACGAATAATGGCTGCCCGTAAAGTACCTTAGTCGCCTCTTAAGACATCTCGGTAAGAAAGAGGTAGGTGCTGTTCTACTTCGCCGGCACCTCAGAACATAATACAATGATTAAAATTACAATCAGCAACTTTGGTATGATGAAACTCGAAACTGATCTCAGGTCAGGGAAAAGTATATCTTCTTTTTTATAATGTCGCGGGATTGAGTAAACTGTTAACTTGTTTGCTTTTTGATAAAAACTTGGTTAATAAGATAAAACTACTTGAAGTAATTAATTTACAAATGAAACACTTCGCTGTTTAAATAATCCAGTGATAGCAATAATTGCTCAAACATCATAACTAGTAATTCCTGTAAAATTTATTTAATTTATTAACTCATTGCAAACGGAGGCGAATTGGGATTTCCGATTTGGACAAGAATTATTCGGAATTTCATACCATATAAAATGAACAAAATGTGAGAAGTTTAAAAAAAACATTTAAACGCCCTGATTGGGAATAAATTTAGCTTCTAATGGCCAGTAACATAAAGCTAACAAGCAGGAACTGCGGATGGATAAAATCAAATGTATACGAAGTGAGTATATAATTATAGTCATGAAAATTAAGGTTTCAGTGTGTATATAGTACACCACACCCCCACTAAGAAGGGAAGTAAATGATTTCTTATATTTACGCGAATATTTCACATTTAATAAAACTACTTTTACGGATTTTATCGCGTTTAATTTTTAAACTATTTATAAACCGACGTTTCGAGTACTTTATACTAGATGGATAGATGTATTAGTAATTCGGAATCCTAATAACACCTTAAGTCATACTGTGAATAGAAAAAAGACCCATACTAACAAATACTTAAACGATGAATCTCACCACCATCCATCACAGTTAGCTACCGTGGGAAAATCTTTGTTTCAGAGAGCACAAGGGATCTGTGACAAGAAACACCTGGCCACCGAGCTTCAGCATGTCAAGCAAGTTTTGCACGATAACAAGCTTCGGGTCCCGCGCCTACATCACAAGAACCGAGTGAAATCGGCCACAGTCGAGCGTGTACCTGCTCTTCTACCATATGTCAGAGGAGTCACGGACAAGATTGGCTATATCTTGAAGCAGGCTTCCATAAGACCATTTTTCAAGCTGCCGAAGAAGATAAGTAAATTTTTAGCATCAGTCAAGTGTAATGTCCCTCTACAAGGTGCAGGAGTATACAAGCTAGATTGTGAATGTGGTCTCTCTTACATAGGACAAACTAAAAGATCTATAAAAACCCGCGTAAAAGAACACTTAGTTGACGTGAGACATCGACGCTCTACTGCAGACTTCCGCAGTATGTGACCATGTTCTAGATCACCCCAATCATTACATCAGATTTGATAGGCCACAAATCCTTGCAAAAGAACACCGATTCCTTCCAAGCATGATTCGCGAGGCTATCGAAATTAAAAAACATCCTAATTTCAATAGAGAAGATGGTTGGGTATTACCACCGGCTTGGGATCCTATAATTAACAAAATTAAGTTGAAAACCAAGCATACCACTGCAAGACTTCAAGATACTGAAGGCTCATTTTGCGTAGATCGGACCAAAAATAATAATTGAAAGCTGAAGGTACTCCGGATTAACTATGACATCGGGACATCTGTCACCTCAGTCCACCCGTGACCATGGGTGCTGATGATGTTCTCCGAGCCGATTTCGACCACGGCGACAACTTCCGAATACCGTCGAGAGCCATCAACTGCGTAGGAGTGATAGTGCCACAAGTGTACGCGCAAACACAGAGGCACTCACTCGTACCAAGCTACCCGCGCCCGATGCAACGCTGATGCTCGCATGGGTGCTATAAAGTATTCGAAACGACGCGTTAGAAATAGTTTAAAAATTAAAGCGATAAAATCCGTAAAAGTAGTTTTATTAAAGTGAAATAAAGTGCCAGTCTGTAAATATCCACATACCTACTCTCATTTTTGAAAGGACTTTGGAGCTGGAAAGACTACGCCATGATGCTTCAATGCAAGTTGGCGAACTTACTTGTTCTCGAATTGTTTTATTTCCTCAGACATGCAGATTTTCCTCGCGTTTTTTTCCTTCACCGCTGAGCACGTGGTAAATCAGCACTTAAAATTGCATAACAAGTTTATAGGCGACAGCATCTCTGAAATGTTAAAAACACACCACGCTTGGTAGACTATTGGTGGTCATAGCACAATATTTTCACCTCAGACGCTGCTGAGTAGCAACGGCTGACATTTCCCTTAAATAGCATTTTTGACCATAGGATGACGTAGGTTGGTAGTATTTCTGACGTGGCGTCACAGCACTAAAGGCTAGTACGATGTCCACCTGGCCGATTTTTGACTTCGGCAACAACTTCCGAATACTGTCAGAAGCTACAAACTTCGCGGGGCATATTTTAGTGCCGCAACTGAACGCGAACACACAGCGGCACTCACTCTTCCTAACCTAACCGGCGATAACGCACATGCGATAAGATCGAAGGTAGGCTACGATGCATTATCAGAGACTAAGGGCGGATTTAACCATTGAAAATAAACTCGATTAGTTCAAGCTAAACGAAGCTTAAACGTTTACCTGAGTTGCTACAGTTTGCATTTCATCAACATCAAATGAACGCAGTTAAACATAAACGCGGTTACAATTCAGAACGCCCATATTTCGACGTTCAACTCTATAAACGCGTTTAGAGAGCTGTCATTGTCAACTGCACAAATACGTAAACCCAAAAAATATTTTTAATTCGTATTGAATATTACTTGCACACCTATGTAACCTATGCATAACAACGGGCTGTTCGATGTCGCGAAATACATCAAGTTATTGTTTTAGATTGTGACGATATTTCATGTAAACTTCGTTTCATGTTAACTTTCGTCTAACTGACAAGTTTTCGAAAACCGATTTCGCGTTTTGGTTAGACGAAAACCGAGATCAAATTATACATTTAATCTCAGTTACGTAAAACGTGGTTTTATTAACCTTGGTTTCCAAAGCGATCGGTGAAATCGAGTCTTAGGGACAACCGCAACACAAACAGACCTGAAAACCCACAGCTGGTGTTTTTGCACAAGTGTCGGCTTCGGCTGAGATTCGAACCAGAGACCTGTGGCGTAGAGGTCAGCCACTAGGCCACGCAGTCGTCAAAAAGGGCTAGTAACAGACAATTATTTTAACTTTTTCTATATACATATACAGAAAATTTCTATTTTATAAAGAACTCAAATATAAAAGAAATAATCCCGCATTACATGATAATTTTCCTCGTCATTATCATAAAAGCCGCTTTGGAGATGATATAAAGATAATAAAGCGCGCCTCTGATGTGGTTGCGAAATTGATCTCAAGCCTGTATTTACATACTAGTATTATATTTCTTTTGTATTTTTACGGATTTTTTTGTATAGTTTGTACTCGATTGTATCTGGTCGTATTTCGATTGTCATTGGTACATACGGTATGTCCTCATGTAATGTCCGTATGTCCTCGACACCATAAAATGCAATGCTGCCACTGTACTGCTCGTGGGGACGCAATGGGGAGTAATTTTTGACTCGTACAGAAATGGCGGCGATGGGGTTCGCCGCCCATCACGTCTAGTTAAGCCAACCCCTTATATGGGAAAAAGGCGTGAGTGTACGTATGTATTATTATTAAAAAAAAAGTAGATAAATACATAGATCAGATGTAATGTTTTCATGAAATGTTCGTAAGAATGTTCTTTTTTGTTCAACAGCCTCGCGAATCATCCTTGGAAGGAAACGAACTTGAAAAAGAACACCGATTCTTGTCTGTCTATCAACACGTGACCACGGGTGTTGTAAAGCACTCGAAACGTCAAATTTAAAAATTAAATGCGATAAATTCCGTAAAATTAGTTTTTAAATATACAAGATATATAGGGTAGAAATACTATTTTTATACACATTTTTATCAAATGTGCTAACATGAGGCTAAGCCGCATTAGGATTTCTCCTGTATAGTGGGCTTGTTTCATAGAACTAAATTCCACATGCACGAACACTCAAACCAAGAACAACTGTCAGTAGCCCATACAAATATTTGTCCCGTGCGGAAATCGAACCCACGACCAAAGAGCATAAGCTAATTACTCAACCGACCGGGGACCGAAGTTCTAAATTTTAAGCGTTGATTATAAACTTAAGAATTTTATATTAAGCCTTCATGTCTACGTTCTTGAAACGTTTTGACATTGGGCGTGTCTGGGCGATCAAAATTCTGAGTATTCTAAGTTAGACACTCTTAATATCCAAGTTAGTTTTTCTCCGTGACATCTAGCATCTTAGACTATTTCGCCTTTGATTTTTATAATTCGAGCTTTCGTAACCAATGAGAACCACCGAAATGACATAAAAAATATTTTGAAAAAAATTAAATGTTTTATTTATGGGGAAACAAATAACAATAAAATTATTTTTACGTAAAATTTTATCAATTTTATTTTATATAAACTTACTTTCAACTCACTGACGTAAACATAAACAAAAATGGCTACTAAGTCAGCAAGCCTGTTTTGGTTGACAAGCGTTGTACTCAGTCAGCTAGACCTTAACTTTTTTATGCTGAATTTTGTCTTACAAAAGCAACTTAGAATTTTGTTCGCCCAGACACGCCCATTGATTTAATATATTAAAGCGTTTCGGTTTACTTAAAGATTTTTATTCAATGAAACTAAAGTGAACATATTATTATAAAAGTAAATTATTATTTATTTGATTTTGTTATTATCTGTTTAATTTGATCTTCGAAGTAGTGAAAACATCTTTTAAAAAACTTGGCATAAAGTAAATGGTGATGAATATTAAAAAAAAAAGCGTGAACTATTTCGAAGTAACAGCGTTCAATTAATCCGGCGCTCACACACGATGGTCGTAACTTTTTATTTTTTGATTAAAAGCAATTTCACCTTTACGACTTAGATTCTAATAACCGATGCTGCCATAGCGAAGCGCGCTACAATTGATTTTACAAACGAAATTCCATTTTGAAATTTACTATTCTCTAGATAATGGACCTATGCGGTCGAAGAGAATATTTTAACAATATTATTAAGCTGATGCACAATTAGCCTTCACTTTGTCGATTGTAGGAAATACAATGAATTGCTTATTAAACTAAGTGCAACCTGTATGTAACCAAATTATATCAGCGGTAGCAAAGACTAAGTGTAGACATGACATAATGTACTGATAGTATTGAAAAAGGCAACTTTAGTTTCGCATTTTATTTTTAATGAAAGTAAGTGACAAGACGAGCAAAGCGTTCAACTGGTTGTAAGTGCTACGTCTACTCATAACAAATACTTTACCACCCAGTACGTTTCTTCGAGGCACCACACTGCGCCCGTCACGCTGCGACATCAGTTACAGCCGATATACCTCAATGCCGCCGTAAAAGTAGACAGAGGGAAAATAAAAACCCGGAGGCGGGCAACAGCATCTTCTTGAATCATCCGAATGAACAATATGCGGTTGCAAACATGCCTGCCAAACGTGGCGACAATGGCAAAATCTCCTAAAATATGAACTACAAAGTTATGTGGCTATCTATGGGGGAGGCCTATGTTCAGCAATTTAACTGGTGATTGGCTGAAATAATGATGATGATAAATCGGATTTCTGCCGCCAACAACTGATGAGATTATAGCAAGTAGTTGAGAAAAAGCGGCCGCAACTGGTGGTTGGCCGCTTTTTGTTCACACATGTTTAGCCACTCAGTAAAATTGGCTGGCAGCCCTGACCTTACCACCTTCAAATTTTCAGCTGTTTCGGTCCCTTCAGAATTCTTTAGGCAGTGTCAGGTTAATATCAAGGGAGGACTACCAAAACTACTTGTCGCGTTTTTTCTTTGCTCAGAAGTCCCAAAATTTTTACAGCAACGAGATCATGCCACTCCCTTCTAGATGGCAAGAAGTCATCGGACAAAATGACACATATATTCTGTAAGTAAATAGACATAAATTGAAAATAATTGTCTTGGATTTTCATATGAAATTCAAATAAACTTTTTCCGCAGCCATATATTATACAAAATGTTTAACTGGGACTCCGTCCTTGCAATACAAATACCAACAATAACATAAAATTGAAACTGGTAAACATATTTCCCCTAAAGAAATACTGGGAGCTTCTTAAGTTCCTCTCGGGCATGTTAGGTTTATGTAAATATGTAAGGAGAGACCTTGAGTCAATAACTTTTGCAGATATTAATTTAGCCATTTCATCCATTATGGTCTCAAAGAAGCGCGTTAGCGGAACACAAATTTGATGGTGGCATAGCAATCATTAATTTACGAGAAGAATGCGTAATTTCTTGAGAATATTTTTAAGAATTTTTAAAAGCGTTAAAAAATAAATACAAATTAATATGAAATCCCGAAAGTATAAAGTTTGATTATCGTTCCAGAGTTTTAATGAGGGTAGCGATGTAATGTGTACATAGATACACGCCTCTTTCTTTAATGAAAAGTATTAATGCAAACTTACACTTGTTCCACAGTCTGTCGTTCAATCAGAACTCTGCAATCCGTTATACTTTCTTGTCAATAAAATATGTAAATGAGTTTAATTGATGTTTTCTGAAAGATCACATATATAATTAATTAAACTTATTTACATTAATTTTCATCTCTTTGCTTTTTAGAGTACCATGCGTAATGTTAACCGTTCCCTGCAACTCCTCCTCCGATGATGCTAATATTAGCTGCTCGTAAGAGTATACCACTTTCGTCGTAATCTTCATTCATTTCCTCGGATGGAGACTGTAAAGTCGGCCACATAATTGCTTTACCATCCTTAGGTTGAATATCGTTTGCCCATCACAAAACTATAAGGTCTATTTTCGTTTAAAATATTAAATTAAAGTGACAGTTAGATACTCCTGTCACCATTGCATGACGTCAGTGACGTGTAATTTACTATATTCTGCGTTTATTATTTTTTATTTCAACTTAGAGTCATTTCTTGCATAATTATATAATTATTGATAAAGCACACACTACCGTCACAGTAAATATATTAAAGCAGTTTAGAAACTAGGCCCATTTGCAGCACAAGTTGGTCACTCTTTATTTTTTGTAAAAATGAAAATGTATTGTTAATTAATAATTAAAACATTTATGTGGCTTCTATAATAATGAAATAATGGAATGAATAAACTACTAACAAAAAAAATAAGGTAAAATATTAACCTTAAAGAGATTCTTCGTTATTATAAATAATACATACACTTTTCCCTAAAGATTATGATCGCTTACAACTGTAAGAATGTATTATTTTGTTAGGGTAGGTGGCGACCACGGCTATCCTCTGAACAACACTATGAATATGTATTAAATACATTAAAATATATTACGTGTAAATTGTTTATGTAATAGACAATCAATATTGAATAGTTTGTATATAACAGTTACAGGTAAGAATATTTCATACTTTTTAGAGCGTGATTTTTCAGTATTCAGTCTTAGTTTTTGAACTTACTATTTCCTATATCAATCAATTTTATGTTATCAAGTTATGATGGTAAATAACGATGTAACACGACCATGGACTGTCCGTGAATCGTCTCAAGGCGGCAAACCCACGAACGATAGCACTGCGAAGTCCACTTAGACTATTGTTGCGGCGTGCGTATGTGAGAGTCCGTTCGTTTCGAACTATTGTAAGTAGTTTCCCTACTATTTAATATCCCACCGTGTAATCCATGATAAATCCATGATCCCTAATATAACGACGTGACTAAGGCCTACATTCAACCTACTTGAATTCTAATTGAAGGCTTGGTCTCACTCATTCTCGTTCATTCATTCTAGCAGGAAGCAGTATACAAACGCCCTGGTAGCCTCTATTGGTTTCATAAACTCCCGATCAATAGGCTGCATAGTATACATGCAGAGTAGTGTCACATCCTTTCCGCTTGGTTTTATAACCACAAAGAACGTCAATCCGTCTTTCGCTCATCATCTCGCAAACTTCGTTAATGTTATCATTCATACCTTTTCTAAGATTTAAAATAGCGAAGAGCTTTCCCTAGCCCACTTTTCGCCCCCACAAAATACGAGACGTGACTATCGGCGAACCACGTCGCCGCCATTTTGCAACGAGTTAAAATGATTACTCCCCATTGCGTTCCCACGCATCTAGGGCTAAGCAAATACATTACACAAATAAATTATATTCTGTATATGGGTGGTGGTATAGTCAATGAGTAAAGTTATAAAAAAAAAGTAAAGCAAAGTTTCAGCCTATAAATGTCCCACTGCTGAGCACAGGCCTCCTCTAATTTCTGAGAGGGTTTTGGAGCTAGGAAGAATCCGCCACGCTGCTCCAATGCGGGTTGGCGGACTTCACATGTCATCGAAATATTTCTATTCCTCGGACATGCAGGTTTCCTCACGATGTTTTCCTTCACCGCTAAGCACGTGGTAAGTCAGCACTTAAAATTGTAGAACAATATTAGAGGTGCTGGCACCGGGAATCGAACCCAGGTAACTCGCTTACTATGAAATCAAAGGCGAGGACCAGGCCCCTGAGCTACCACGGCAGTAAAAAAGCAAAGTTATAACACCGTAGTAAATAAATTTTCTGTCGATTTATAATTTTTTTTTTCATTAATTGTGAAAATAAATGATCAACATTACCAATGTTCGATATTAGAAAATAAACTAAACAATTTATATATTCTGCTGTCAAGAGAGACTTGAGAACTGATGACTCAGGGTGATGAGCGCAGTGTAGTATCACTTAGTAATGTTCTGAGTGTCACAGCATTTGTCAGGGGCAGCCGTTGCACTTACCATCACTGCTCACACATGACACTGCTCGCTTCGTCATATAATCCAATAAAAAATGCTAATTCAAATAGCCGCAATATTATATTATAAATGCAATCTAAAAATTACATATTAAATTCGTGTTGTATTAGACATTGATATCATGCAACCGCAAATGATTTGTAGAGTACGGTAGAAGTTTTCCAAAAAAATTCGTAAATCGTATTTAACACGCACAATGTATAGAAACGACGTCGCAATATTACATAATTATTCAGCGCCGAGAAAATCTAAGCTTAAATCCGTGGCTCATAACCTCCAAGAGGACTTCGACCTCTTCGGAGAAATTTTAGAGTGTATCGATGTGGACGAATTAATAGAATTCGCCCACAAGAATCGAACGCACAGCAGGCTCTCGCACAGAACGTTTGAATGCGTCTGTTTAGCATATCACTGTGCTCAGTGCGTTAAAAAAATTCCAACCTAAATAGGCCCGTAAATAATTAATTAAGTATTAATACGAAACACATTTACCTGGCTTAGCTCCTAAGTTAAAACATTACTTTAAATTTTACTCAATAATGAACGAACAAGCCATAGTAAAACCTCGTATTTTGGCTGTCGCCTTTTTTAATGATAACGACCTTAAGAAACATAAAGATGAGATGCGAGCATTCCTCACCGCTCATCCAGTCGATATAATATCGATATATGCCATTCCTTAAACCTAGTATGGGCGATCGCGACCTATAGATTAATTAGACACGACCGCCCAGCTAACCGCGGAGGCGGGACTCTAATATGTTATAAAGTATCATTGCACTGCATACCGATTGATACTCCGCCCCTAACCAACATAGAGGCATCAATGTGCAGAATCGCTATGACGGGCCACCAGTCCGTCACAGTAGCTTTACCTAAACTATATTAAGCGTCGACATTGAGTCACTACTAACGTGAGTGACTCGGTGATGTTAGCGGGAGATTTCAATAGCAAACACTGGGCTTGGAACTCGGTGAATGTAAACCAAAACGATCGCGCCCTATACCTATGAGAAGTAGGCAACTGAATAAACAATTATAAATTTTTATGACTTCAGTTCGACTGTACCAAATTTGTACCGGATTGTACCGCTTTTTAAATCGTTTGTACCTCAAGAAGGTAGGAGTTATTAGAGAGCAAAAATTTTAAAAACGTGGGATGATATCAAAATAAAGGTAAAACAAGGTAAGGCAAGGTAAAGGTACAAATGATTTAAAAAACAGTACCAGTTTCCAGTACAAACCTGGTACAATCGAACTGAAGTCATAAAACTTTATTTTGATATTGTAACGATATATTATAAATAATTACGTATTTATAAGTTTCAGAAATTATTAAGAAAAAAAAATTAATGGTGATCCAAAAAAGTTGGGAAAATATATATGAGGACCAACCCCTGCAGAGAAATTTCATAATTTTAAATTTAATTTTTCTTGGCTTAATATAACATATATCAGTGCCTAAAATTTATTAAAAAAAAACCCTATAAAATATATCAGAGACCAAAGAGTATATAAGTAAAAGAGACTTTATCTATTGAAGTATAAGATTGAGATATAAGTTAATTAAAAATACAACAATAAAAAATTAACTTTATTTGTATGGAAAATACTGTATGTAAGTAATTCATAATAATAAAGAGTTCGTGCATACGAAAGCTTAGAGTCTCTCTAAATCTAGAAAGACTTCATGTAATGCCAAACAAAAAACCTATCTTAAAATTAGAAAATGTTCGCGTATAACTATCTTCATACTATAAGCCCGGTCATGAACTGCGCGGAGAGGCAAAACAAACGATTAACACCTACAGGGGTTGAGAGTCGAGATCACTCTATACAGTATTAAAGTTGCTAAGTGCTAATGTTTCATAGAATGATCCTCTGAAAGTAAAATATATGATATAAAAATGCTATAATTAAAGGTCTCTTGTAAGTAATGATATAATAAAGATGAGTTGGAACTTGAAATTATTAAGATAGAGTAGATGAGACTTTCATACCACGACATCAGAATGAGTCGCGTCTGATTCAATAAGACTTATAATTCTGTTCGACGGAGTTTTTTGCAGAGGTGTAGATGTCTGCTGAGACCGTATAGAGGCCCTTGTGTTGACGTATATCTGGTAATAGTCGTATAGATGCTTGTTGCACAAGTGACAATGCGTCTTTGTGGCGGTTGCTTAGAGATATCGTTAGTTATAATGGTTGCATATTGCACTTGGTTTGGCTTACACGTCTTTAGCTTTGTCCAAGTCGGGTCTCTTTATAACGAGACCGCAGACTGTCTGCCCTCCAATGTGTTGAATAACAACAATATTAAATAAAACTCTCAGTAAATTCCCACAAATGAAAGATTACAGGAAACTTGGTGGTGGGTGAGACAAACTCGATCGAAATACATAATACTCAACGTCAGTTACACGAAACCCATTTTGACGAATATAATAAAACCTGTTTGATGGCTGATTGATAAACATAAATGATAAAGGCAAAATACATCATTACAATGGTTAGTGAAGCTGATGCGTCTACTTCATGCAGATGGTAGCTGGCGGGAGGAGACACTCAAGGCTGCGGCCGAAAGCCGTACAACGTGGAACCCCACACATGTGAGCAGTGGACTCATGGCGTTCTCTGCGGCAATTTTCCGTGCTGACCTTGTATTAGATGTTGATACCACACACTCGACAATCATATAACATCTGCAGTTCCGGCTGTATGGCAATGTGGTGGCGCGTACGGAAGGCTTATATAATCCAACCAAGGCCCAATAACAGGGCCAGGTGCTCATAATTCTTCGACGTGTGCCAAATCCGTACGACGTGCATGCACTGACTGGACTTAGATGTATACTAGTATGGTGAAAACACGCATTGATATGCGAGACTTCGGTCAAAGTTTGTGCTTATGCACTAGCAAGAGGGCAAGCCCTCTTTTCGCCAGTTCGCCAGTTTTGCTGTGGACTACGGTCCTTGTTCCCGACTTCTTGTACGTGTCGGGGGAGTGCTTTAGAAGGACGGCGCTCTCCGCACACGGCGGGCTGCGGAGCCGTGTGCCTTCCTCGCAATTTTTTAAACAAAAATGTTTGGGGAGCGATAGCTTGTAGCGGGTTATTAATAATTTAATGTAAATCTTATACAAGTGCCGAATACAAATCTTCATGTATTAGATATTTCCATAAATAAACATGTGAACCCCTTACAAGAGTTTAGGGATTAGTAATTAATTAGTATTCGTACACTGTTTTGGACTTGCAGCTTCCCTAGTGAATAAACATCTTTCCATGATACACCTAAAAGATCAAGTTACTATAAATAAACACAACTTAGATAAAAGATGATGATCCTATAACGATCATAATTAATTAAAATATATCATTCAAATGGCCTAGAATGAAATAATCTTTAGAAATAATCTTGAAAAAGTTTAAGTATAATCCTGGTCAGTAAATTTATTTTCATCAACGTGAAAGATAAATAGTTACAATATCATCCCACATTTTTTTAAAATCCAGATCTTATTTTGTGTTAAAATGCATTAAATGCGGAAAACTGAAAAAAACGACGACTTTTAACAGACGATATTCTCTGTGTGATAATCGACTTATTGAAGAATTTTCAACAAAACTCAGCATTAACAAAAATCGCCTTTGGATATGTAAAAAAATAAGAACTTAAATCATAATCGTAAAAAGGACCACTTCGCCTGTTCTCTAAATAAGTTGTAAAGAAATGTTACCGCACGAAATCCTTGTAAAAACTCCAACAAGCAGCGGCTAACACTAAGTCTTTACATTTAAATGAAACTAATTTTACGGATTTTATCGCGTTTAATTTTTTAGTATTTATAACCGGGTTTCGGGTACTTTTCAGCACCCATGGTCACGGGAGGACTGAGGTGACAGATGTCCTGATGTCATAGTTAACCTGGGGTACCAAAAATAATAATTAAAAGCTGAAGAGCTTTTAATTATTATTTTTGGTCCGATCTACGCAGAAAGAGCTAACTGTGTCTTGAAGTCTTGCAGTGGTATGCTTGGTTTTTGATTTAATTTTATTTATTATTGGATCCCAAGGTGGTGGTTTTTGATTTCAATAGCCTCGCGAATCATCCTTGGTAGGAATCGGTGTTCTTTTGCAAGGATCTGTGGTTTATCAAATCTGATGTAATGGTTGGGATGATCCAGAACATGGTCACAGACTGCAGACTTCCTAGAACGACGTTGCTTCACGTCAGCTATGTGTTCTTTTACGCGGGTTTTTATCGATCTTTTTGTTTGGCCTATGTAAAAGAGACCACATTCACAATCTAGCTTGTATACTCCTGCGTCTTGTAGAGGGATGTTACACTTAACAGATGGTAAAAAATTGGTGATAAAATCCGTAAAATTAGTTTCATTTAAATGTGTAGTGTTCACGTAAATATAAGAAATCACTAAGTCTTTAATTATAAATTCTCATTTAATATATACAAAATTTTCATTTACAATTGATTACTGTTGACATCGATATTCCCGAAGTAACACACATCAGTACGAAATGGAAACCAGTCAAGCCAAAGTTGTCGACAATCATATTTACGTATGGTAAATTGCCCTAGTGTGACCAGGACGATCGAATGAATGCTGAATGAACAGCTAACCGGAAAAATTGATCTCGTCGTTTAATATACCTCACTGCTTAGACTATTTTTTTTAAGTACTCGTAAAGCGTTTGTACAGGTAAGGCTTATGAAACCGAAACGATGCCCCATCTGCTAGCCAAATAAGAAAGCTCCGTAAGCTGAAGTGTGAACAACGGTCGCAGTTACTATATGTGATAGAATCTGACAAAAGAATATCTTTGATCATCACTTTTAGCTTCCTATAAATTTTGTAATTCTTCATTTTCTGAAAAGACAGTTTTATTAGCGTTTAGTTGGTTTTCCACCAATTGCTACTTCATATTTTTTTATTTAGTTTTCCCCCTGGCTTTCTTAATTGCTATTACGGACGCTGTATTTATATACTTTGAATAAATATTAAAGAAAATTAATTTAATCGATCGTAATTTTCAACTAGTTTAGTAGGAAAAACTACTTTTACGTAAACGTAAACTGTTACGTTTTAAACAACGCACGCAACTTTAGTTTGAATAAAGCGTATAAAAAATACATGCGGTTACCACGACAGTCACTGAACGACTGAATGGGTCCATGATTTTGTAGACACGCATGCGCACGCATAGTTCAAGGCCACACCGTGACACAAAAAAGAATCAAACCATGTTACTCGTATACGAGTAGTAGTAGAATATTAACACAGTAAATGTTTTGAAATTGTTGATAGCTACAAGCACATTGAAAAAAAATAATCACTTTTCTATATGAATTTACATTTAGGACAATGTTAGATATTTTTGAGTGTCTCTTATTTGTAAAAGAAATTGAAAAAATAAATGAAAGAAATAAAGGCTTTCCCTTCTTATTGCAACTATTCAATTTTCACGTTGATAGAATAAATTTCGTGACCAGAAAATAGACTTAATGTTTACAAGATTATTTCTAAAGGTTATTTCATTCTAGGCCATTTGAATGATTTTTTATATAAATTGTGATGACGATCAGGTTACGTTGTGTTTATTTATTAAGTGTATCATGGAAAGATGTTTATTTACTAGAGAAGCTGCAAGTCTAAGACAGTGTTCATACATACATACATACATAATATCACGACAGTATCCCAATAGGGGTAGTCAGAGACTGGGCACTCACTGCAAAAACAGATGACTGCCACAATCCTCGTTTCACCAAAACAATATGTACTTGTGTGATACACTTGGTGTGATAGGTGGTGAGCCCATCGCCACCATGCGCTGTTGGGTGCACAGTGCAGTTTAGTTCCTTACTCGCCTTTTACGAGATCCATTGGATGAGATGGAGTGGTAGTATTCTTTTAACGAGACGCCACCACACGGCCCAAGACAGTGTACGAATACAAATTAATTACTAATCCCTATACTCTTGTAAGGGGTTCACAATGGTTATTTATCAAAATATCTAATACAAGGAGATTTGTATTCCGCACTTGTATAAGATATACATTAAATTATTAATAACCCAACATTTTTGTTAAAAAAATGTGGGAAAGGCACACGGCTCCGCAACTCGCCGTGTGCGGTGAGCGCCGTCCATCTCAAGCGCTCCCCCGACACAGACAAGAAGTCGGGAACAAGGACCGTAGTCCACAGCAAAACTGGCGAACCAGCAAAAAGAGGGCTTGGCCTCTTGCTAGTGTGTAAGCACGAACTTCGACCGAAGTCTCGCATGTCAATGCGTGTTTTTATGATACAAGTACACAGCTAAGTCCAGTCTTCGTGAATGTATGTCGTACGGATTTGGCACAAGTCGAATAATTATGAGCACCTGGCCCAATAACAAATAAGCCTTCCGTGCGCGCCACCACTTCGCCAGACCGCTGCAACTGCAGATGTTTATGATTTTCGAGTGTGTGTCATCAACATCTAATACAAGGTCAGCACGACAATTTGCCGCAGAGCACGTCGTGAGTCCACTGCTCACTTCAAGAGTATAAGGTCCCACGTGGCACGGATTTCGGCCGCAGCCTTGAGAGTCTCCCTGCCAGCTACCATCCGCATGAAGTAGACGCATTAGCTCCACAAACCATTGTAATGATGTATTTTGCCATTATTTATCATTTATAAATATCAATCATCAGGCAGTCAGCATTTTATTATAGTCGTCAAAATGGGTTTGTGTAACTGACGTTGAGTATTATGTATTTCGATCAAGTTTGTCTCACCCACCACCAAGTTTCCAATTAGCATTCACTGGTGGGAATTCCCTGAGAGTTTTATTTGATATTGTTGTTATTCAACACATTGGAGGGCAGACAGTCTGCAGTCTCGTTATAGAGAGACCCGACTTGGACAAGGCTAAAGAAATGTGAGTCAAACCAAGTGCAAGACGCATCTATTATACTAACTATATCTAAGCAACTGCCACATAGACGCATTGCCACATGTGCAACAGGCATCAATACGACTATCGCCAGACATACGTCAACACAAGGGCCTCTATACGGTCTTAGCAAACATCTACACTTCTGCGAAAACCTCCGTCAAACAGAATCATACGTCGTATTGAATCAGACGCAACTCATTCATATAACCGTCACTAAAACACAATACCACAATAGCAGTAAGTATTCTCGTGACTATCACATACGAGTAGGTGGTACCTCCTCACAACACACCAATATTATAAACATACTTTACTTTCATTGGATCTTTGTATGGAACATTAGCACTAAGCAACTTGATACTATACACGAGTCATGCTCGACCCTCATACCTATAGGTATATAACTGTCTGGTATGCCCCTCCGCGCGGTACTCTACCCCCGGACTTAGAGTATGGTGTTAGCTATACGCGAACACTCTCTATTTTTAATTGGCATTACATCAATACTTACCAGTTTTAGAGAGGCTTGTTAATTTTAAATGCACGAACACTTTCTTATTATGAATTACTATATAGAATATTTTCCATACAAATAAAGTTAATATTATATTGTAATATTTTTAATTAACTTGTACAGTACTCCAATTGAAAAGGTCTCTTGGGTATATTTAATAGGTTTTATAATCAATTTTAGGCACTGATTTATGTAATATTATGCCAAGAAGAATTAAATTGAAAAATATGAAATTTCACAATTGGGATTGGTCCTCATAAATACTTTCCCAACTTTTTTCGACCATCATTTTTTTTAAATATTTTAATAGTTTCTTAAATCTTTCTAAAACGTAAAAATACGTAATTATAGATTGTATATCGTTACAATATACACATGATAGAAAACGTATGCACAAAACTATTTATTATACATACCTAACGCCCAAATGTCGATATACTTATTGTAAAGAAGAAATTATAAATGGATATGGTATTTTAAAACCATATTTCAAAGAGGCGTGACTCTATGTATGTATGTATATTGCAATATAATAGGGAAAACTGTGTATCGCGACAAGCAAGTTGACGCTATGCTTCAGCCGACTGATCGATGATAATATATCTACCCTTAAACTACAATAACACAGAGCTGAATCAGCATGCAATCTTATACTATCGCGTTGGTCATTTTTATTTATAGATTTTAAATTGGTAGTTACAGTACACTGATGAGTAAATCATTAACGTAAACCTTTTTGACATATTTCGTGACCAATTTCCTCATCAATGATTTCGTACTTAAAAACAATATTTACCTGATAAGAGTTGGTAAAAAAGTTAGACCACGCTCCTTGCTTTGACAACTGGCTTAGAGGAAAAGTCTATTTATGGCTCAATAGTTCACTGCGGTCATAAACTTTTAGAGATTGTTTTTAGTCATCCCATTATATGCAAATAAAAGTCAATATTTTAATACATATAAATATTATTAAGAAATAAAATTATTTAATGTAACGAAATTATCTTCATTCAATGTGATAACTAAAGATAATACGTAATATTATATTTTGTAACGTTATAAAATCCGGAAAAAAACTATCATGAGCCCATTACAAGTCTTCTGCTGAACACAAGCCTTCCCAAGGACTTTTGGCGCTAACTCGCAAAGTGGCGTTTTATGGATATTTTTTTGAATATCTATGTATAGATTTTGAGTTTTGGTGGTTTATTATGCAGCAAGTGCTCGTGAAAGTGTACAGAAAGAAAATAGAAAATTCAATTCAAGACCAAAATTGTACTTTTGGTTTTGTCTCCATCAGAACAGCGAATCTTCAGTAAAAGGCAACTATTAATATATACTATAATATATATACTACAATATATATATAATATTTCTGAATATTACCGATGCTCCAAGTCGCTCAGCGAGATATTTTTTGTGGTAACATTACCCTCTTTATTTATCATCGCTCTTATTATAGCTCTTTATTCATACAATAATCACCAAAACAGTGAATGAATTTGTTTCGTAACGAGCATAGAATTCAATTATTTTAATTTAATTTAATCTCACAAACATAACAAAACCATAGAATGTTTCAAATTTAAATTAATTATAATTTAAAGAAAAAAAATCATAGAAACAATAATTCGATTCGTTTCGAAATATTTACATTATTTATTCTATTTGATGATAAGCTTTCTATTAGATGGATTTGAAAGCGCCAACAGTTTAACATTTTATATTACACTAGGTGTGCCCGCGGTTTCACCCGCGTAAAAAAACCAACCCAGATCAATGATATACATATATATTTGAATCGGATTTTGGAAGTTTATATTTTTTTGCGCGAAACCCTAATTTTCATAAAATTAAAGTAGCCTAAGTTGCTCGCTATTATATCGGCTATCGGACAGTGAATGTCCCGTCAAAATCGGTCCAGCCGTTTCGGAGATTAGCCGGAACAAACAGACAGACAGACAGACAATTTTATTTTTCTTAAAGTACCGTATATACTTTCATAAGCATTGAGTAAATAGCTATTATTTTGTTATTACAAACAGACACTTTAATTTTATTTATTTGTATAGATTCGAAGGATGGAGATCCCTATTCGACTATTTATATAAACTATCTCCTAGTACAAGTGTTTAAGCTTAGTTGATATGTTGTCTTCTACATACTACAGACCACAAGTAGTTTAAGTGATGCTAGTCTTCTGTAAGTAAAATAACTTCCTAAAAGATGTTTAATTTTTTTTATGTAAAGTGATAAATTGGGAGCCAAAAGCTTCTTGTAACTTCCTAAAAATGCCCAACTTTATCCTATAACAAAACTTTAAGATTGGATATCACGGACGTTAATAAAATTTTGTTGTCAGACCTTTTTTTTAATATTCTTGAATCCTATAAAATAACTTTGGGGAAACTCTCGAACAATGATTTTCTTATCTTTGCAAGTTGTAAGTGTAATTTAACTTTTCCTTAAAAAAATACACTTCAAAAACAACTGGTGACAATTAAACTTATGAAGTTCTTAAAAAGATAGCATAATTTGACATCGTTAAATATTCGTCACGCGGTCGCCAATCATTTGTAAAGTTATAAGTTATTACCGAGTTATTACTAATATTATTCTACAATTTTGTTTTCAGTTCCAATTACGAATTGTCAATATTTGTATTAAACGCTAGGAAGGGTTTTCTGTGTGATTTGCTCACATTATGTATTTCCTTTTTGTACTTTTATGTGTAGGGTGTATAATTAAATTAAATTTAATTCAATTAACTGCTTTAGCGCCTGGTACTGCTACAGAATCTTGCATCAAATTTAACAAATCATTTGTCATAAATGAAATTCTAAAGGTAGCCTGCATTTGGCACATGGTTATTAAGTATACTATAGATTATTTACATAGTACTCATTGAAAATAATTTATTAATCTACAGTTCGCAAAAAATGCCATGTCCTGAAAAGTACCAACGAGAAACCAAACAGATTTATTTTTTCTTTTTAGTTATTTTAAACACAGTATAAAGTACAATAACATTGGTATCATCAGGACAGAAATAGCTTGACAGCGATCACCCAATTCCCATAGCATCGTTTTATCATCAATAAAAATAAAATAAATGAATTAAAAAATTTTAGGATGTTACTTTTAACTCTCCACCGCAGGAGCAACGAAGGTCTTATGTCGGACTGTTGTCTAAACCACACGGTGTTCGTTTCTTCCCCATTTTTCAAGGCCACTGTTACCGCAGCCGCGACAATGTTAGTCTAAAAGAGGCTCGGTTTTCTTTACGGGGGTGGGGCAGGATCTCTTTCATGTAATGATGATGATAAAAAAAAAGAATGAGTCCACTGCCTTCACCTTAATTATGGGGGTTAGGCCATAGTGGCGTTACGCTGTCTCTCCCTCCCGCTGCCTCCTTCTTATGATTTGGCTACAGGTACGTTCGGCGCTACACTATAAGACTCTACCGGCTATCCTCTGAGGCCTTCACAAAAAAGCAACGATGATATTTTAAACCTTATCAAACTTACTAAACAATATTGGAAATATAAATGCAATTCATAATCATCATCATCATTTCAGTCTGTCATTAGTCCAAATCTGAACATAGGCCTCCCCCATAGATTGTTATAAAAGTTTGTAGCTCTTATTTTGGGCTAGATTATTTAGGACGATGCCACGTTTTGCAGACGGATTGGCAACCGCAGTTTATTTATTCAGATGTTCCAGGAAAATGCAGCTGGCCATCTCCTGGTTCTCATATTCCCTCTGTCGACTTTTACGACAACCACGGGATGAGATGGGACGGTAGATTTTCTTAACCCGCTACCACACGAAAAGCAATTACATAATTTAAAAAAATATTTAGTTATATGTTCATATTTGATTTTCTATCAAATGGTATAGTAATCGGTATCAATAATTTATAAATCTCTAGCCCCGAGTTCTAAGTAGCAAAAACAAGAATTTAGCTTGTATACTTATTATATTTATTCTTTAATTATTTACTAGCTTTTTAAATATTTTGAACAGTTGATACGTATACTTCAGGTTTATATTCTGTTTCTTCCAACGTATATTAGTTAGAATTACTTGGAAATTATACGAGGCAACAATTTCACAAACATAGTTTCAACAAACTCGTGTACGAACGTGGCCAATTTCGAAATGGAAACAGGTATTTTAGCGAGCATGAAGTTAATTCATTTTAGGAACTAACACTTTGTTTGCCTCAAATACGAAATGTGAAATATTATTCCATTATTAATTAATTAAGGATAAGGATATTTTTTATTTATTTCAAAAACAGTTTTAGGTCAAAGGGCCGAATGGTGGCGGCGCTTTGGGGTCTACCACCCCCTTCTTGAGTCAATGGAGAAATAAGGGATTATATATGCCTTTTTTATTTCAGGCATGTGACAATAGAAATCGGCCGCAGTCATATACTGCTTCTCTATTCAGCCTTACAAATAGTGTACTTTTTATTTTATATTTAACCTATTTTCTGTTGTAGATAATTAAAACAAAATATAATTTAGTTAATAGAATCAGGTGTTACTTTTCGGAAATCTATTATAATGAAGGATAAGACGTTAATTTGCTGAGATCGGCATGAAAAACATAATAGAATAAAATGGTGTATATTAAAAATGTACTTTTTGAAGAGGTGTTCTTCAAAAAGTACAATAACCCAAAAACAAAATACCGCCCTCCACTCCCACAGTAGCGTGCACAAGCAAACTAACACCGCCACCGAGAACCGCAACCAGATACCCTCCACCACTACCACAAGGCAATATACGCCCCACTAAAGTCAAGATAACGACACGTGTCTCATCTCAAAACGAGGCATTATCAAGCGTTATTGACTCTACTACAGACAACCGCCAAGTGAGCGGCTCGGTCAAAGAGTTGCCTATTAGTACTTTCGGTGACGCGACCGGTCCTTATGTAAGATAAAGCGATGACAACATTGCGATAACGACCGGTCAGTCACACAATCAACCAACCGAATTACGTAAGCAGTCGTTTGCAACCTAATTGATAGCAAACGACAACTTGTAGTAGATTTAAACTGTAAGTACTAGATTTAAAGATAACAGTGGTGAATTCGATACGTTTGTTTGCTCATTCAGCAGTGCAATGTTATTATTTTTATTTTTTATTATTTCTAATTGTTTCAGCCCACACAGCCAAAACCTGTTGTCACAAATATGTAAGACTTTTAATGTATGGTCGCAGGTTAATTTATGTCCAGTCTTCAAAAGATGTTTCGCGAAATGGGATCTATCTAGTAGTAGTTTGACCAACGTAAACAGCGTTCCATTCACTATAAACTAGCTTAAAAACGCCGGATGTTGTCGTTCATCATTTTTCTAACGACTCACCGGTCGTTATCGCAATATCGTCATCGTATTATCTTAGATAAGGACTGGTTTCGTCACTGAAAGTATAAATAGACTTTTGTCTTTGACCGAGCTGCTTACTCTCCCAATTGAAGTAACTGACCGAACCAAGGCCGGCCCCCTTGGTCACTCTCGAGTCAGTTACTCTAGTGCACAGGGTACCGGTCCAAGCTGAGATCCCTTCTGTGGGGCTCGTTGCGCTGGTCATTCATAAATAAAGGTTTCGGCTAAGCGCCCTCCGCGCTCTGCCTCCTTTCAATCTGGTGAAGCTGTGAAAGCCTAGTGATAGTGGTCTGGTGGCGGTTCCCGGTGGCGGTGTTAGTTTGATTGTGCACTTTGGACTTTGAGGGCTATTCAAAAACTCGGTAAAATGCGCCTTTTTATTTTTTGCATGTTGATCCTAGCACATAACTTCCTTTACTTCATTGAAAATATAATTCATCAAAACCTTGCACGATTTTCCTGGAACTCGACGAATGCAGCTGGCTCTATGTAGAAGGCATTTGTTCGTCAGTGGACAAGTGGTAATCTGAAATGATGATGATAATAATATATTTTAGCACTTTCCAATGGGTACCATTAAAATGCCACCAAAAATTTATCGAATATTCAAGTTGTTCGTTTATTATGAAATTAATGCGGACACCCGGCCTCCGCGTTATCAGGCTTTAAATTATAATACTTCATAACCAGACGATACATGCATAATAACTATGTGCCACAAATATTGCGACAATATTTAGTACGTACTTTAATCACCGTTCAAAAATAAGTATATATAAATTTTATTTTGAGTATTTCTATTCATAGATTTGGCAACACGCGTCCATGTAAAAGTCCTTTAAAGTTTGTTCTAAAAGAAAGTAGAATTATTTTAAACTTTTTTCGTTCTGAGAAAATGTGTCACCTATCTTAGCTGTTTTAATCAGAGAAATCAGGTGAATAGAAATATGTGAGAAATATGCATTAAAAGTTTAACCATACAAAGAGATTTAAAATATAACACAATACAAAATTTATTACGTTACGCTTCTATTTCAAGATCACAGGACAACCACGTTTTATTTACGAGTGCCTTTAATTAATTTGGTTTGAAGATATGTGTTATAATGTTGCAGATAAATAATAATATTAAGTTCTCATACTTTGTCACAATAACCTTGCCTTCATGATGGTAAAATTTCATAACTGTGTGCAGAAGGTATAGCCATAAAGCTGCTAAATGGGCAGAAATGTCAGCCCGGCACATGTTACAATATTGTTTCGAGTTAGTCAAACTAGGTCAGTCAACTGTACTGCTTTTTTATGCTTTGCTGGAGAAGTGGTAACGTACCAGTAGATTGTAAGGCCGTCATCGTACCGCTTTACAAAGGAAAATGATCGTAGCAAAGACTGAAAACACTACCGCGGCATTAGATTGCTCAGTATCGTCGACAAACTGTAAGCAAAGGTTTTGATTAAGGGAATTACGAATGAAACTGAAGAGGAGATATGTGATGTGATGTACAAGTGGGATTCAGTATAGGAGTGGGATGAATGAATCAGGTATTTTCCTTACGAAGAATAGCCGAAAAATTCTTAACTCAAAGTCAAAAGTTCTTTTGCGCATTCGTAGACTTGGAAAATGCATATTATAGAGTAGTGAGGAATGAATTGTGGTCGACATTGTCTGTGTATGGGGTGAACGGTGCAGCTACAGGCGCTGAAATCACTATATGAGGATTCCAAAGTTTGTGTCAGGGTTTTTTTATATTGGGTAAATCAACACTTAAAATTGCAATTAACAATTTTAGTGGTGCCGGCACCGGGGCTCGAACCCAGGTCACTCGCATACTATGAAATTGAAAGTGAGCGCCTAGCCCCTGAGCTACTACGGTAAAGTACTAAGTACTACCTTCGAAATTTAATTATTCGATTAGGTTCGATCATTACAAAACTAGCTTCGATTGCCTTGTAATCTAGCAGTAATTGTTTTGGTTTTGAATTTTGTTTTATTATTTACTGGAACCCGGGCCGCTGGTAGTATCGAGCTCTCTTCGGTATTGAAATTCAGTTGTTTTTAATTTATTTCAATAGCCTCGGATATCAGCAGTTGCAGGCATCGGCGTTCTTTTGTACGGATTTGTTTTTTCAAATAAAATTTGATTCAATGGTTGAGACGATAATAAACATGGTCACAGAGTAGAATAGAAACTACCTCATTCCTTCCGAGGTGTCGTAAGAGGCGACTAATGTATTGCACGGACAGCCTTTATTCGTGAGTAACAACATCATAATATTGCAAATTGCTGCTCGTGGGAACGTAATAGGGAGTAAAAAGTTTTTGACTGGCACCAAAATGACACGGTTCGCCACCCGTCACATCTCCTTTCCCGTGGGGGCGAAAAGAGGGCTACGGGTGTAGTCTCTGTCGATCCCTTATATATTCTAAAAAGGCGTAATTGTATGTATGCACATATGTAATTTACTTTAATACATTTCATATTTATGTTATATCGAAAAACGCTGCTTCTGTAATAACTAGAGTAATTTTAATTATTAATAAATTATTCCAGCCACCCACAATGTCTGAATACAAACCTCCCTAAAGATGATAATTTTAGAACAAGAGAATGTCACCACTTTTCGTCTTATTTAGTCTGCCTTATCATCTTGCACTACTACCTCAAGCGCATAACATTCAAATAAATTATTAAATTACAAGTATATAACTTTAAGCATAAAGGTCGTCCCTTTGCAAATAAAGTTTCGCTTAAATCTAATTAATTTAAAAGCAGCGTTAGAAAGCGTTATATACAAACTTATTCTCATAAACGTGACCCTACAATTTCATTCCCAACAGTATCAGTAAAAAGTTATCTCTTATATATATAATTATAAATAGTTGGTTTGTTCAACTCGGTTTTAGTTATTTCTCAACCATCATGCAAATATCGAATCTGAAATACTTTTAACTTCGTCCGCATGATTTATTAATTTAACAATATATTTAACTTGCAGAATTCATTTTAGTAAAAAATTAAAGAAAGAAAATTACACTAACATAGAAAACGAATAAAGATAAACAGTTAAAATAAATATGTCTAACTGTTACCAAGAATTAGCGGCGGCAGCAGCGGCTTAAAAGGATCTACCACCCCATCTCATCCCGTGGTTGTCGTAAAAGTCGACAGAGAGGAAATAAAAACCAGGAGATGGGCAGCAGCATCTTCCTGGAACATCAGAATAAATAGACTGCGGTTGCCAGCCTGCCAAGCGTGGCAACTATGGCAAAATCCCCCGAATTGAGAGGTACAAACTTCTGTGGCAATCTATGGGGGAGGCGTATGTTCAGCAGTGGACAAGTGATGGGCTGAAACGACGATAAAGCTCATCAAGTAATATTTTTGTAATTAATTTTATATTATACATCTATGTACTTGATCTGCACAGTGCACAGCATGGGGACTTTCGCACAAACGATGCTAGGCTTATTTTACAATGATGCAGAAGTAATAACTTTATCCCAATCCATGGCCACCACGGACATTGTTTTCGCCTACGTACGTATATACGCCTATAATAACTTGATATTAAATAGAAATATTGATATTTTTTTTGTTTACCTGATGCGCGCATACATTTATTTATATTGATATTCCTATCTACGATGGCTTCACTAAGTACCAGAAATAGTCATCTGCAGCACTATTTCCTCTTGACCTTCCTTCATCAAATATCTGGCACGTTTGTGAAAATCCTATATGCAATGTAAAAGCTACTTGTCAGACATGAATCTAAAGTTCAATGTCCTTTCTACCATCAGGTTTTATCACTTGGCGCTAGGAGTACTGATATGTTAAGTACACATCAGTTTTAAAACAAAGCTTTTTCTTAGAAATCTTGTTTAACTTTCGAAAAAAGTTGGCAACCGAATAATAAGGCCAGGCAAAACGACCGTATGCATTTTTATTATTATCATCGTAATACGAAAATGGTGACAAAAATTCCGTGCCCTAAATATAATAAGTGTTTTTCGTTCCTTAAGTTGTTAAAAATATCTATAATTGAAAAATAAAAATTCTAAAGTTTGCGGAGATTTACGCGTCGACCCAACAAGGAATATTTAAACAATATTTCACGTTTAAACAATATTTCACATTTCATGGCCGTTTGCACACGCGGATTTACAACGCTCTAATTTTCAAATGTGTTGTTTTCTTTTATTCTTGTAACAAAGACGTTTCTCGTTCATTTTGTAGAGTCTCGTAGAGGCATTGAAGTTTACTTATAAATATTTAACACAAAGATTTACTTAACGTCCCGCAATAGGATTATCAGCCGTTAAAATACGGGGAGATAAAGTAGAGGCAACATCAGGTTAAAAATAATGATAATACTTTAAACCTGTCTCGACTAATAATAGATCGTCATATAACTACACAGACTATAAGGTAAACACTAAGGGTATGAACAGATTAAAGTTCAAATGAATGTAACATATTTCGATATTCCTCTCCAATTAGTGAAATTGTAACCTAACCTGACTATATATCCTATCTGTAGTGTATCTCCTCTCTGTAGAAAACTATATTTCTAAATTGGATATACGTAAAAGTTTTTTGTGTTCTAAGCAAAATTCAACGTTTCAGCCTTAGTCAAAATTACTCATATAATTTTTTTCTTAAATAAAGAATAAAAGAAGTACTTTTAAGGAACTCATTTTTAAGTGATGCATTACGCCGTTAAAAGAATGAATGTCAATGTACATACAGAATAATATTTTTCAAAATTTGATTAGACCGGATTAACAACTTTAATTTAAACACATCACAGCGCACGAATAACCTCAATGCGAGCGAGCTTGCTCCCTACTTGCACCACCCAAATTGCTAATAATAATTTTAAGCTCTGATACTAACCTCCCTTACCTCCCTTCTATCAGAGATAGAAGTAACATTTCGAGGACCAATAAAGTCTCCCAACGCGCAATGGTTTTTTTTATAAACATTTTACAGTTCGTATCAATACACATTTTTAGCAATCGCTTTATTCCCAGGGGTGACACTAGGAATGTATTTTTATTTTGCTTAAATAATCTTTTTATAAAGTGGTTTCATTAAACAAGTGGTTCATTAAGTGCTTTAATAGAAATGTTTTCGATCTGCGATGAAAATAAGTAACATTAGGATCTCTGTAATTATGTTAAAGTTTTATTGATTGATTATTAGATATATTTGTAGAGATAATAATAAATTAAAATTATTTATTTTTAAAGGTTAAAAATTTATTGTAAGTTACCGCTACAAAACGTAGTCAGTGAAATAGAGACGTTTCTTAACAATGGCAGTAATTAATAACGGTTCGTTGTGAAAGTACTTAAATAATGAACTGGGGTAGCAATATTCGGAAAACATATATTTGGATAATCTTATATTAGTGTTTTAGATTACAATGAACTGTTCGATCTGTGCAGAATTTATTTAGAAAGACATCCCCTTCAGGTTTCTTAACACTTAACTGCCACTGACCTGTTCTAAATTGAAGAAATTCAAAAAATCGTTTGGTAGACGGATTGGTGATTGTATTTTGTTTATAAAAGAGGGGGCAAACTACCAAACAGCCCACCTAATGGTAAGTAAACACCGACCATTAAAATCGTCAACACCAGAGGCGTTGCGGGCCTTTGGGATAGAAGTAGGTTCCTTTGAAGGTCTCTAAGTAGTATGGATTCAGAAAGTAAAATCGTTACCAAAGTCCTTTTTTTATTGGAAAAGTGACAAACCGAGCAAAACCCTCACCTGATGTTATTATTTTCATTTCTGTGTAAAACCATACTGCGCCCTGATGAACTGATGTCTCAGGGTGACGTGCATAGTGTGGTGCCCCACAGAAATGTTCTGTGGACACAGCATTTGTTTTAGGCAGGCGTTGCACTTAACCTCATGTGAAAGTTTTGCTCGTCTCGTCACTTTATCCCATAAAAAAGTTTTGTATTATACTCGTATCACATAATGGTTATAATGCAATTATAGTAATAAATATGTTTGAAATTATTCTGCATTTTACGAAATGAAAATTTCACCGTAGCTCTGTTTCTCAGCTTGAATTTTTTTCTAAAGAACAAACACTTGTTCGGTTTCAATTATCGGACTGTGTACATTTGTGGAACAAAGATTTATCGACAAAGAATAATAGCTGTTGTTTTTTTTTATTTGATAAAAATTACGGAACGAGCAAAACATTCACCTGATGGTAAGTGCAACGTCTGCTCATAACAAATGCTGTGTCACCCAGAATATTTCTGTGTCACACCACACTAAGTTCGTCACCCTGAGACATCAGTTCCTAAGTCTCATATACCCAGTGATTACGCTAGCTCTCAGAGCCCTTCAAACCGAAACACAGTAATGCTTGCACACTACTGCTTCACGGCAGAATAACTGGCCCTGGGGTTGTACCTACCTAGGCGGATCCCTGTATAAGAATCCTACCACCACGAAATGTTTGCATCAAAATCGATGCAGTTTCACAGAATTCAAAATTCAAATAATAAACTGGTTTTTTTTTCACAGTATTCCATGCAATTGTTATTTTTTAGCAATGTAATGTTGTTAAATATTATTAGCAATGTAAAAATATTCGTCACGTCATCTCGATTGATGGGTTTTTTTCCGGACCAATGTGACAAGACGAGTAAATAGTTCATCTGAAAACAATATTAAAAAATATGGTTTTAACAAAATCAACTTCTTATTGTTTAAGTTATCCTACCCATATTATAAATCGGCAGGTGTTTGTTGATTTATTGGTGGGTTGATTTATTGATTTGTTGGTTTGTTGGTTGGTTGATTGGGTGGTTGATGGTTCCTGAGGGAATGCATACTTACTTCTCGAGCAGGCGAGGTCGAGGGTATTAGCTAGTATTACGATTAGTTTTATTATAACAATCATCTAACAAATAGAACCAGAGATTTATCACGAACATTCTATGAAAAATTCCCCTTTTTTGTTTCACATTGACAGGAGCGATGAGTGACTGAAATTATTCTTAAAACTGGTTAGTAAACTTGAATTGAAAAAAAAATTGCTAAGATATATTTTCGTCAAGATTAAGTTATTTTGGTGAAAATTACTAGTGAAAATAAAAAAAGGATTTCACAGATTTTTCTCGGAAATGTTGAGGTTCTGCTAAATAGTAACCTCTACAAAAGTTGAAGATTTTTTTTAAAATCTACAATTTTATTGGATACTTTTTGATTCTACGACAAAAAATTATTAGGAAACAGGAACAGGAATCCGTCTAGGTAGGTACCACCCCAGGGTCGGTTATTCTGCCATGAAGGAATACTATGAAAACATTACTGTGTTTCAGTTTGAAGAGCACTGTGAGCTAGTGTAATCACTGGGCATAGGAAATTTCAGAACTTGTGTCTCAGGGTGACGTGCGCAATGTGGTGTTCACACATAAATGTTCTGGGTGACACAGCATGTGTTATGGGCAGACGTTGCACTTACCATCAGGTTATCATTTTGCCCTTTTCGTCACTTACTCCAATAAGTGTGAAGCTATATTATTCTAAATTAATGAAAAAAAAAATAAGTTTCGGTACAAACAATGAAAGTGTGTTATATTTTTCCGTACAACAGAATAATCAGCTTTTCAGTTTATAAAATTCCTACAAATCATCTAAAAATTACTGAAAAATTCATGGTTACAAAATAGAAATCTTTTTTTATTTATTATTAAAAATATAAAAATTTACATAACTGCACAACACAACCACAACAGAAAACCAACAATTTGTATTTTTACACAAATTCAATATTTGCTTTATAATTCCAAATATTCAACTTTACTGACGATGCGATAGAAAAACATTTGTTTAACTTTTTTAATTCACTGTTGTCCTACTTAATACGCATTCGAAGACATAGAGTAAGTATTTACGATAAGTTAGTTACATTAAGCCAGCCTACGAGACATTCGCTATGATTTATCGTCGTGAGATATAAAACATGATACGCCATATCAAACGCGACCTCTTACACGAAGTTTAGGTTAAGTTAAAACAAGAAAAATTAACAAGAGTATTTTAATGAAGATGGTAGAAATTAATTTATTATTCAAATCTAAGTTGATTTTTATTTCATCGGGTATTTGTAGTCTTCATCATCGTAGTTTGTTTCATATTGTGTTGCACATAACGAAACAGTGTCTTAGTTTCATATCTTAGTATACTATACGCATTAAATAAAACTTAAGCAAAGCTGCTAAATATTAAATTCGGTAAGACTTGTGTAAAACTTATACCCACTACTTCTTGATGTAATATCATCGCTTAACAGATGGTAATGAAACTGAAGAGAAGATATGGGTCATAGGAGCGCGATTCTGGAGGAATGGCATGCATGAATCAGGTAATTTCTTTATGAAACTTATTCGAGAAATTCTTGGCTTAAAGTAAAAAGGTTTATTGCGCATTCGTAGACTTTAAAAAGGCCTATGACAAAGTGGCGAGGAAATAATTCTAGTCGACATCGTCTATGTATGGGGTGCTAAGTATATGGAAGTTTGATACAAGCACTGAAATCACTCTAAGGATTTCGGGTAAACGGGGCTTACGCAGACAGACAGGTTTAACATCGAAAAATTATTAGACAGGGACGTGTAGCTTCGCCGGGCTGTTTATAGACAATTCGTAAAAGATTTGAGAGTGATTGGATTAAAAACATCAAATGCCTCTTATACGCTGATGATAAGGTTATATTAGCATCATCGAAGATAGAGTTGCAGGCGATGGTTAATGTTTCGCATGGTGCTCTAATAAGAAAAGGGTTGGAATTGAATGCAGATAAAACGTAAGTAATGGTTTTTGAAAGAAAAGGGAGTATGGCGGAGTGCAGAGTTCTTAATGAAATAGAAACCAACCCCAGAACAACGTTTACTGACACTGTATTACTATTTGGGTTCCACACGAGCTCACTGAAATAAACCTAATGATTGACTTGATGATTATTTAGACGTAATGAAACTGAATCGTTTTTGAAGAGATTGATAACTGGTGATGAAAAGTGGATCACGTACGATAAGAACGTGCGAAAAAGGTTATGGTCTCCAAAACCTATCCCCAAAACCCGTGTTTACTCGCAAGGTGATGCTATATTTGGAAGAGGTGGTAGGGTTGAAGATGGTGTCATTGGAAGGGCGGGCAGAACTATCGGTGTGGATCTCTACTGCCTACAACCGATGAGAATAAAGCAAGAAATTGAGAGAAAGCGGCCGCAATTGATCAATAGAAAGAGTGTCTTTCATCACGACAACGCTAGACCACACACATGTTTAGTCATAGTTAGGCTGGGAGGTTTTAATGCATTCACATAGCCCTGACTATGCACCTTTAGATTTCCACCTGTTTCGGACTCTTCAAAGTGTGTAAGGTGTAAGGTGTAGTGTAAGGTTAACATCAAGAGAGAACTGCCAAAACCTTCAAGAAAGCAAAAATTCATCGTAATGTAGGAAAGTAAGTTATTTGCTAAGATCCGCGTGCGAAATATAAAAATGGTGTACATTACCTCATAGACTCTACGACAGACCGTCTGTCGTAGAGTCTATGCCTTGACTTGATAATGACTCGTTTTGGGGCGAAACACGTGTCGTGTTCTCGACTTCAGTGGTGTATATTATCTAGTGGTAGTATTGTAGTGGTTGGTGGAGGATATCTGGTGGCGGTTCCTGGTGGCGGTGTTAGTTTGCTTGTGCACGCTACTGAGGGAGTGCTCTTCAAAAACTAGGTAATATACACCATTTTTATATTTTGCATGCGGATGTTAGCAAATAAACTTACTTTCCTTCAATATAATGGATTTCCGCAAGTTAACGCCTGATTCTAAACTATAAAAAGTCATTGATCAAAATGGCATATATATTGTAATTAAATATAAACAAGCTTTGGAAAAAAATGTCTTGAGTTTTCATATAAAATGCAAAGAAACTTTTTCCTCAACCTAATACAATAATTATTTTTTACTATTGTTCGATTGTACTAGGTTTATATCGGATTGTACCGCTTTCTAAATCGTTTGTACCTCAAGGGATAGGAGATATAGGCGTGTAAAAATATGGTATACCAAAATAAAGTTTTATGACTTTTATTCGATTGTACTGGGTTTGTACCGGATTTTACCGATTTTTAAATCGTTTGTACCTGAAGAGGGAAGGAGATCTTGGGTTGTAAATGTGGAATACCAAAATATTTTTTTTGACTTCTTTTCAATTGTAATGGGTTCTTACCAGATTGTACCGCTTTTTTAATCGTTTGTACCTTAAGGGGTTAACACATATAAGGGTACAAATATGTGATATAATAATAATTATTTTTTACTTCTCTCTCTATTATATGGCAAGGAATGTTGAGTCTGTTAGAAGAAGAAGCATGAAAATAAGATTAATGCTGTGGAAATAAAAAGTTTGAGAAGTATAGCTGGAGTGACGTTTATGGACAAAGTGAAGAACAGCGTGAAAAGGGAATGTCGTGCTATGGTAGATATGTCATTATGACAAAGATAGAGAAAGGGATAGATGGTTTGGACACGTAGAGAGGATGAAAGAAAGAAGTTTGACGTAGGCGAACGTATCACGATCAGATAGATGTCGTTTTAATAAAAGGCCACACCTAAAGTACCCGCAGCGGACGAGCTTGTATGAAAACACTATTGAAAGTAGATGAAGCCAAAGGGGTGCTTTTAGCTAAGAAATATTTCTTGAATAAAAACAAAGTTCTGTTGGTTTCCCAGTTCTATAGTTCCCTGCAAAAAATGGAAATATGTTCCGCTCATATTTGCTTGCGCATTTTTGCAATTTAACTTTGTTATCCTTATTTCAAATTGATTTCGGTAAAGCAACGCCAAATTCAATCTGAATTTAGCAAAGTTTGATAATTGTGTCGCAAAAAATGTCACACAGAAATAGTTTGAATGGTGTTAATAAATAACTCTGTTGTTAGCGTATCCTGCTGACTCGTGGGGTTTGTCATTGAATTCCAGCCTAAACTAGTATTTTTGCATCATGCAAGAAGGTCTGGATATATTTTTTTATGGTACGAATTGACGATACTAACAAAACATCTGCTCAAACGCATTCTGCGTCACCCAGAACTTTTCTGTGTGGCACCACACTGCACTAATCCCTATGAGCACTATAATCCCCTAAGACATCAGTTCTTAAATCTCAAATTCTTAGTAATTATAATAGCTCTCAGTGCACGTCAGATCGAAACACAGTAATATTTGTTTCACGGCAGAATAACTGGCCCTGCGATTGATACAACCTGCTAGTACCTAGACAGATTCTTGCATAGGAATCCAACCACTAGTAACAAATTAAGTAAGTAGTAATAACTCATGAACTATTTGCCGGTTCATCACACTTGCTGATATAACAAATACATCAATAATTGAAAAATTGCCTCCCTAATACCAATGCGAGAATATATGCGAGTTTCTGGTATCTCTGTCCCTACATCTGACCTATAATACCTTTTCATATGAGCGTTACCTACGAGTACATAATTTCTAGTTATTAAGACTGCACTATATCACTTTAGTTCAAATCGACCAAGAGAATACCCTAATCACTCACTTATCACTAAGTACTGAAAGATGTATATTATACATACATAAATCTATTCAGAGTTACAGAAACACAAATCTTCTTTTGAATTCTTTATAGTTAAACATTTTGACTATTTTTACCCGCATTAATAGAATTGTAGACTTAAACTTACTGTTAAGTTATTTTTTTATGTTCTACACATATCTGTTAATGCCTTTTACATATGTACACTCTCCTGCGACTTTGATTGTGTAGGATTTTCTAACAAGTTGATGGGTTTCGTAGCTTTTTATACCGGTTTTATACTATAATGACGTGTAAAGTAGCTATTAGGCGACCATATTTTTAATTAGGTAGGTAGGTAAGTAAGTATTTTTTATTAGGAAGGCATTAAAAAATATAACTAAAATTTTATATTATAATATTGTATTAAATGTTTTATTTTGTTCCGTACGTAAAAAAATATCTAAATCTTTTCCGAACGTTACAGCTGCAAAGAGCGTCGTGCAATGTTCACTTAGAATTTCCTCATATATAAAATCCCTTTGCAGAGTCGTTTATTTACATGGGTCATGGTTTAAACGTCACAATTCTGTAAAGTGCCCGTCGCATTGCGGTGTTGCAATAGAAAACTTATTCGCTCTAGTAATCGCAAAGTTTCTTTGTTGTTCTGTGTATTCACGAATATACAGTGTTACATTTACAACTGCGTTTTAAATAAATACTCAAAATTTGATAAAGGAAATGTAAATAAAATCCCTAACAGTACATAGATATATAGAAGAATATAATTTAGTGGAAAGTTATTTTTTTATGTTCATGTACCAATGTAGCTCCCTCTTTGTCTATTATTTACAAGTAAAGACGAACAGAAATATTTGTGATTTATACTTAAATACTATGTTTAACGTGTTTCATAAACTAAGCTTGGGCTTGGATATTTGGTATCTGACTTGCTTTCTATTCCCGTATAGACGTTTTTTAACTTTGCTATATTTATCAGTTCGTCGGTACGACATGATGTTTCATTCGATGCTCAATGATGCTCAATGCACTCTTCGCTCGAAATGTTTACATGTTTTTTTTTAAGTAAGGATGACAAACTAGGTCATTGATGGTCAATCGTCACAGTAGCACAAAACTAACCTCATCCGACGAATAATATAAATTAAGGCGGATCACCATGTAGATTAAGATGAGACTTCACTAGCAACTGGGTGCCTGATCCTCTTAGTTCAACAAATGCCATGTAATTATTTCTTATATTTACATGACCACTAATCATTAAAACATAACTAGATGTTACGGATTTCATCGCGTTAACTATTTACTTCTTTTATCGGGTTATCCCGACGTTTCAAGCGCTTTACAGCAACCATGGTCACGGGAGGACTGAGGCGCCAAGTTTCCTCTGTTCTTATGGTATGGTGGCGTTTTAATGGGCACGGCTAGGTTAAGGCCTACCCCACAATGATAACGCGGGTGCGGAGATGCGAAATAAAACTATAGCGCTATCACACTGCGCCCGCTCGTTAACTTTGATAGATGGTGGTGAGATTCACTGTTTAAATACCTGTAGTTTAAATAATAGTATTATGTATAGGGTCTTTTTTCTATACACAGTGTAATGTTTTTAGGATTCCGAATTAATAAAACATCTAAAAAAGCTAAAAAGTTATTTGTCTGTAACTACACTGTGAATTATATTTTACAGTTTATGGAGTTAAGGTGGCATAAAAAGGGACGTATAGAAAAGTACCAAAAATTAACGATCAAATACAAATCTTAACGCACGAAAGTAACGCTACCGTTGACTACAGACAAATATCTTTTTTTTTATCAATATTGCGCGCGATCTATAATCAGTCAAAACAAACACTGGATGAATCAACATTAAAAGTAGTATCGTAAGGAATTAATGTCGCAATAACACCGCGAAGAATCCCGTACGAAGAAATTATCTGTAGGGTCGAGGATTGTCTGTACAAAAATAATATCAGTAAAGAAAATTTGGAGGCGAAATAAGTCAAGACATTTTGTCTATGTTACGTCGAAGTTCTGTGCCGAAACTGAATCTTCTCAAAGACGAATCTCCGCGCAGATAAAGGAACGCTACGGTAGTAATGGATACGTCGGATTGTAATATCAAAATGCATGAAATGTTGTCGGACGTAAACATATGTAAAAAGGTCAACACAAACACAACTACCAACACGCTCAAAACAAATAACGGTCTAAAAAAGAAACACGCCGAAAAAAAAATCTAGACGCAAATTCGAAAATACCGTCTTTTGCCAAACCATTTAAGTTTAGGGGGTTACCCAAAATACAGAAACTTAATGCTCCACTACGTACAATAGTGAACCAGATCAATTCACCAACTTGCAGATTGGCTCAACATATGGCTAAAATACTCTCACCACAAGAGCATACACAAAGGATTCATACCATATTGTCAGTGAGATACATGAAACTTCTTTACTTGCAACGAAACTATGCCAAACTATATACTCAGTTTTTATGTCCAGTTGTTATTAACATGCCTACCTGTTGCAGACTGCATCTCGATTGTAACTAGGAACCTAACGGAGAACAACATGCCAGTGGAATATGTAGAAATACTTAGACATTGCCTAACATCTGGCCATGGTGTGGCAATGGACTCCCCAGTATCTCCTATTGTTGCTGACATATTCATGGATGTCTTTGACGAGAAACCCTCCGTACTTCTCCAGTAAATCTGAGGTTTTACAAGCGGTACGTACGGCACTTTCACAATTTTACCTTCTGATAAAATTACTGCATTTTTAGACCTCCTTAAGTCTATAGATTCTAAAATACAGTTCGTAATGGAGTTAGAGACGAATAACTCTTTAGGTTTTCTAGATGTTATAATAACTCGAAATCCCCGTAACACCTTGAGTCACACTGTTTTTAAAAACACCTATAATATTAGGTTTTTAAACGGTGAATCTCACCACCATCCATCACAGTTAGTTACTTCAGAGAGCATGAGGGATCTATGATAGTAAACACCTGGCCGCCGAGCTTCAGCACGTCAAGCAAGTTCTGCAAGACAACAAGTTTTGGATTCCGCGCCTACGTCGCAGTGACCGAGTGAAATCGGCCACAGTCATCTGTTGTCCTACCATATGTCAGAGGAGTCACTAACTAGCTAAGTGACCAAAGATAAATCAGTTTAACATCTGTCAAGTATAACATCCCTCTACAAGATGCAAGAGTATACAAGCTGGATTGTAATTGTGGTCTATTTTACATACGGCAAACAAAAAGATGAGTATAAGCTCTCGTTAAAGAACATATAGCTGATGTACATCGTTCGCTCTAGGAAGCCCGCAGTCTGTAGCCATGTGGATCATTTCAACCATTACATCAAATTTGATAAACCCCGAATCCTCGCAAATGAATACCAATTCCTACCATAGACGTTTCGCGAGGCTATTGGAATTATAAACCTCTCTAATTTCAATAGAGAAGATGGTTGAGTATTACCACCAGCTTGGGAACCTATAATTAATAAAATTAAATCAAAAACCAAGCATACCACAGCAAGACTTCAAGACAAAGTTAGCTCTTTCTGCGTAGATCGGACCAAAAATAATAATTAAAAGCTGAAGGTACTCCGGGTTGCCTATGACATCAGGACATCTGTCACATCAGTCCTCCCGTGACCACGGGTACTGTAAAGCACTCGAAACGTCGGGTTATAAAAAGTAAATAGTAACCGCGATAAAATCCTTAAAATCTAGTTTTATTTAAAAAACGCCATATGAGTAGGCGGTTTTTCGTCAAGGCTACCCATTACAATTCTGTAGACCACAATATACTAACTTTACGAGCTGCTCTTTACATTCTGCATTCTGTGTTGACAGCAGCTTTTAGAAATTAAAAATAATACGCGATTTGGTTAGTAGAATTTTTCAAATATTTGTATGGATCATTATTGAGTTTCAGTCTGAAGAGCACTGATAGCAGAGAGCTGTCGAGGGCGCGAGTGCGGCAAAATCACACTCTTCCAGTTAGTAGGAAATCGCGCAAACTCATTTCCAGCGCTATAGTTTCATTTCGCCGCACCGCGCCCGCGCTTTCATTGTGGGGTAGGCCATAACCAAGCCGTGCCCATTGAAACGCTCATAGGATAACAACGGAGGAAAGGTAGGATGCAGTGACAACAACACGGTGACAGTCCTAACACAGCCGGACTCGAAAGCCAATAATTTGTCTTATTCCAAAATTTTTGGCTCCGGCTGCGATTCAAACCCAGGAATCGCGGCGTAGAAGACAGATATTCGACTAGGCTACGGGGCCGTTAGGTCGCTAGTCGGTCGACAGTTTAATATAAAAAAAAATAAGTATTTACTGAAAGAAATTATTTTATAAAAATAATAATATAATTGGATAGTGAAAAATTCCCTAGACAGTTTGTTTTGCAAAAAAAAAAGTTTCAATTATATTTTTTTTATATTATATACTCGCTTTTATATAATTACCGCAACATGTAATACTCTCACCTGTCTCACTTAATAATTCTAATAGTCAATTTACGTAATACACGCAAAATTTTAAAATTCAATTATTATGAAAAAGCTAACTTTTGTTTTCCAAATTAATATAATAAAGTTCAACAATATTATAGTATAGATGATAAATTTCGTTTAAGTTATTAACAAAATAATTTACTTAACATATTTTGCATTCATAATTTAGGCTGATCAAACTTTGCATCAAAGCTTATAGCTTAGTTATATTTAAAGCTCTTAAGATGAACAAATAACTTTCCTGGAATAAAATTTAACAGGACGTTGCCCAAATTCGTCTAAAACCACAACCACTCAGGCGGGCTCGCTGTCTTCGAATCCACACCGTCGTCAAAACCTATCCTTGATAAAACATTCCGGAGTGAGAGTAATGTGTGATCATTTCATCATTATTAATTTTTGTAAAGAAAGTAATAGCATCAGTATCAGTGTCTTTTGGATATAACTGAGATAAGAAAAGTCATCGAAAAATTCCAGTTACTTCGTTAACCGATATATGAAACGTATACGAGATGCTAAAGGCCAACCTCCAAGCCATTAATCTTCCAAAATAGTATCATCTTCATCGATCATCCTATACTCGATGCGTGGTTTGCAGGAAATTATTTTAAGAAGGTAGTAAGTAAACAACATTTTTAATAACGCTTGACAACATTTTATAAAAATTCTCCGGGTACTGAATCATCATCCGTCGACTTCATATGGGTATAGGTTTACGCATTGTTCAGGCTTACTACATACAGGCATATTAATCTGTACAGCATTGAATTCTAATTTAACATACGCTTGACCGGGATGGGAACATTGTGAGAAACCTAGAAGAGCTAGTGTAATTACTGGGCATGAGAGACTTAAAAACCGATGTGGTGCCACACAAAAATTTTCTGGGTGATAAAAACTATGCGTGTTAGAAAAAATACTACGAATTTTAATGTATAGCCGACCACATAATTGCTTTGTCACTTTTGACAACAACTTCCAGTAATTTAAAAACTAAGGATCAGACTTTTATTCACGTTTTCATGAACGCAATTGGTTGAATGTAAGCCAATCAAAGCATTGGTTAAAAGTGTTTAAAGTTTCTTCCAAAGAAATAGATGTTATTTTTCTACTAATGTAATCTAAATGTCACTAGAAACTATGTAGTTTTAATGTTAGAAACCATTTAAAAATAAATTCCTTGTCATTACTGACAGTAGGCAATTTGAGATTAATTAAAATTTAAAATGTCACGTAATTTAAATACATCTGAAAGGGCAGAAATAATTTCATTACACAGATCGGAATATAACATAAGTCGATTTTGAGAGAATTAAACATATCACGTTACACGCTACGAATTTGGATTACACGCGATGCCGAAGTGGTCGATGTTCTATAGTAACGAGCACGCAAGGGAAATAATGAGACTTGTGTATGAAGAAAACGGCTTTACACATACAAGAGTATCTAGCTGTCACATTAATATTTTAGGCAAAAAAAGGCCTTGTAGTTTTGTGATGTGCAAACGAAATTCAACCTCAGGGTGGTAAAGCAATTATGTGGTCGACTATACATTAGTATATTCACCCGCATTAGAGCAACGTGTTGCGACGACATATTATAAATTATAAATATACTTAATTAATTATATATAAAGCCGTCCAAAACTATTTTTAAAATTATTCAAAAAAAGAATTAAAGCCGAACATAGATTTAAAATTATAATGTCTTTATTTTAATACCTCGACGTTATAGTATATTTCGTAACGAATATTGAATTAAAATTTGCTCAAAACTATTCAACAATCTATTAATATGTTCAAAGAAGACCAATTATGAAAAGTACATTGGAAATTAATTACAAATATTTCAATGTAAACAGTTTTTAAAAACAATGAAAATAGTACATATTTATTCTTTAAGTGGAGCGTGTTCGTGTATTGCATCAATCTTATTACTTCAATAAATCAAAAAGTATTGCTCCAAGAATTATAATATTAACGGGTAGAATGTCTATGCAAAGTTTGAACACTTAAAGTTTCAACCCACGGAGTGATACTTTCTGTCTTACAACTACAGGTGTGGAGGACGAGCAGGTCTAAGTACAGATATTAAGATGCATTATAAGGTCTAAAGGTATAAAGTCTCAAAGTATGGTCTTATGTTAGATATAAAAGCAATAATATTGAAGGTCTCTTAAGATGTAACAGCATTATTATGATAGACTTAAGATATTTAGAATATTGTAAATATTATCATATTAAACTTATATTTGTATTTATTAATTATATCAAACTTACCCCTTGGTTCATTTATATATATGTATCATATATATGTACGAGTAAATTACGGTTACCAACCCGCCTGCCAAGCGCAGTAAACTAATTTTTTTTTATTGGATTAAGTGATGAAACGAGCAAAACGTCCACCTGATGGTAAGTGCAACGTCTGATCATAACAAATGTTGTGTCACCCAGAACATTCTATGTGACCATCACCCTGAGTCATCAGTTCTTAAGTCTTATATGCCCAGTGATTACGCTAGCTCATGGTGCATTTCAAACCGAAACACAATAATGTTTGCACACTACTGCTTCACGGCAGAATAACTGGCCCTGGGTTGGTACCAACCTAGACGGATTCCTGCATATGAATCCTTCCAACTTTATTGAGCAATCACAGGCAGACACTCTAGGTTTATTTATTTGTACAAATTTAAAACACAATTTCAAATAAATATTTGCAACTAATATAAAATACGTAAACGCAAACAAATTTAAAATTATGATTTCTTATATTTACGCGAAGATTACTCATACATTAAATGAAAATAATTGTATGTATATAATTGCGTTTTTAAATTTAAAATTTTCACCACGATAATTTGCTAGTTTGTGACAATTGCTACGAGTTCAATACAACATCAATTCAGACCATTCTATCAACAACATACAGAGTGTTAAGATGCGATATAGGGCAGACCTGATATAGGCAGACAATTGCTACGAGTTCAATACAACATCAATTCAGACCATTCTATCAACAACATACAGAGTGTTAAGATGCGATATAGGGCAGACCGGGGATGGTTGACCACGTTTTTGGTTATAATTTTTTTTTTAAACTATTGTCTTTATGTTAATGAGAAATATTGTAAGCTGTGCCAAATTTCAAAGTGAATATTATTAAATAAAATCAGTATTTTTTTCAGTTTTAGGAAACCTCTCCGTGATGGTCAACCTGCCCCAATGCTGGGGTAGGTAGACTAGTCAACTGGGAGCAGGTTAACTTAAATTACGGGATGACAAAATTTAATGTGTAATAAAAATTTCACAGAAATATTCTTGGTGACACGGCATTTCTCATTGGCAGACGTTGCACTTACCATCAGGTGAACGTTTAGCTCTTCTCGTCACTTTATCCGATAAAAAAGTCATTAGTTTTGCAGAATTCTTCGCAGACGGGCTTATAATTGAATGATTAATTTTTATCTCAAACTTTCATTTTTTTTCGTAAACCATAAATATTTTCGAAAAACAACAAGCAACATATGGATCATAGTCAACAAACCGCAATACGCAATTGGCTTACCAACCCCGACCAGAGCTTCTGCCTTCAAAAATTCACTAAACTATAATGCTTTGCATAATAGTCATAATACGTATTTGTATACATTTTATAATAATTTACTTTCAATTTCAAATTAAATTTCGAATTGCCTGATTCGTTTTAACCGAAACTTATATACATAAATAGCTCTAAATAATGTCGACAAATATTTTAAACACTATTTCGATACTGTCTATGCTGTTAGAATTTTTGGGTTAAACCTAGAGGACCTGGATTATGTGCACTGCAATTTTTTTTCAGAGTTATGGATTATTTTTTCGTAAGTTCACTACACCGTTATAAAGCGGTTCCTAAATAATACCTTCCTCCAAAATTTTATTTATATAGTGCCGTACAGGGTCCATAAAATGGCTATGACCTACGGACTGGCGGACAGGACGATTTTTACTACGCATTCCTAAAAAGAGCTCATACACGTGACAGACATGAAGCTTATAGAGATATTTCATTAAAATCTATGTATGTATTAATGTATCTGTACATAATTATTAGATTAAAAACTATTTTTTTTAGTTTGTGACATCACACTCACATTGAGACATAAGTTCTTAAGTCCCACATTGATCACAGTGATCACTCCAACTTACAGTGCCATAATTTTTTTTTTTAACTTACGATATCTTTAATATCATTTAATTGATTTCTATAGTATATATTAACAAAGGATTCGTATTTCTTTTCATTATAGAAATTAATCATCTCATGCCTCTTGTACAACTGCAGTATTTTGGAAAACTGTCAAATTTTATATAATTTTATAAAAAGTCGGTATATTTAGTAAAAATAATAAAAACGCTTTACAGCGACTGACTAAATATTGTGGTACATAGCGTCAAATCCTTTTAGGTATTTCTAAAGTCAGCACTTTTTATAAATAATAATTTTATTTTCTTTGATATGAAAGGTTAAAAGGGCTTTTCAAGTCTAAGGGATCAAAAATATTTTATAAGATCAGAGTTATCATACAAATATATAAAATTGTAAACGTACTTTTTTGGTCTGACTGTCTGAACGGATTTAACACGTGAAACAGATTATACTCGTATATAATAACTCTAGAACCAACTTAGACTATTAATCTTGTTCCTTTCACCGGTTTTTATATTAGGAACAGTTTTTCAATAATATTCTACAGTACGTCTATGGTATAGATAATGAAAAACAAATTACTCAAAAAAACTGACAATCCGGTTTGTCTCTGAGGTGGTTTATTTTGGGCTTATTATTAGAACCGGTGTAGATAGGCGCTTTACAAGCCTAACAGCTACAGAGTCTTAAAATGTATGAGAATGTTCTTTAAAACCGTCCAAAAGCTTTTAGCAATACATTTTAAGACTTTTCAATTGTCATTGACTGCATTAAGGCAACTTGTCCAGACTCTATGGAAATGTTAATCGCACGATAATATTTATGGTTTTTATTAATATTTTGTAAAGTATGTCGGATTGCAAAGTTCTGATTGAAGGAGAAAGAGTGGAACAAGTGAAAGAGTTTGTGTACCTGGGTTCTAAATTTACGAGAGACGGAAAGTATGACTGTGATATTGAGAGAAGAGTATTAGCAGGAAATCAAGTGAATGGGGCTCTGCATAAGTTTATGTGTAGCCAGAACGTATCTAAAAAGGCACGACTGGCTGTACATAGGGGAGTTCTGGTCACCACACTAATGTATGGTAGTGAATGCTGGGTCTGGCAGAAGAAGCATGAAAGTAGGATTAACGCTGTGGAAATGAGAAGTTTGAGAAGTATAGCTGGAGGAACTCTGATTGACAAAATAAGAAACAGCGTGATAAGGGAACGTTGCGGTGTGGTTGAAGATGTAGTGAAAAAGATAGAGAAAGGGATGCCTAGATGGTTTGGACACGTAGAGAGGATGAATGAAAGGAGATTGACGAAGCAGATTTATGAGGCAAGTGTGAATGGGAAAGCCGGTAAGGGTCGAGCTAGGCTTACGTACCACAATCAGATCGGTGAACTTTTGAGGAAAGGTCACGTTAAAAGTATCCGCAACCGACGAGCGTGTGTGAAAACGCTAATGAAAGTAGAAGAAGCTAAAGATGTGTGTCAGGATCGTAGCAAGTGAAAAGATGTGGTCTTTGCCTATCCCTATGGGAAAGAGGCGTATGTATGTATTAATATTTTGCCGTTATGTATATTTATTGAGTTGTGATAAAACAATGCGAATATTACTTTTTTGTAAATAATATACTTAAAGAAAGATTTATTTGATTTATACAGACGACCTTTCAACCAGACTATGCAGCTTGCTCTTTGAAATATTCCAAGTGTACTTCGTAGCTGCAGTCCATCACTAGTGCATTATCAAACATAGGTCACCCTTAAAGATTGATGCAAAACACTGTTTCAAGCCGTCTAAATAAATACACTTCGTACACACTGGGACTGGTCGCTCCATCTAGCGTGACCGTTTGACGCTACATTTATAAGTACAAAATTGCTTCTAGAACAACTTTTTTCTCAACTGCCATTAATTCTACAGGCTCAGATAGACTACGTCCGTGTCTCGACGTGGGTCATGTTATATAATAAGAGTGCGTGCAACTCAGCACACGTGACTGAAGTCAAACTTATGTTTATTAGAAATATAATTAAAATAAATAACCATGAATTAACAAAAATATTATTCACTGTAAAACATCTGTAAAATAACTGTACAGTATTTATAAAAGTAAGTTAATAGTAAAGTAACAGCCTATAAATGTCACACTGGCGAGCGCAGGTCTGGTCTCATTTCTAAGAGGGTTTTATATCCGGGAAGAATCCGCCACACTGCACCAGTGAAATGCACACAGTATTCAGATAAATATTTATTATGGATAACAGAAACGTTGCACGCAAACGTTGCACTCAAATTCGACCTTAAAGTTTTACTCTCATCGCGCCAAAGACATTTTTCTTTAATAGTATAAAGCCCTTTACGCCTGGTCGTGTGTATCTAATTGCAACACTGTATGTTAGAGTCGTGTCCTCTTTGATTGCTGCACTCTGTTAAGGTATCTTGGCAGGGCCAACCGAAATGCAGTAAATCACTTCTTCCGACCACAACTAATCGACAAAATTATTTCAATAAAACCAAACAATAATAGGTGTCCATGAGGTTTTTTTTTTGTTACTGAAAGGGCTGTGCTTGGATTTTTATACAGTAGAACCTGAGAAACAAACATCGACAGAGATAGTACATGGTCGTATTACGTCGGTGGAGGTTAATGAAAAAGTATTGTATTCTTATTTACTACCAGCACCAATTAAAAAAAAAACATTGTACAAGTATGGGCAAGGACTTCAAAATATGGAGTTATTGCCGTCATTGTTAAACAAAGGCCGCTGATACATTTTGTATTTTGAGAAATAGAAAAAACTTAAAAATTCTTATACTTCAATTGTTTGCAACCATAACACCACACCATGTGATAATAAACTGGACAAAAAATTGACGTCCGTGTGGCCTAATGGTCAGAGTACGTGAGTTTTATGCTGGAGGTCCTGGATTCGTATCCCAGCCAGAGATAATACTTGTGAAAAAAATACAAATTGTTGGTTTTCGAGTCTGGTTGTTATGCTTGTAAAATTTATGTCAGTCAAACGCACCTGAGAAACTCTAGCGAAGGGGATTTTTTTTTAATAAAAACGCAATAACTAACAAACACGAAAGGGCATAAACAGCGGTCTCTAAAGAAGGCAATACCCGAGGCTCTTCTAACAAGGAAATAAAAATGTACGTATATTTCCTATTTAAACATAATGAAATCGTTGTAAAAATCTTAAAAATGAGAAAGCTGCTACTTTTACTATTATATAAAGCCTGCTGAAATATATTCGATTTTAGAAAACAGGAAAAGAGTTCGAACATACTTTAGGTTTGCTTTGTTATTACACACAAAACTTCATCACATTGTTTTCCACGACGGACACCACGTTGCAATGAAAGCGTAAACAGCGGGCCTCTCGGGAAGACAATAGCCGAGGCTTTCGAGCAGTGAAGGAGTGTTCTGCACTGACTCATGAAAGTCCTTGAAGTTTATCACCCCGTCTAGATCTACATCCATTCTCTTCAGCATTATATCCACCAGTTCCTATAAAGTAAAGAATATTTTATTTATCAATTTGATTTATATTATTGATTATATTTCAATTTGTATTTTTATAATTTCAGAAACATGTCTCCTCATAAATTATTACAAAATATTCAAATTTCTTCTTCTTCTTTTTTTTCCTGGCGATTAGCTACCGAATCGAGCTCTTTTGCCAATGTCGAGTAATAATTTGATTTAATTTACTCAATTTCGATCGAACGTGATATGATTGACGAGTTGGCTTTTACCGAAATTTTGCTGGACTGATAGAGACAAAACGAAAGGTAAAACTTCGGTCTTAAATTTAATTTTTAATCACCGTACACACACTTCCACAAAAACTTGCTGTATTAAAGAGTTGCGTCAAAAGTCGTAGTTTTAAGTCTTTAATAAACCAGCTATTAGAAACTGTATCGAAAGTTTAATGACAAAAGAAATAGTCCGTTAATTATTTATTGTAGAGCCAAAACAGTTTACAAAATACAACTAATCATAGTTATATATTTGTATTAAAGAAAACATATTTGTTTAAGAAATAAATATCGACGCCATCTACGGCCAATCGTATGAACTGAAGGACGCTTTCCATGAACTTAAGACTAAACTAAACGTATCAATCATCATACGGTAGAGGGAGTCGAAATATTTTATTCAAAACAAACCCGAGCCATTCGACGAGAATTCATTAATTCAGATGTTTATTTTAGATGGCGAAATAACGTACGTAACTTTTGACTAACTTAACTGCGTAACTGCGTACAAATACTTCATGGAAATTTACTCATGTAATGAAAATAATATTCTTAATTTGTAGTATTGGAAAATGAAAGAAACATACAAATACCAATATAGATCACCTGTTAGATTACCTTCACTGCTTCTTCAACGTCATCGTCTCTGGAAGATTTGGCCAAGCTTTTCTTCATTAATTGATACATGGTTTCTCGTCTTAAATGGCCTTCGCCCAGTAAATCATAACACTGTAAAAATTAAATAATAGTTTTAATATGACTTTAACAAAGCTATAACACTAACCATCAGAATAAAGGGAAAGGTGTGCTTGGATGGTTTAGACACGTCGAGAGGATGGACGAAAGAAGATTGACGAAACAGATTTATGAGACCAGTGTGGCAAGTCGGTAAGGGTCGAACATACCACGATCAGATCGAAAATGCTATAAATTTAAGGCATGGCCACGTCAAAAGCAACCGCAATCGACGAACTTGTATGACAAAGCTCTTAAAATTATAAAAGGCTCGATAAAGAAATAAAAACGATATTTCTATGATTGCCACATTACTTAGAAGAAAACACAGCATGCACTGAAGAGACCGCTCCTTTCTTAGAGATCGACAGAGCACACACAATTCTTCTGATGTTGTGGATGTTCATGGGCGGTGGTAATCACTAACCATCAGGTGAGTCGCTTGCTCGTTAGGCTTCTTTTCTATAAAATATTTTTTTATAGACCAGCATTTTCTTACGAGTTTGAATAATTAATATAATAAACAAGAATGATAGGCGGAACCAGAAAGCAGTATCTTCACAACTACGATATACAAAAACAATATAAGTATTCCAGTAAACAATGACACGATAAAAATCTGTTAAATCAGATGTTCAGCAGTTAGTTATACAATAGATAATACACAATCTGCACCCTCGCCACTTGGAGTTAACATCATAACAACGTGTTGATTGGTAATTTGAGACATACGATAAGTAATATGAGTCGTATATAATTACTGGGCATATGAGACTTATGAACTGATGTCTCAATGTGACCAGCGCAGTTTTAGAGCGAAATATTTTGGGTGACACAGCATCTGTAATGGGCAGACTTTGCATTTACCGTCAGATAACTGTTTTGCTCGTCTCGTCATTGCATTCAATAAAAAAAATATGGTTAAGAACCAGGAATCAAATACATATTAGGTAAAGATAAGACCTTGTCTTGCAGCATTGTGTTATGCTGATACAACTTTTGTTGTATCATGATTAGTCAGAGTCTTGCTTCCGATAACCGATAAGATACACTGCAATAGAGCTTCGTATTAAGACAATGTTTTAGAATTAAACATTGATGCCTTACTAACACTATAATTGCGAAAGTAACTCTCTGTCCCCCTGTCGGTCTGTACGGTTGCACCTTCTCACGGTTTAACCGATCTTGACCAAATTTGGCACGGATATAACTTGTATTCTAGAGACAGATATAGGATACTTTTTTATCCCCACGGGATATTTAAAAACCTTATATCCACGCAGCCGAAGTCGCGGGCACCAGCAAGTTATAAATACATGTAGCCGCTAGTCTTAAGTCTTTTTGGAATAAACGGTCGTTGAGACAACTTGTATTTTTAAAAATTTCGGCAACGCTACAGAACTTAAATAGACACAAAAATATTAAAACTAACCGTAAAAGCATAAACAATGCGCTCTTCCAAACTCCCTCGCAGGTACAGCGATAATGCTTTCGCAAATGTTGCCATTGTAACGTAAGGTGACGTGCCACGATCCAAAGCGACCATCACTCGTTCCATCATGTACGAATCTGTCATGCCGAGACCGGTGTGCAAAACGTCTTTAAAGTGAGCTCTAAACAAACGTTCTTTATTAAAATTTCTTAGCTTATTCATTCAGAGATATTAACGCTTTAGTCTTCTATCCATGACTACGTTTTACGAAATATAATATTGTGTAATATATTAAACTGTAACAATATATCATAAATAATTATAAATATATGAAAAGTATATAGATGGAAAGTAGTATAAATGTATTTGTAAATAAATTAATACACGTTCAATTTATAACATACACGAAACACCTTAAAACACCTACAATGCAATCTGTTTCAGCCATTTTAAAGTCATCCGCAATGACCAGTAGTACCAATAAATATTAATGAGACTGAGTCTCTGGTAGGTGTTTTGGCCACAATGAAATTTAAATTCATGTTTTGGAATATCAATTTTGCTTATAAATGTCATATCTAAATGTTCTTTTCAAACTAAAAACTTATTTTATGTTTTATACCGTACACACTCAAAATATTGTTATTTGTTTTAATTATACTGGAACATTTTATATTAATTGTTAATTCGGTCTTCACTGCACTTGTTCTAAGAGTAATCACGACGGAACTGAAGACATGTAGATAAACGTACTCAAAGATGTTACGGGAACATATGATGATGATGATGATGATGTTCTCCTAGCCGATTTCGACCACGGCGACAACTTCCGACTACTGTCGAGAGCCATCAACTGCGCAGGAGATATTATAGTGCCACAAGTGTACGCGCAAACACAGAGGCACTCACTCGTCCCAACCTACACGCGCCCGATGTAACGCTGATGCTATAAGATCAGAGGTAGGCTAGGATGCAGTGTCAGAAACACGGGGACAAACACAACACAACCAGACCCGAAAACCAACAATTTATGTTTTAGCACAAATGTTGGCTCCGGCTGGGATTCGAACCCAGGACCCGCGGCTTAGAAGTCAGGTACTCTGACCATTAGGCCACGCGGTCGTCAACAGGAACTATTAACGACTAACGGTTGACTTTCACTCAATGCGCGCAAGATTTGCTAAATGGATCCCTGCAAAAAGGCATATTCCAGCAGTGGACTACCCTATACTGTACTTATCATTTAAAATATAATGTTATCAAACCGTTTGTGATTATTGGATTTTTTGTCGTATTTTGCACGCGTCGACTCGTTAAGTTCAAGCGTTTTCCCTGACTGAGGTCGTCTATATTTTATTGATACTGAAATTGTAGGACAATAAAAGCACACAAATATCAAGATGACATTTCCAGGAGCACATCTGATTATTCTATATTTCTTGGACGCCATTTAGTCTCCACTCATGACAGCTCCCGAAAAACTTAACGTATAAACACCATTTTTTTAGCTTCAGAATCATGGTGAGTAGAAGTCTATTGAATATAATTAGTCTAATCCTTGTGGTATGTTTATAAAAAATATATTTTATGTAAACATAATTTTAAATTCAACATTATAAACATCAATATCATGACAATAGTACTTTATTTTCAGTTTGCAATGGTAAATCATCAATAATTTTACATTTAAAACATTTTTTTTTTAAATTCTGTTCATCTGTTTAATTCTTTTCTTTTTACGATTCCAAGTTATAAAATCAACAATTTGATAGAATCCTAATCTACTGAACGTGTTAAAATTAATACGCAGCGTGTTTTAATAGACAACTCTGAGAGATGTGGACGACATTGTATGCTAACTTGCGTCATCTTGAATCTGATATGACCAGCACAAACTGTTTCGAATATCACGTCATTGCATAATTGCTCTCAGTAGTTACCTGGATATTAAATCCGACGCAGCAGGCTTTTCGTCTCTCTTCTGTATTTTGAAAAATATAACCATGATCTCTGAAAAAAAATACAACGATATTTTTTTTATTTTATATGAGATAGCGACGAGACGAGCAAAACACCTGATGGTAAGTGCAGTGTCTAATAAACAGTGTGTCACGCAGAACGTTTCTGTGTGACACCACAATGCGCCCGTTCTTAAGACATGAGTTCTTAAGTCTCATGTGCCCATAAAATACACTAGCTCTCAATTTCATTCAGACATATGTACATACATAGTCACGCTTCATTCCCATTGGGGTAGACAAAAACTACATATTTCCACTTGCTACAATCCTGATACACATCTGCCCCTCAGACATGACGCAGAAACCAATATTTAAGTATTACACAATGAAGTCAAAGTTCAAAACACATTATTTTTTTGTAACAACGTCCGTGGCATTCTGTGAAACGCATAAAATGTATTGTTATATCAAAGTATTTTTATTGATTTTTGTAAATAACGAAACGTGTAATATATTTTTTATGATTTTTTCGTAAAAGTTGCCATGTGGTAGGTTGCGAGTGAAAGAAAACATCTTAAGGAAACATGGTTGTCTGAGAAATAAAAAAAAAATCGAAGACATGTAAGGTCGCCACCCCCATTGGAACAGCGTGGTGTTCTCTTGCCAACTCCAAAACTCTATAAGAAATGTGAGGAGGCCTGTGCTCAGCAGTGGGACATTAGGCTTTTATTTTACTTTACTTTTTAAATATTCCAGTCACGTATGTATGTATGATCGCCAATTCGGTTGCCAAGCGTGGCAATCGTATTAATTTTTCCGAACTTGAGTGACAACTAGCAGTGGACTCTACATGCTGATAATAAGGATATAGTTGTTCGGCTAACATAACTAGAAACATCCAACGGCAGAAATGTTGTTGGCAAACATAAATCTCGATCTTAAGGTCCAAATGCAGTTGCACTGCCCCACATTATTTACATGAGTTTGTATGGAACAAGACGCACCTGAGCAACGCGGCAGGCACCTTCCGGCGCTGCCATTTTGACATGCATGACTGACGCTTCACATTTTACAAAATTAAAGTAAATATGAATACTTCTACATCGGTGTCGTGTTAATCATTTCGAGTATCAGGAATGAAAACTGAATAGGAAAGTGAAACGTTCTCGCAGCCGACCATTATGTCACGGGCAGCGCCGCGCAACTGCGTTTGGTGCTTTAGTAGGTAACATTGTCATCAGTCAACAATAGTCATGTAACATTCTAGAAACTTTTATGAAACACTGTAGACGAATAACTAGATTAAAAGGAAGCGTACGTTCCAGCTCGTCAAACGTGAAATGGGTATCCTTTTGAATTTCCGCCCACATGGCTCCATGTTTCTTCCTAAATCGTATTTCTTCCATAGGATCTAAAGATGAATCTAGTGATGCAGACATTTTTTTATGATTTATATAACAATTTTAAAATATAATATCTGGTTTTATCTATTTTTTTGACAGTTGTAAATAGTGATAGTTTGTGTCAAAAAATCAAAAAAATTAAATATTTGAAATATTCAAATTCAGTGTGACCACGTTTTATTTGCATTTTTGTGTAATGTTTTATTAAAGTACACACATAGACACGTCATCCCAGAAGATAGCTAACTAACAGAAGGAAATATTGGCTATAGTTCTTATATTGGATATAGTTAAACTTAAGGTCCAAATGCACATGCACATACAATAAAAAAAATCCTGTAATAACATTAAAAAACTAAGAAGATTAAGAGAATATAAACGAACGTGGTAGCTCAGGGGCTAGGCGCTCGCTTTTAATTTCATAGTACGCGAGTGACCTGGGTTCGATTCCCGGTGCCGGCACCACTAAAATTGTTAATTGCAATTTTAAGTGCTGACTTACCACGTGCTCGGGGGTGAAGGAAAACGTCGTGAGGAAACCTGCATGTCTGAGAAATTAAAAATATTTCGAAGACATGTGAAGTCCGCCAACCCGCATTGGAGCAGCGTGGCAGATTCTTCCTAGCTCCAAAACCCTCTCAGAAATGAGAGGAGGCCTGTGCTCAGTAGTGGGACATTTATAGGCTGAAACTTTACTTTTTACTTTTTTCGGGCCGTAGGACAATATATCTGTTCAGGCTTAGCTGTACGTATAGGTTTAACCACTATTGGATGCGACATTCGGGCATTATCTTTAGGTAGAACTATCGAGTGGCGATCAGCGCGGCATCTCTCCGGCTATTCAGTCTGAATCAGTATCCTCTAAGTAAACTTCTTATTTCCTGCCGCTACGAGTACTACATAATACCAATTTTCACAAGAGTTCTATGGAAGTAGTTGTGCTGTTCACTTTGGGACTGCGTTACATTGATCTGCAAGGTTCGAACCAGCAGTGACCAAATGATCATTAATTTTATCATTTGTATAATAAACGGGGTGGCTAATGTCGTTTTCACGCAGCTGAGTTCCTAGACATTTACTAACACAACACTACAGAAGTTTATTCAGAAAAAAACTTTCTCAGTATCGTAAATGCACACAATGAAAAGTGATACGTAACAATGATTTATGTAGTCATGAAGCGGCCTGAAACACGTTTAAAAGTGCATTAATGCTGTAACATTTTTTTTATTGTCTATGCATAATTTCAATTTTTATTAAATCTTATACTTTAAGAGAATTCTTGTCTATGTATATAGATATGTTATTGATTTTTCAAAAACGGTTTAATCGATTTGAAAGAAATTTTGTATTTACATAAAGTTTTACTTACCAAGTTGACCCGTAGGTTTCATTTCCGAACATATAACAGTTTTTGAGTAAATAACCTACATCTACCCTTTATGTGGCCTTTAAGTTGTAATAACCTACAACTTTAAGTTGTAATAACCTACAACTTTAAGTTGTAATATTAGTTACTTAACAATAAATGACACCTCATAACATTGTTGAAATGACAGCAAGTAGCGTCTAAAACATATTCTCACATGCGTCCAAAAACATTATATTTACATGATATCTTTGATAGCCTCACACAGCGGTAGAAACAGCATATGTACTGTCAAACGAGAAAATCTTGTACATAGGTGATTTCTTATAAACGCCTCTAACTATTTTATGAGATTTTACATATTAAATAATATAAGTAAGTATTTTTAGTATATTATATAACATTTATGCCGTGTGGTGGCGGCTCGTTAAAAGAATACTACCACTCCATCTCATCCAATGGATCTCGTAAAAGGCGAGTAAGAAATTAAACTGCACTGTGCACCCAACAGCGCATGGTGGCGATGGGCTCACCACCTATGACACCAAGTGCATTATATTGTTTTGGTGAAACGTGGATTGTGGCAGTCATCTGTTTTTGCAGTGAGTGCCCAGTCTCTGACTACCCTTTATGGGATACAGACGTGATCTTATGTATGTATGTATATAACATTGGAAATGAACTGGCGAAGCTCGGTCGCCTAGATACTAGTTATGAATCACTACATATTTTACATATTGTTATAGGATATAGGAAAAACAGAACTTTCATTTTAATTAATTAAACTTAACTGTCCTATTTCATAGCATATTCATATTTTAGCAGCCATTTTTCAGAACATACCTGATATAATATTCTGTTAATTTAAGCTCGTAATTTGCTTACTAAATATAATCAATTTATCTAGATAACAGCGGATACGGCCCAGCCCAGCCTGGCAATTAAGGGCACAAACTTTCCCAGGACGACCCCAAAAAGATACGTGCCAAGTCATCCCATTTTCCTAACTATGGTTGCTATTACAGTTTCAATAGGGCAGACTTCATAAAGAATCCCCAGGTAAGGTCAGGCTGCTTTGAAATCCTTGACCTGGAAATCATACAATTGTATAGTTTGAGTGATGTCCGTAGAGAGGAATGACAGACTACAAATATGACATTTACTTTACTTTCGGGAGGGATACGGTTTTTCCAAAGCAAAGTGGGGTTTCTCATCAATAAAATCCTCACTGACAAATGTAGAAGTATCTAAAAAATATAAACTCATTTTCTTATAACTTAAACCAGAGGTTCCCAGACTTTTTTTCTCATAGACCACTTTGAAAATTTCGCTGGTTCCGGTGAACTATAACTAACTAACCCATTTTTTGGTCAGATCCCCGTCGAGTCTCGCGTGGTCCCCCGGGGACCACTTTGGGAACTAAGGACTTAGACTAATAAAAAACTGTAATTTTTTAGCTCCACGTTAATTTTATATCTTGATATATTCTAATTTCACTTCTGTACTATTTATACATATATATTACTGTTTGCAAACACTTTTATAACTCACGTATTCGAAACATATTGCCACCCAAGTTCATCAACATTTTTGTAATTATTACTTGATTTTTCTATTACAATAGTTTAGTGACTAGCTTTAGCACCATCAGTATTTATAAAACCTTACGTTCTTCTCATATTTTTGAGTAAATTTTTCGTAAATCTTTGGAAAATAAAGCAAAGAAAACTGTTAGTAAATTTTGTAATCATTTAACACGTTTTTCTTGCACCATTGCTAAATATCTTCATAGATCTATTACAAAGGCCAGGATTAAGCTGTTGTGTAAGAATATTATAGAACCATTACTCTTAGTAAAACATAATTTAGTTCTTGGAAACAAAACTTGGTATAATATTGATCGAATATAATAGTTTAATAAAATTTTAGAAAAGCCTACTACTGTATTTTCTTTACATAAAAATTATTTATACTCAAGGGTACTTTAAGAAAACATCTGCAAAATGTATTAATTTTAGAACCAGAAACATACACTTTATGGATTCATTACTAATAACCGCCAAGAAGAATAATTGCTTTTTTTAAGAAGGTTTTTTTAAGCAAATTATTTATTATATATTGGTTATTTTTACCAAATAATTATTTTATCATTTCTATTATTAACATACATAGAAAGTTTTCAACTAGATGCCGCCACTTGTACTTTAATCGACGATATGGTTAGACCTGCCGTCAATTCAGCGTAAAATATAGATACGATCCCTGTGTACAAAATTAGTTTATATTCCAATGTATAAGTAATAACACATGCTGCATTGTACTGATTTATTAAGATATTAAATCAAAAGACAGAACAATATATTAATAATAGCTATTAATAAGAAATATGACAAATACGACATTATAAAATAAATACACAAGAAAGAAAGAGTATACTATAAAATGAAATACAATAAAATAAATAGATTAAACTTAACCAAAGGGGAGCCACCTGCAGGGGAAGTCAAACCAGCCGAGGATTAGGGGGAAATGGAAAGCAGCGACTTCTGCATTTGACCAAAAAAAAGGCCCTTCATAGAGCCCCAGCCGCTACAGATATCCAAAGTGACTGACCGGACTAATCACTGGAACAATGACCAAGGTCAAGATATTAAGTTTTCTTGTCGATTTCGGTTTTTACGGAGTTCTCGTAATATGGAATATCATCGCCATCTTCATCATCATCATTTTAGCCTATCACTATTTCACTGCTGAACATAGTCCTCCCCTAAAGATTGCCACAAAAGTTTGTAGCTATCATTTTGGGGGGATTTTGCCATACCACGCTTCGCTAGCGGGTTCGCTTCGCCAGTATATTTATTCAGATTTTCCAAGAAGACGCTGCCTCTATCTACTCTACTTTCCACTTTTGCGACACCCACGAGATGAGATAGGGTGGTAGATTCTCTTAAGCCGCCACCACACACAATATAAATTAAATGAATATTATAATGCCGACAAAAGCCTTGACTGTAAACATCCATCAACACTATTTGCAGCGTATTTACAGCGAGGCGTAGAGGTTAGAGTACCTGACTTCTACGTCCCAGGTACTGGGTTCTGCCGATTCTGCCATTAGCTGAAGTCAGCTTTTTGGCATTCTAAACAATGAAGTGAGATTTGATGCCAATTATACAACAAACGTTACTAACATAATATTATAAGCGAATGCTGCGTTTCACTATAACTCGAATTTGAATAAAATTTTTTAGTCTTTGTTAGTTAATAAGTTTAATATTTATTCATTATAATTGTTTTTCATAAACTCCCGCCTTTTTACATTCATGTATACATTTGTTACTTTTTTTATTCATCTCGCTTGTAACGTCATGTTAATTTTTTATTACCCCCTCAGATTTTGGTAACATTTAAAAAAGTGTCCTTTAAAAGTTTTCGATGTGATTAACTATTGGTAATAAAAATTACTGCTGCTAGATAAAGTAATTTATATCTGATTTATGTTGATATTAGAGAGTGAATGAAAAAACGTAAATGAAGATAGCGACATACGAGACTGTTTTACCGACTTATGAATGAGCTGTTCGTTCATCGAGCTTTGACGAACTTCACATTTGTTTTGAACAACGATACTTGGTGCGCATGGTAAATGTTAACTTTCGACTCTTTTTCCATTCTTTATATTAACAAAATTGTCGGGTACATAGGTTTTCTTACAATTATTTCCTTCCACGAAGAGCAAATAATAAATTTATTCTTACAATTTTTTTTTAAGTTGGGCAATATTTGATATCAAATTTAGATTTGATGTCAGAGAATCATGATAACAAAAATTCTACGACTTCTACGATGCGTTTATCATAAAATACTGGTTATGGACATAATAATTATTCGTACTACAAAACCCAATACTTTTTTTTTCAAAGTTTATTTATATTTTATATGTGCCAATTTTTTCGATTACTTTTTGCCATCTTGAAGGTAGTGGCATGATACCGTTGCTGACAAGTAGTTTTGGCAGTCCTCTCTTGATGTTAACCTAACACTACCTAAAGAATTCTGAAGACACCATAACAGTTGGAAATCTGAAGGTGCAAGGTAATGCTGTATGGCGGATGCATTTACTACTGATATGCCGATCTTGGCTCCACTTTCTTCAAAAATGGTGTCCATTTTATCCTTGAAAGGGCGACCAGGGCAAGGTGCATCTTTGACATCAAAATTCCCGGATTTAAAACGCTTAAACCAACTTTGTGCTACTCCGACTGACACTCCATTAGATCCATAAAGGTCACAAAATTTTTCTTGCGTTGCATTTTTTTCCTTTTTTGTAATATAATTTTAAACTGTATCGAATTAATTCATTGGATTCACTTATTTTGACAGAAAGATAAACAAATGAAAAATAGCGGGAAACAACATTTTACTTATGTTTTTATTTTTTTTGAAATGTAACCTTTTTAATGTCATCAAAACCAGCCAGATACAAATAGCCAAAGAGCTTTTATTACAAGTTTATACATACTATATGCGAAAAGACTTTTCCCCTGACTTAACATTCATGAGTTAGTACTGGATTCAATAATGCGCCGGTCATTAATGTTGGTAGCACTGACCGGCGAGTCAGCCAATCCAAATCACATGAATATCTCAATATCAAATCGCAAGGCGGCGCTACGTGCAACGAACTTCAAAGTAGAATGGTAATGAAATAACGCAGCGAATAATTTACAGTTGCAAAGTCTAAACTATATTTTCCGAATTTGGGCCTTACGAATGTGCTGTAATGTAGTAGTAAAACATTTTGTACAAGTTCCAAAGCAAAAAACTAAAAAGTTGAATTGATTAAAATACGGAAATTAAAATAAATATATCAACCGATTATCAACAATTTTCTTAAATTTAGCGTCAGTAGCTAAATACTTCTACTTGAGAAAATTTCATTAATTACCTTAAACCTGTGAGTGTCTATTCTGTGGGCCGTGTGATCTCGCTTGAATATTTTCAAATACATTTCTAAAAGTTCATTATGTTTTCATAGACATGATGAAATCATCAGTATATTATTATTTATTGAAAAAAAATCCCAGCAGGGACTCTCGTGGTTCATTATAAATGAATCTTGTTCCTCGTTTTTGCAATAAGAACAATTTCCAAGCCGATTACAAATAGATTATTATTAATTGCTTATATACTGAGCGGTTATTTATCAATGTTTATTTATTTTAATTTCAACCAAATTTCTAATATATATATATATATATAAGTTTCACTTCCGTCACATGTACTGAGTTGCGCCCTTTTATTTCCTTTCACACATTTTCATACATTTACATAATCACACGCACACTCGTTCCCTCACATGCATGCACACACACAAACACTCACATACTTGTACCGCACATACACAAACCTTGGCGTGAATATTATTATTTTATTTTTTTCTCATTTTATATTGATTTTACATATCAATTTCATGCAAATAGTAATTGTGTTAAATCCTAATCCTATCTTATGCAGTAATCCGTCTTGGTAGGTTAACACCCCGGGGTTGTTCGGTTATTCGGCTGTAAAGCAGTGTTGTGCAAGCATTGCTTGGTTTGGGTTTGAAGGGCACTGAGAGCTAGCGTAATCACTGGGCATAAGGGACTTAAGAACTGATGTCTCAGGGTGACGGGCGCATTGTCGTCTTACACTGAAATATCCTGGGTGTTACAGCAGACGTTGCACTTACTATCAGGTGAACGTTTTGCTCGTTTCGTTACCTTAACCAATAAAAAATAATTAAGTGCCATGGAAGAGTGGAGTCTCCTAGCAGAAGTTTTTTTACTTAAAGCAGTAGCCATTCCCGGTTATATTGCAGTATGACCGTTTACTAAGGAGACTTTTTAAGGTAGGTTTTATTTTTTTTTTTTATTTTATCAGGTACCTGTTTAACTTTACACACTATAAAAGTAGCAAAATTAAATTTGTCATCTACTTTTTTCATGTACGCTCCTCATTGTAAGTGGAAAGCAAGCGTTATTTTAAGAAACAGTTGATCTTACAATTTTTGATCCTCCCTCCATTGCTTCTTTGCTATGGACTTCCTGCAGCGTATAAGATAGCGTAGTTTTGATAAATTTGATTTTGCAGGTATTCAAAAGTATATTATTTACATACAGTAAACCGACAAGAAACAAACAGAGGATAACTTAAAAAGGGCTGCTTTCTTATCTCTCTGACTTAGTTAAACAGAAGCGTTTTGCGAATCTAAAAATTAACCTATTTATCTATTGTAGTGAAACGAATGATGACATTTTAATTGTTTTGGCGCAGAAACGGAAAAAATGGAGTGTATGCGAAGTGCACCCAACAACGCCGAAGCATTGCGGCAACAATAAAATCCAATGCGGGATAGTGGACTTCACAAGTCTTGGTAATATTTTTCTATTTCTCAGACATGCGTGCTTTCTCACGATATTTGCCTTCACCGCACTTAAAATTGCAATGAACGATTTTAGTGGTGCCAACATCGGGAGTCAAACCCATGTCACTCGAGCTATTATCAAAAAATGGCTGTTACATCTACACATATAAGATAAGTACATACACATATAAGTGAGGATTAATCTATACAGATTATTCGGTTATATTAGGCACACACTCGCTCGCGTGCACACTGCGCCTGTTAACTGTAACTGTGTAACACACTCACAATATTGTATAACACGCTATTTCCCCTAGATACAGACTATGCAGTTTGGGGATTCGTATTAAATCTCCAGTATTTGTAACATTAGTGTTGTAACACAAGAATAAGTCTCGAGATGGGTCGAAGATAATTGACGAAAGTGTTTTTTTTTTTTTTTCAATAATATGAATTTAAAAATTTTGCATTTGCTAAAGATACGACGCCATTGTATTAAAATATTGTTCAAAGCCCTATTTTTCCGACTCACTTCTGTTGGCTGAAATAATGAATTACAAAATCACGGCGAATATATAAATATTTTTCTTATTATATAGAAACTTTAGTAAACTTTCTAAATAAAACATTACTTTCAACCTAGTTAACTTCCCGTCCAAATCCACGAAAACTTGTTTATACTATTTTTTGTTTAGTCTGTTTATGTAGTCCTAATACAAGGCTAATGGAAGTCAATGCAACTCAGATTTTTTCCTAGCAATTTTTTAACTAAGTTTATAACAAATTGAAATGAAATGTTTATAAAAAATGTGAAACATGACTTATATTACTATTTAATATGTGTACAATATAAATATTATTTTTACAGACCTGTTACTTTTCACTTTAACAGACGTCGCTACTATGCATTTACCCCACGGTGACGAATGAATACGGTACATTTTTACAGAATGAATGAATTTAAGAAACATACTTCTGAGTGGACGCAACATCTTTAAGTCGCGGTGATTATCGACCACTTCGTTTTTGGAACCCATAAAGTGTGCATATATATATTTTTTAATTCGATCGATAATGTTGAATTCCGGGCAAAGTCATATTATTTCTATCAGAATTTTACAATGCTAGAATACAGCAACATATTGAATACATTGTTTTACATGGAGATGTTGACACTTTCAAAAAACTGTACTGGTTCCTAATATTTTACGTTTACGTTGTGTGTGTGTATATATAAATAAATTATCAATATTATTCAGAAGGAAGAAGTATTAACCCTAATGGTTAGCTCAAAACATAAAAGTAGTAAAGTTGTCGATAAGCGTCGATTGTGAAGGAATTAAAAGTATTTCCTCTGCAGCTGATTTATATATGACAATATCTACAATTAATGATTACAATTAATAATGATTTGGTTTTAATGACGGACTTTCCAATAAGGGCTCACCATTTCTTACTTTATTATACAATATACAAATAAAGTACGACCGAGAAAGTCGTTCACCTGATGATAAGTGCACGACCGGTCATAACAATTGCAATGCGACCCAAAAACTTTGAATTACAAAGTCGGACTTGTAATACAAAGCGATATGCTCCTGCGTTAAGGGTCACTGAATCGATTTTAGCATTGAACATGTGTTCTTATATCTACATGTAGTTATTGTTCTGGATCCGGGTGTTTTTGCATGAGCAAATGTTAGTAATATTTATCCACAATACATGCGAAATGCTAGAGTGGTGTAACATTCATTTCTTTGGATTAAAAATAAAAACGCTATGCACTATGAGACGTCAATTAGTCTAGTCCAAAGCCCAATTATTTCACATACATACATACATATAGTCACGCCTTTTACACATATAAAGGTGTAATCAGAGGTCATATACAGCATTGCAATTATGGTGTTCTACTGCACGAATAAAAGCTGTCCGTACAATTCCTTAGTCGCCTCTTACGACACTTCGGTAGGAAAGAGGCCGGTGCTACTCTACTCTGCCGGACACCTATCGGCTACTATCATAGCATTTCATAGTAATTATTTACAATGCTATCACTTTTTTGAAGAACGAAACCACCTCTCCATTGCTCCACGGCTCAGGCGTAGCAATTCAAAGAAAGACGTAGCGCTACCATGGATCGCGTAGCACCGCCTTTCATAAAATACCTTTTGATGGACTATGTATTTCGAATTACCGATTTCAAAAGCTCACTGTGTAATTTAATAGACGTACAGAAATTTCTTGTAGCTATATTTAGTACATACACTATTTTAATCAGCTTGAGTTTAAAGTGCAGAATGACATAATATGCAATGCTGTTACTGTACTGCTCGTGGGAACGCAATGGGTGTTAGGATATTTTGACTTTTACCCAAATGGCGGCGACGTGTTTCGCCACATGTCCACATGACTAAAAGAAGTATTTACAAAATAAACACTTTTACAGTTCGCCATGTTTCTCTAGTTCAAATTGTTCAGTGCTTTAGTGATTGTTATTACATTGTCTTCCTCAATTTGGATATATTTTAGAAAAAAAGGTAATAAAATTGTACATATTTAAAACGAGTCTGTGTGGATTTAGATAAAGTGAAAACACCATCTACTGCGTAAATCTTGAGCTACGTAAAAACGTGAACAGAGTGTTACAAGTTCATTTCATAATTTATAACAAACAATACTAGATGGCTCTTTTACAACTAAACGCGCATATAGTACGTACTATTCTAGTAGTATTACAACTTTACTGGATATAAACTTGTGGAGATTTCAATTAAACATTTACTGTGTTTCGGTCTAAAGGGCACTGAGAACTAATGGGCGCAATGTGGTGCCATGCAAAAATGTTCTGGGTGACACAGCATTTGTTATGGGCAGACGATGCAGTTACTATAAGGTGAAAGTTTTGCCTGTCTCGTCACTTTCTACAAAAAAAAAGTTAATGACGCTGAATATGTATTTGCATCCCCATTCAGGAAATCACAACACATACAAATATGCTATTGCGTTTAGTTATGTAAATTTATATGCACTTAGTGAGTGTTTATTAATTCTTTTCATTTTCCATATTTTTTGCTTATTGTTTTACTATTAGCAATGTTTTCATTTTTGAAATAATCAACCCATTGAACTGCTAGATGTGTTTTTTCCAGAATTTTCCAGAAGTATTATGATAAAGTTATTCATATTTCAAGGTACCTTGAACACATGTCGCAATATATGAAATAATATGGATTTTATCTGACCGGATTCTAAACTGCTGTTGAATACATAGAACTTATTCTCATATATTTATATAGTAAGACTCAGTGGTTGAGCATTAGAAAGTTTTTTCTATTGTTTTTGATAGAATGTACACATTGTGATATTTTTCTAAATAATTCGATGAGCAATTGGAAAGTTTTATTAAAACCGTGGTATAAATTACTTGTTTATATCCAATGTTATTTTCTTTAATAATATCACCTGTTTCTCCGTTTGGTATGACGTTATTAGAAGTTTAGAAAAATACTGTGATCTAGTTGAGGCCATTAGAACAATTAAGATTGATATTTTAAAGTCTATTATACGCTTCAGTTATTCAGTTTATTTTATTATTTCATTGAAACCTTGTGTTTTAAATGAGCATTATTGCATTATTCCTATTCGTATTAAATATTTCTGTTCAAGTAACGAAGCGAAGCTTAAATGTTACTTTTGTAGCTAATAGAGGTCGCTACAGGTCATATAAATCACGGTGAAGAATGATTCTGCCACGGGCTATATAGTCTGGACGAATTAAAATCAAGTGTGATCATGGAACGTTGCCAAGTAGGTGGTAATTTTTGAAATTCGCACGGTTGTTGAGAATCTCCAACTCAGCGAATGCTCTAACCTAAATGAAGTACATTTCAAGGAAGTGTACTCTATATGTACTATTGACGCACATAACCAAGTTATGTAACGTTCGGATGATAGTTGACTTAAATCATATCATCTGATTTTTTATTTAATAATTTGTTTCATGCCATAAATTTTATGTGGAACGTTTTTTAACTATGTTAAGATATTAACTGTGTCAACGAGGAATTGCCATCATGTATTTAGATAAGGTAAAATATTCAACAATAATTCTGTCCCTCAGAAGTATACAATTGTAACTCTCTAATGTGAAAATTTGATTTTCATACTGATCAGATCGTAAGAAACAGCTCTACTTGCGTAATATTTTCAAAAACGGCCTATCTGGTACAAAATTATCTGCATAAACTGATACGTACATAATATGGCACATTTAAAACTGGTGTCGTGTGCTCTCGATGTAGTTATTCATGTCCCGTAAAATTTGTATTTTAGCGTTTAATACCGTTTACCTCTGAGGTACAGAATTGTGTAGTTCCTCTTTATATTCTATAAGGGCTTTAAAAATGTGTTCCTTGAAATATTAACTAAAGCTAAATATATAAAGTACTACCAACCACCGCTATTATTAAGTTTCGCTCGTTTCCAATACAAGCAATTTTCAATGAAAACTTTTTTAACTTTTTTTTTTATTTCATCATAGTAAAGTTACAAAAATAAATCTTAAGAAATAGTAATGGCCAATACACGTGCACTCTTCATAGATATGATATGTACGGTGATAGATATGATATGATATGATGAAATAGTAAATTGATGTTGTTCTGGCCGATTTTCGACCACGGCAACAACTACCAATTACGTTCGCAAGTTATCAACTGCGCGGGAAATATAATAGTGCTACAAGTGTACGCACAAACACAGGGTCACTTACTCATCCCAACCTACCCGTGCCGAATCGAAGATAGGCTAGGATGCAGTATCAGAGACATGAGGATAATCACAAGACAACCAGACCCGAAAACCAACTATTTGTGTTTTTGACTCCGGCTGGTAATCGATTTTATTAAAATGACCAGCTGATGCCCGCAACTCCGTCCGCGTGGATATAGGTATTTAAATATCCTGTGGGAAGATCATGATTTTCCTGTTAAAAAGTGTCCTGTGTCCGTCCCCAGAATGCAATCTATCTCTGTGCCAAATTTCGTCAAGATCGGTTCAGCGGTTGAGCTGTGAAAAGGTAATAAACAGACAGAGGGAAGGAGAGAGTTTCGAATTTACAATATTAGTATGGATTGGTGTTTAAAATTTAATTTGCTAGGGTGAAATATCATCATATATATATAAATATAGCCGTGTGGTGGCGGCTCGATAAAATAATACTACCACTCCATCTCATCCAATGGATCTCGCAAAAGGCGAGAAAGGAATTAAACTGCTCTGCACCCAACAGCGCATGATGGCGATGGGCTAACCACCTATCACACCAAGTGCATTATATTGTTTTGGTGAAACGTGGATTGTGGCAGTCATCGGTTTTTGCAGCAAATGCCCCGTCTCTGTCTACCCCTTATGGGATACAGTCGTGATCTTATGTATATATGTATGAAATATCATCATATATTTTATAACACAAATACACTTGCGGAGTTAATAAAATATAAAAGAAACTTTATTCTATTTCCGAAAAAAAAAATGGTGGCTTCGGTTCGATGCTGAAATTGAAAATCAATTTTAGTATATCATAACAGTTACCCTGTTAACAGTCCAGAGCTCTACAAATTGCTTCCTGCCAGGAAAATCCACTTAGCTCAACTTTCGGCTACACGCATTTAGTTTCAGCAAGCTGTTTTGCTCAGAACACCGTACATCGAACCGCATAGGCGTGACGCGTTACGTAGTGAATGGACGCTGTGTCCACCGAGCTGTGTCAAATAAAGGTAATACGGGACTCGCTTACTTCAAAGATTATAAAAAGGTTTTAAGTGAATTGCAATAGCACGTAGTGCAGTATAATCATTATAATATTATGTTGTATTGTGAATAACAACATGCAACATTAGCACGGAATAAAAGTGATTGCATGTATGTATTATTCGCATATTGACATTTGACACTAAAACAGATTTGTCTGACATATGATTATTGCAGATAACTGAGTAATTCTTCCCTATTTACATCTGTCTACCCTTCAAACGCTGCACAACAAAAGGCTTACTATACATTTTACTCTCGCTCGTCGACCGTTTATTATTACAATTTTATTATAATAATGTAAGAAAGAAACCGCAGCCGCAGGTTTGGAGCCAACATTTGTAAATGAAGCAAATTATGTGATTGTCCCCGTGATACTAACACTGCATCCTAGCGTCCCTCCAATCTTATCGCATGAGAATTACGTCGGACGCAGTTAGGTTGGGACGTGTGAGTGCCTCTGTGTTTGTTAATCTGTCTATCTAATATATATATATATATATATATATGTAACACACACAATATGTGTGTGACCTGGAGTACGCGAGTGACCTGGGTTCGATTCCCGCTGCCGGCAACACTAAAATCGTTCATTGAAATTTTAAGTGCTGATACAACTTGCTCGCCGGTGAAGGAAAACATCGAGAGGAAACGTGCATGTCTGAGAAATAAAAGAATATTTCGAAGACATCTGCAGTCCGCCAACCTTAATTGGAGCAACGTGGCGGATTCTTCTTAGCTCCAAACCCCTCTCAGAAATGAGAGGAGGCCTGTGCTAAGCAGTGGTACATTCATAGGCTTTGAAACTTTACTTTTTACTTTACTATGTAATATCGTCTGCTTATTAACAGCTTCCCACAGTTTTGGAAGTTCGGAAATCGGCCTAGAGGACAGCATAATTTAAAAAGAGCGCACATTTTTTAATTAGTAAATTAATAAATGGCTTATTTTAAAACATCTAGCTAATATCTCGTAGATATGATTTTTCTGAATAGCCTGGTAAATGGGAATTCCATTACTAGAACTAAAAGTATGAAAGACTAGGTGTCACTATCGAATAGAAACTTTAGCTGCATAACATACGGTTATGTGACTAATGGATTCCTTCGGACGGCAGAATTTTAAATTTGAAATCCTGTTGTTTGTTTATATAAGCTGGAAGTCAAACATGGCTTCTTTAAGTTTTCCTTCGTTTTTAATTAGTATAGTTGATATATTTCCTTTCATGTTAAAGTACCAATCCTGTTATGGATCATGAGCACATATCTATAAGTGAGGTCATCTGAAGGTATTCGTAGATCTACACGTAGACCATACTGTTAAGTTAAAAACCCTACCACAGATAAGAAATATGATTACAAAGAATTCATTTTATAATCGTCACAATAGCAAATAGGTAATCGAATTATTATCTACAATGTAAATATTATAATCAAATCTATGTCTACGTCAGGTTTCCTATTGCAATATGCATACGTTGTCGGATAGGTTGACGAAGAAGCGCAGCGATAAGCTTTAGCACCATGGGTCGCGATTCCTGAACGGGACGTTTAACGCATGTAGCCTAATTTTTGCAAATTACAAAATGAAATATTTCACGCGTAAATATTACTTGGTTGACTTAATTTAGTTCGTTGCATTCAGAAATATCGATTTGGTATTATCCTTGTTAATACATTCTAAAGCGTTTATTCATTTTTAAACATTTATCGTTCTATTTATAATGCTTCAACAAAACTTTTCATTTTGAATATATAAATAGAAATGCAATATCTACTGTAAAATTAAACTCTTGCAGGAGCGTAAACAAAATGCAGCAACGCTAAGTACGTCGGAACATTCGACCTACGCAATAAATTACCTCTCCTCATATCCATTAGTGCAGCTTCCACCGATCGTGCGACAACACGCGCCATCAGTCGAAGCACGGGAGCTCAAGAGTCCTGACGTTTCCGAAAAGAATTGAGATTTTCAGTAAGTAATTTAAATATAAATTTTTTTAATTTTTCTTACCACCAAATGTTGAATGTATTCGTAAAAATGACAAGTGTACTCTATTTAACTATTCTAAAATAGTTTAAAAACTTATATAACTAGTTTACAGTTTTCTTTATACTGTTTTTTTTAAACTGAAGTCTAGTCAACTTTGAAACCATTTGTGTTATAATTATTAGAACAAATCTAAGTGAAATAAAATTATAAAGCTCTACATACTCCACTATTTATTCAATTTGGTAATAATAATAATAGGTAAAAGGCCGTGTTTTGTAGAAATCTATAAGGGAGGCTTATGTTCAACAGTGGCCTGAGATGGACTGAAATGAATTAGATGTTGATGAAGTAAAAGGATGCGATAAGTACGGAGCAACTTCCGAAGTTGACCGCTTACCACCGGAAAAAAGTTTCCGTCTTATGTAGTATAGTCCCAAATAATCGTGTAGAAAAGCTACGTAATTTTTTGTCATTATACTCTTTTAAATAAATCTAACAATAGTTCGTGAAAACATTTTAATGAAATCATTTTAATAATTAAAAGTTATTTAAATTATTAATTAGTAACAACAGTAACACCGACTATTTCATTTTATCTTTGATTCTCATTCGAATTAAATCCTCGTAGCTTAAACGTTAACAGAATCTTTAATTTTAATAGTCAATATAAAAAAAAATCTCAATTTAAAAAATATGTAAATATGAATGAAAAAATCATATACGCGTTTTAAAGTGACTTTAAAAAGCGTATATGATTTTTGGCTTCTTTTTGTTTTGCAAATTCATTCGGCGATATCGAGTTTTAATTCTGCCTCTGTCGACTTTTACGACACCTACGGGACAAGATGGGGTGGTAGATTATCTTAAGCCGCCACCACACTTTGTCAAAATTTCTTTTTTAAATTTAGGCTAGTTCTATAGTTAGTTTGTTAATTAAGTTCTTATGAACGTCAAAATCTACACCGGTTCAAAAAATTACCATCTCAGAGATGAACCTCTTTCTTTTATTTCAATGCCATATTATATAATTTTATTTATAAATTACATAACATTTATAACTAAATCATAAATTTAGTTAGTAGAGCGTAAATTTTTCAAATAATTTTGCAAACCCTAGCCCGGGGGTTCGCAAGTGCAGATAATCAATTATTTTCACACATCTTTATATTGAATTATAAGGATTTATAATACGCTTTATCTAATAATGTCTTCTTGACATGTTTTTAAAATCTATGTCCGATTTTTGTGTAACACTTTTAGAAATTTTAAGATAAAATTTTATACATCTACTAAGAAAAGACCTCTAGCGTGTCACAACGACTCATTCTACAGGATAAAGTCAATTTATTGTTAAATAAATTAATGTTTTTCCGTACGTACATAATATTTTCAAAATTATACAACGACGGAAGTGTCAAAATATTAGTCTCCTTGAATAGTTATCGTAGCGACTCGCGAGGTCCCAAGCTAAAGATTACCCGAATGCTTGATTTTGCAAAATAAATATTGTTTCCAATCCAGTTGCGGATCCACACAGTAATTAGCCATAGGACATAATACTGTGGAAGTTTGCAAAATGTACTAATTTAGCTGTAGCCTCAACAGTCAGCTGTCTAATCTTTCTTAATGCAAAAATGGCAGAACTTAATTGGCGGAGCTATTTCTAGCTCCTCAAGGTTCTAGGCAAGATATACGAACGCCTATTTCTCGCCTGCTTAATAGACTTCAGCAGTCTCGAGGGATCCCCATCCACGAGCAGTTTGGATTTCGAGCCAAACACTCATGTACCCAAGTGCACCGCATAAGCTCGACGAAATAAGTTCGACAAAGTCTGGCACAACGGGCTCATAGCCCAATATCTAAAGTTGACCTCCCGCCGATACTTCGACTCTGCCGCCACGCACCCGAACCCACTGGTTGTAACTCGACTCGCGGTAAAAGGAGACCGAGGCACGTCCTCGAGGACCCTGACGATGAGACCACTAGGGCCCAAGCACCCCGCCGCCCCGCCGTCGGCGAGGTCGTATCAGACAAAGTTATCCGCGATGCCGCCGCATCTCAGGCCGGTTCTCCCCTAGCAATATTGTCATTAATAGAAATGTCGCTGGAGTTTCATGCGCTATTTCTTCTCCAGCGGAAACGCATCCCTAATTGGTAGTAAAGTTATTTAATAATAATCCTGATATTAGTAATAGTAGTGTCACCACAAAACACTAGTTCTTTTCCTACTTTTATAAAATTTTCTTCTTCCATTATAATCATATATGCTGGGAAGTCAGCAGAAGGTTGTCTATAAATACACATAAATAGATATTCATCCATTTCTGCACAAGCAATCTCACACTGGCGTTCAACAGAACATGCCACAATAACTTTTCTTTCTTTAAATTTTTAAAGAACAAAAAACAAATGATTAAACAACCACCTCCCATGGCAGATGTTCTGTTAAACTAACCGGCTACACAATAATTATAAAGTTTATATCAAATGCCATAGAATCATTTAGCTAAGTTTCGGTAATGCTTTAACTTTATGCTTATCTAATAATGATACCACATCTAAAATTTTGCCAGAGAAACGGACTTTTTTGTCAGCCTTACATCAATAAAGTAACAGCCAATAAATGTCCCACTGCTGATCACAGGCCTCCTCCCATTTCCGAGAGCTGCTGTATTGCAGCTGGAGAAAATCCGCCACGCAGCTCCAATGCGGGTTGGCGGACTTCACGTGTCTGAGAAATACGTGTCTTCGAAATATTTATTATTTCTCAGACATGCAGGTTTGCGGTGTTTTCCTTCACCGCCGTGCACGTGGTATAATTGCTGTTAGCCTTCTCGGCTTTTACAGATTCATCGGATACTGTGCTCGCGGGCCAGGGGCCCGCGTGCCAGGTTTGGTTTGAACCAAACATAAATAAATAAATAAAAACTCCTACAAAAACCTCGAAATTCGGACTGTGTCGCGTTCGCTGCGTGCTTTAGCGATTTCGATAATCTTAAATATTTTAAGTCATCTTATGACCGCCCGAGGAAGGCTGCAGGCGTCCATTGGGACTGTCGACTTGTGTGTCGGTAACTCTGGGCGGTGAGAACCTCCCTGGAACACGGGTGAATCGTGTGTACGCGATGTGATTATTGACTATTGCGCGCCGCTCTCTGCGGCGGTCGCGCGTCGTGGTGCTTGTTATATTAAAGCTATTGACTGTGTGTACAGTGTGGCCTGGATCGTGACTGACGGTATCGTAGTCAGGAAGAGCTGAGATGTCCGTGTCGTCTAGCATGATTCGCGGGCGACGTTTGCGTTCGGTTGCGTTTCGGTTTGGTAGTCCTGTGTCTATGCACACTTCTTCTGATCCTTCCTTCGGTCTTATCTTTTAAGTGTTAGTCATCGGAGACAGTGCAGAAGACTTAATATTTAATAAACTGAATATTATTAATGTAATCACAAATAATTACAAAACCAATAAAAAATATAGCAAGAGCTAATAAATAAACGATAGAAATGCCAAAAAATATATTTTACTAAATATTGTCTGTCTTTTTGTATCTATGCGTACCATGTAAAAATACCTACACGGAGTTTGTTCTCAATGAAGGTTATACGAGTAATTAGCCTAGGCTAGCATAGATTAGCCGAGTTCTGACGATTTTTCTTAAGTAATTTGATAAAAGTACTTATATTAATTAATATTTCAATAATGAAAACCCGGTACCCTGTTAGTTATCACATCTTTTAAAGCCCCCGGTACGAAAATTTGATGGGATGGGAATATCGAGTTAACAAAAAGCTTTGTTTATATATATGAATAATGAATTAATGTTAGCGCCATCTAAGCAGAATATATCAAAACTAAAAAACGTTTCGTAACATAGGAATATATGTTTCTGACAATAGATGGAACACAACATTCACGATTTATCTATAATATTTCATCGAATCGATAAATAAATATTAAATATTAATAAAAGTATACACATGCTTTCAGTATTAGAAGAGATGCGTTTATTTATCCCCTTTGCATATTCAATGAAACTCGCACTTAAAGAGTAAACTCGAGTCGCACGTCGGAGCTAACACGCACAATTAATTTTTCATTTTTTTAGTCTATTTTCCACCCCAATTGTTGGTTTCGTTCTACTGTCTGTCTGCCTTTCGCTTCCACCGCCGTGCAGGCGCATTTCACTTCTATCTTTAGAAAATCCTTTACTGTTAAAGCTATGCTCTTGTGAAATCCTAATGTTCCTATTTCTTTGAAAAATGTAGATATAAGCAAATTTTTGGAATGTTCATGTTTTCTCTTATATTTACGTTTTATACATTACGAATGTCGCCTTTGTGACATGTATACCATTACTTTAGGTATACCACCTTCTTTCTTCTTCATCATTTGCATGTATCTTTTCTTTATGCAAAGGTTGTTTGGAAACAATCGATTACAAACTGATTTCGTCTTTAATTTATTACTTGACTGGTATACAACCAAGAATATTTATTAACTAATCGGTAATAATTTGATGAAATCGTCAACTAAAAACCAAAGAATTATGCTCAAATAATATAAGACGTTACAGACACTTAAATATTTCCTGGACACTGCATCTTAAGTTATAATAGTGATTGCAACGAATATTTAAGCCACCGTGAAGAACTTCTGAATTTCGACCTGGAAAAAAAATAGATCTTGTACAACCTAACAATCTAGAAAAGCTTTTGAATTGCTATGTTGCACAACATTAAAGTATTAAAACCAAGAAAAAACAATTTAAGGAAAAAAAATAGGCAATCATTAAACATTTCAGCTCACATTAAGCTGGAAAAATTACTTTAATAACGTTCTCTGGAGCCCATTGTTCATAAATTAATTTCAAAGACTACAAAAAGTCCTTAAATAATACTTTAAAAACCTTTCTTAGTTTTTGATTTAAATTCATATTACATACATACGTACAGTCACGCCTCTTCCCTATGTATGCAGAGAGTATGCAGAGACTATATTTCCACTTGATAGGATCCTGACACACATCTTTCGTTTCATCTACTTTCATGAGCGCTTTCATACAAGCTCGTCGGTACTTTTTTCGTGGCCTTTCCTTAAAACGTCTACCATCTGATCGTGATACGTTCTCCTTGATCGACACTTACCGGCTTGCCCATTCACACGCCCCGTGAATCTGTTTTGTCTGTCTCTGCTTTCTTTCTGCTCTCTACATGTCCAACGAATAACTGCCACCGTCGTGTTGCCAACCTAGACGGACTTCTGTATAGAAGTCCTGCCACCAGTTAAGAAACATTTCACAGAATTAAACACATAACTATATTTATCTACTTCTTTTTTGACAATACCCACGGGACAATATAAGTTCTCATACTTTTTTGTTACTTTTCTATTTTTATGTACAACTAAATATCTATATGGGTATGACATTAACGAGAAATAGTTTAAGAATGTTAGTTAAAACGTCTTAATTTAATTTTTGCCAAAATAACTTTACTTAATTCCTAATTTGAATCCCTCATTATATTTATCGATGTTAAAGCTGCGTAAAAGTAAACTGCCACAACACGATGGCAATTATTCAATTGAAGACACTTTAATCAGTTGACATTTCAGACTTAATTGTCTGCCCTTACCTATAAACATGGATCAACCAGAGTATTCATTTAAATAACTGCCCAACTGCTTAATTCAAGCTATGAATTTCTTTACACGTCAAACCACTTCAAATGCAAAATTGTATCATCGCCAAAATATTTATTAACATTTATTAAGTCATTCTAACTGTACCTACTTACATAAATATATTTTTTTAAGTGCTTTAAAATGAGAATGCTTTAAATTAATATGAATAAAAGACTTAAATTTATGAGGCGGCATACGAAAATCTTGCGCACCAAATCAGTTAATATGAATTTCATAAAATTCAACAGTCAATGAGCCGTGGTAGCTCAGGGGCTAGGCGCTCGCTTTAAATTTCATAGTACGCGAGTGACCTGGGTTCGATTCCCGGTGCCGGCACCACTAAAATTGTTAATTGCAATTTTAAGTGCTGATTTACCACGTGCTCGGCGGTGAAGGAAAACATCGTGAGGAAACCTGCATGTCTGAGGAATAAAAAATATTTCGAAGACATGTGAAGTCCGCCAACCCGCATTGGAGCAGCGTGGCGGATTCTTCCTAGCTCCAAAACCCTCTCAGAAATGAGAGGAGGCCTGTGCTCAATAGTGGGACATTTATAGGCTGAAACTTTACTTTACAACAGTCAATATTGACAAAAAATATTAATTGGTGTCAATAGACAGTCTACTAACCGTTACTAATTTGTAACATATCATTGATATGCAGAAGAAACAGCGTTGGCGATAGCACACAGTCTTGTGGGACACCTGCATTCACAGATTTGGAGAGAAGCATGCACCGTCAACTACGACCTTAATGCTCCGGTTTTTGAGAAAACTGTTGAATCAGTTGCATAATTTCTCGGAAAGCCCATAAGAAGGAATATCGAAAGAAGCGCTTTGTGCCAGACCCGATCAAAGACTTCGCTAACTGCCAGGGCCTCCCCCTTGCTCTCGACTGCCTCATCGATGAGTGAGGTAGACTAGGAGATCACCAGCTGAGCGACCGCAACGGAAGCCGTTCTGGCGGTCAATAATCAGCTGGTGCTCCTCTAAGTACCTCAGGAGCTGGCAGTTTATGATGGACTCCATTATTTTGGAGAGCAAGGAGGTGATGGCAATCGGCCTGTAGTTGGACGGATCTGAGCGGTCACTTTTCTCAGGGATCGGGTGCACCAAAGCTGTCTTCCATTACTTCGAGACGACGCCTAGAGAGTAGGAGTACCGGAAAAGACGTGTTTAAACCGGTGCCAACTCTGGAGCACACATCCTCTGCACAATAGACTGAATGCCATTAGGCCCTCTCGACTTGTTGATATCTAGGGAGAGTATTGCTTTGCGCACTGATTGTTTTCAGAATCTGTCTGGCATAGAATTTGTCAGATCATATGCCAGAGCAAAGTCATAGACAGATCTCCCTGAATGATCGGTGGTACGAGATCATTCGACATGGTGGGCGTTGAAATCGCCGAGTATCACGATATCTGCATATGCGATCTGCTGTAGCACGGAATATGCAGCCATTTTGATCTGATTGATGAACCGGTCAGTTTCGGTATTTTCGGTTTCCTATAAAGGCACCCATAGACGCGAGGGTGGTGGTCGTTGTCTATGCACATCCAAAGGGTGCACAAACCCCGCCTCAGCATCCACGCGTAGGTAGTGAATGGTAGCCCGATCGCGCGCGGGTGGCCCAGACGGGGATTCTGGGGTAGATTATTTATTACCTCTACCATGTTTTGGGGGAGGGGGTGGTAGGGCCTCCGTTTACCTGCACTCACCAGACGAAACGCAGCATCATCTACTTCACGCCGTTATTCTGTGAGGTTGTGGTACTTCCCCGGTCGAGCCCGCCTATACATGCATCAACAAATGCTGATGCAAAGAAAATATAAAAAAAAATACTGATCTTTTTTAGTTGCAGAATTATAAAAACTAGTAGTGGTCGCCCTGTAGTCGAAAAGCCTCTGTAATTCGTATCTTTTAAAGTTTTAACGTTACTAAGGTTTGGGTAATTATTTGTTGGTAACATTTTAAAATTCTAATGCGACAATCTACGACAATCATCTCTGTGCGACTGTTTGACCACGGACTATTATGTGATTGCCATCGTCAGTTTTAACGTAAATAATAAATGTTTTATTTTATTCAATTATTGTATTTGTAACACATATCCATACTAATATATAAATGCGAAAGTAACTCTCTCTGTCCCTCTGTCTGTTTGTTACCTTTTCACGGTTCAACTGCTGAACCGATCTTGACGAAATTTGGCACAAAGATAGCTTGCATACTGAGAACGGACATAGGTTACTTTTTATCCCGGAAAATGAAATTTCCACGCGGACTAAGTCGCGGATGTCAACCAGTTATATATAAATTTCAGCTCTCTCACTTCTCCTACATACAAACTTTAACTATGAAAATTTCACTCTTTCGTGCACGCTACATGTTTAAAAAGGTACAAAGTTTTCTCTTGACCTATTAATACCGTACGCGTATTATATTCGAACGCGTTCGTTTTGTAGATATGTTGAAACCATAAGATTTCAACATACCTACAAAGCTACTATTAAAGTATACAGGACCTAAGGGAGAAAATAAGTATATGCATGAATAAGTAAACAATATTGTAAAAATTAACAAGGGCACGTTAGCAATTAAGTCTGTGGAAGTTAAATAAACTCCCATCGAGGGTTGTGTACCTTCGGTGGAAATCATAAAAAAAACGTAGGCAAGACAAATTGTATGGTTTTATTAAATCATCTTATAACAATTAATTAACACGTTCACACCGGCACGTACCACCGGTGGCTTGCACTAGACTGCCTGTGGCACTGTATGTGGGCAGCGAGACACAAAAAATTTATTCCTACTTCCGTTTCTATGTAAAACACGCACAAGGTGGGAAAAATAACAACTTTCCGAGCCACCATTGTGATAATTCGTCTGTAGCTGTCTTTTTGATTATTTGATCCGGATCAGATTTCGCATAACAAATTTCCGAGCCACAATTGTGATAATTCGTCTATAGCTGTCTTTTTCATTATCTGATCCGGATCAGATTTCGCATAACAACTTTCCGAGCCATCATTGTGATAATTCGTTTGTAGCTGTGTCTTTTTGATTATCTGATCCGGATTACAGATTTCGCATAACAACTTTCCGAGCCATCATTGTGATAATTCGTCTGTAGCTGTGTCTTTTTGATTATCTGATCCGGATCAGATTTCGCATAACAACTTTCCGAGCCACCATTATGATAATTCGTCTGTAGCTGTCTTTTTGATTATCTGATCCGGATCAGATTTCGCATAACAACTTTCCGAGCCATTATTGTGATAATTCGTTTGTAGCTGTGTCTCTTGAAGTTTAAATGGGCTAAAACCAATTATACAATTTAAATGGGTTTAAAATATTCAATTCAACGCGTAATTTGAGATCCTCACCAGATCATCAAAAAACAGCTTGTTAGTTGATGGTGCCAAATAATGAAAAATAAATTTGACCAAATAAAAACCGGGTTGTTTGTGTATAATTATAATTGAGTGTACCTTCCCTGCTGAAGATCAAAATATCTATTGCATGTCAACAAATGTAATGCAAAACTTGCTAAACAAACAGTTGAAGTGCCATCCAGAACTTTGAATTTGGAAGTCCTGTATGGCGCTTACCACCCATGAGTTGAGACGCGATAGATGATGATGATAGATTCTCAGCCGCTACCACACGGCACTTTCCATGTTTGTTGCCGCGGAATTATAAATTCTTCTTTTCAAGAAGTCTTTTCAAGTCTGAATTTCTAATAAGTTAAGGGAGGTCTTATATAATTTTGGTGAAGTATTGATAATATGATCTATGAGAAAATCATGAAACTCTGTTAGGAGCAGCTGCGTTAAAGTCAGTTTTTTGATTAATTAGTTATAGATTAACAATTTATTTCCGTAAACTACAAAACCAATTTTATTTACATGTTTTTGGCCCGAAGTACATTTTATACTATATTACATTTTATATTATATTATTAGCGATATACGTTGTATGTAAATCTTAAAAATATTTTGTAATTCTGTCTTTGGTTAATGGTTTGCCAAATAAACCGATACTGAAATAAAGTTAAAATTCTTTTTATTTGAGTCATTTGGCAAACGGCATTTCTTTTCAATCGACCACTGTTTGGTAGTCAGGTTCTTCTGACGGAGAAGAAACAGGCTTTTGAAATTCCGCATGTATACTCTACTTTGTAGTTCTATTTTTTGAAAAATTATATATAAATTTACAAATATTAGTCTGATAGATAACCAAAACATGACAAAAAATTCAAGCAGATTCTATAATACATATATGAGTGGTGAAATAATAAAATAGCGGACTGTATAAATGATGTTATAATTATATACTGCACAGCGGTTGTCGTTAAACTACGGTACAAAGTTAATATTCTATGCGTGCGAATGCGAGTGCTTAATATGAGGCGTAACAGCTGACTGCCCCACCGCGACGCCGCTCGGATCAACCGGTAGATGCGCCGTGTGTATTTGTGTGTGAGATAGATCTGGGTAACCCACATCAGTATTATTATTATAATACATAATATAAGTGTTTAAACAAGCATTTGCTTAGATTAAATAGAGAGAAAATGTTTCTTTCATATTTTATACAACAAAGAGGACGTAATGTGGCAATGACTTTCTGACTGCTATCTGCACTAAGATTTATATAGACTTATTAAAAGGGATTAATAATATCGTTATAATGTTCATAAGATAAGTCTGCTTGATCAAATTTATCTAACTTCATCGGACCACCTTGCTAAATCCTAACCTAACCTAACCTTGTCATTTCATTGGATCAACAATCTCTCTACCACGAGATCACCAATCTTTAATAACGTTTAATTCATTGATTCCATTAAGAACATTCTCAATGTGAGATTTCTTATATAGCTGTAAATTGTCAACTTACAGATGGTATGAGCCAGCGATTAAAGGTGATCAGAGGGTTAACGGAGCCTCATGGTTTAATATACGCAGCCCAAGCTGGTTTTTATCCACGATTTCAGGTGCAAAATTAAGATGAGATAGGATGGCAACGTACCTTTGCAAATGGCCATATATTTACGGAAATAATTACTAACACTACTGTAACTGTTAGTCAACAGTAGTAGCTAACGTGGTGGTGGCTATAGCAGCAATGGTAGTGATACACGAAAGCAGCAGCAGCAGCAGAGTGGCAGTAGTAGCAATATCTGCATGTAGTGGTATTAGTAGTAGCTATTAACCACGATTACAACCACTGCGGTTGTAGTCCTCGTCTTCGTTGTAGGTCTTGAGATAATGTATTATACAAGATGATGTGTAATTGTATTAAATTACTGAACACAGAATAAAACCAAAAGGTACGTGGGCCCAAAATAATGGATACACACCTTAAAATGTAGGTACGTAGGGTAAATAAAGCTAGCATATAAATCACTTGCTTGAATAAGAAAACTATAAAATGAATTGATAAGTTTTACGTATTAAATAGTCTCGTTTAAAAGTATATTAATTTATGTATATGCTTCCAGGTTTCGCGACCTTAATATTACAATGCCTAATTGCTCAAGATCCCATTCTTCTTTTCCTGGATATAAGAGTCAAGGTACTATAACGCTTTATTTTTTAGACTTTTTTTTAGCTTACGTGTTAATTTTGAGTTTTCTTTAAATGATTCTTCGTAATCTGTTCGCACTTAATCTTCTTTTATAGATCAAATTGAACGCTTAATTACTGAAAAATTATTATAAAAAAGTTGATAAAAAATGTACTAACGTTTTTAACTAACAGATTTAACGAATTTTCACAATTTTGTGTTATTCTTTGACAAGATATCTTATTAAGTCCTTATTCTTACACAGAATAATGACTATTTCCGACTAACTAAAAATATGACGTACATGATTTGCTTTCCTGGTAAATGTTTTATTTTATTAGTGGTATTATTTCTTTTGTAACTGTTTACAATTGGAGTATATGTTTGTATATGTTTGCCATGTGGTAGCGGCTTAAGAGAATCTACCACCCCATGTCGTCCCATGGGTGTCGTAAATGTCAACAGAAGGTTAAGGAAAACTAGAAGATGGGCAGCAGCGTCTTCCTGGAATATCTGAATATATAAACTGCCGTTGCCAACCCGTCTGCCAAGCGTGGCAACTATGGCAAATTCCCCAGAAATTAATGCCACAAACTTGCGTGTTTTGTGGCAATCTATGGAGGCTTATGTTCAGCAATGGACTAGTGATAGGCTGAAACGATGATGATGATACGAGTATGTTTGTATTCATTCTATGTAGTATATATAATAAGATATGTTAATTACTGACTACCCTGTTCATATCTTATTGAAAGATCTTTTTCGTTAACCAGGGAATAATTCGTTAAAAGCAATACTTTGTCCTCGTACGTACGATGGGATTGCGTGCTGGGACGAGACACCGGCAGGAATCACAGCCACCCAGTCCTGTCCGGCAATAATCATGGGTTTTGACCATGAACAAAAGGCTTCAAAAAGGTAATTCGCTTTGTTATTATTATTCCTCCTAAAAATACACAGTCGTGAATATATCGAGAAACAATTCAATTATAAAGTACTTTTACTCCGGCAGAGTAGATATACCTATAGATAGAGTAGATAGCACCTACCTCTTTCCTACCTAGGTGTTGTAAGAGGCGACTAAGGTATTGTACGGATAGCCTATTCGTGTAGAATAATATCATAATATGTCACCACTATACTGCTCGTGGGAATGTAATACGGAGTAAGGTTTTTTTTGACTAGTACCAAAATGGGGGCGACATGGTTCGTCACCCTTCACGTCTCTTTTTCAACGCGGGCGAAAAGTAGGTTACGTATGTCTCTTGCCGTGGCCTCTGCCTACCTATGTTTTTCACATAGAATAATTTCTTTGATCAATTATTCTAAACTACTTAACTCGTATAAATATACCTACAATTGTTTTAAATGCAGTATTGTCTAAATACTTACATAATCCAATAAAAAAATCTTTAACTACTTCGAAAGACAACACATGATTTTCTGCAAATCATTAGCTTAAATCTGTACAGCCAATATTACATTTTCATTTAATAAATCTTATAATTATATCAAACGTTATTCTTATATTATACAGTAAAAAGGAATAGTATTTAAATTATATTTATTATAATTAAATATCAAGCTTCAAATAATCCAAACAATCTATAATTATTTAGCCATTGATTTAATTATCTAAAAACTGGGGAATAAATAATATGTCTTAATCTAGTTGCGGTGTAAGTGGAAGTTGGTTTAAAAACAAAGATACGAACAAACCATGGACTAACTACACTCAGTGCGTTGATATTGAAGAGTTACAGGTACGTATAATTGTTACATTGTGTAAAAATCAAAATTATCATATGCAAATGCAAAATAAGAAAAATGTTGTTATAAATAATGTATGTATAGATTTAACGTTTTAATTATTGAAAGAAGAATTTAATCATTTTTTTTATTATTTTTCTTTATTCTTTAGCTTTATTAGGTATTCATTTACGAGTACATAGATCAACGTGTCGTGTGATGGCGGCTTGTCATAATATACTACTCCGTCTAGGGATAGGGATAATAAAAACCAAGAGATTGGCAACAGCACCTTCCTGTAACATATGACTAAAAAACGTGCGGTTGCCAACCCGCCCGCCAAGCGTGGCAATCTATGGGGGACCTATGTTCAGCAGTGGACTAGTGATAGACTGAAATGACGATGAACGTGTTTTCAGATCGTAAAAAAATGTCCCTACACATAACATTAACACCGACATTTTGTACATCAACGGGACTTTTACATTGTTGCAATTGTTTGCAATTGTTTTACTTGAAGCAATTTTAATCAAGAATTTTTATTTTCTAAGGATTAGCATTTGTACTAGTTCTTTTAAGACGTTTTACCTAACCGAAATAGTTTCAGAATAAAAATGGGTAAATTAACATATAGTTGTCATCATTATATTAGTTGTGCTTGTTGACATGTGTTTTTTAACTAAAGATTTGTGTTTTCGGCAGCGGTTACAATTTTTTTTTTATTATGATATTTTCGTCTATTCCTCATAAAGATTAATCCAAAGATTTCTTTGTTACAGTTTCGCCACAACGTTACAAACGTCTACGTGTGTGGATATTTTGTATCACTCGTCACTATTATCATCTCTCTTTGTATATTTTCGTATTTTAAGTAAGTATTAAAATTATAAAAATATTCAAATACATCTAAGTTATTTCTAGTTATTTTTTATTTCAACTGTTCAATAAAACAGTGTTTAATAATACACACAATGTGATTTAGATTAAAGAAGTTAAGTTAAATAAAAGCCTATAAATGTCCCACTTGTGAGTAGAGGTCTCCTCTCGTGTCTGAGGGGGTTTTGGAGCCGCGAATAGTCCGTGACGCTGCTCCGATGCGGGTTGGTGGACTTCACATGTCCTCGAAATATTTCTATTCCTCGGATATGCAGGTTTCCTCGCGATGATTTCCTTCACCGCTGAGCACGTGGTAAATCAGCACTTAAAATTTTAGAATATATTTAGTGGTGCTGGGAACCAGGGATCGCAACCAGGTTACTCGCGTAATATGAAATTAAAGGCGAGCACCCGGCACCTGACCACACTTTGTCTAATTCGAGCGCAAAGAAAAGTACAACCGTTTTAACTTACCCGATGGAATGATTATGCGATGAGATCTGAGGGAGGTAATATTCCTGCTTTACTGAGGTCTGAGGGGTAAATTGTCACACATAAACACAAGGATTATTACAGTATAAAAGATATATAACAAAAGTATTCTTAAAAAGCGTTTGTGGTGCTCAAGGGTCGGTTTTTGCTGATATTTGGACCCAGGACCGACGTCTCAGCATGTCATGTAAACATTACCATATTAGGTAAATTTTCACAAAAAAATGTTCACGTTACAGTTAAACAAGCAAACCAAGGCATGTACATTATATTTACTCACTGTTTTTCTTTTTATTCCATTAGAAAACTCCAGAGCGCCCGCATCTATATACGTGTGCATATATTTGTGTCGTTGGCAATCTACGACATGGTATCCATTTTGTGGTACGCGAATGTGGATAATAACATCGATGTCTTGCAATATAACGAGGTAAAAGTTTTAAGTTTTAGGTGAATTTTAGCTAGGTATCAGAGTAGAACATCACCTACCTCTTTCCTATCGAGGTGTCGTAAGAGGCGACAAAGGTATTGTACCGACAGCCTGTATTCATACAAACATACCTACAGTCACGGCTCTTTTCCATTGGGGTAGGCAGAGACCACATTTTTCCACTAGCTACGACACATCTTTCGCTTCTTCTTCATTAGCGTTTTCATACAGGCTCGTCGTTTGCTGGTACTTTTAACGTGACCTTTCCTCAAAATTCTCGGATCTGATTGTGTTACGTACGCCTAGGTCGACCCTTATGGGCTTTCCTTTTCAGTCAATCTTCTTTCATTCATCCTCTCTATGTGTCCAAACCATCTAAGCATCTTTTTTCCTACCTTTGTCACTATATGTTCAATCACACCGGAACGCACCTTTATTCGTGTAAACTAATACCATAATAAGCAATCCTGTGACTATACTGCTCGTGGGAACGCTATGGATAGTAAGAAAAGCAGGGCTACGGGTTTGGTATTTGCCTGCCTCTTTTATGGGGGAAAGGCGTATATATATATATATTTAAGCAAATGTTATATTGATTGAATCTTACAATGAATTAACAGTATTTCGTAAGTACCGTTTATTAGCTTAATGTTAGTTAGTTAAAGATATCCTGAACTGAACTGAGTATAAACTTAATTGGAAAGGGTTTGGAACTGTTTCCGTTTTTTTAAATGCTTAGTTTGACATACTCATATGTCGCATATGTTATAAAAACATTACATTAATTCTTAAGTCCACTTGAAGTCAATAGAGGACACGACTTCTGTTTAATAAGTATTTTTTTATTACTTTTAGTCACTGCATCCATGTTTACTCATAACATGAGAATTAGAGAAATACAAAAATAATAAAAAAAAAACATGTGTTATTTTCTTGTTTTTATTTGTTTTATGTGCAATCTCTGGATTTAGCCAGAGATCGTCAAAGCTATTAGTACCCATTAGATACTCAGAGAATAGACATCTTCATTCGCTAGTTCATCTAATCGTTATATAGATAAAGACTTAATTTGCAATATTAATATTATTATTATTATTAATATTATTTCACGACTCTCCTGGTGTTGCGGATATTCATGGGCGGCGGCGATCACTTAACATCAGGTGAGCCGCTTGCTCGTTTGCCCCCTCTTCTTTTAAAAAAAAAAGCCCTTCATTATCATCGACAGCTTTTCTTGTAACATATTTAAAACTTTTTTTTGTTTCAGCTTTGGTGCCAGTTTCTGCATATCGTTGCCAGCTACTTCATGTTGAGCAACAATTTCTGGCTTTTCATTGACGGCCTCTACGTACATATCGTATTTTATAAGGTTAGTGTACATTTTTGGATTTCATCAAATATGAAATGCTCTCCCATGCTCTTTCAGGGCAATTAGACAAAGTCAAGTGCTAAACACTTCTTAACGTTCTATTTCACACCGAAAACACCTGCCATAGATATTTTTAATTTATTTCTATATCTAATTTTTTTTATATTATTAGTATATAGTTTTGTGGTCGACTGGCTGTGGACCGTAGTCTTTTTTTTATCAAAAACACAATTCTTTGATAAACTGTGAGTTATGTAAATCATTACCAAATTTTAATGACTATGTATTTGTTTATAAAAGTTCACAGTTATTTCTACAGCTATGAACGAACAGCTCGGTAAGTTATTTTTTTTTCTTATTGTTATATTTTTCACTGCAGTGCTTTATAGTTTAATTCTTCTTAACTGATTAAGTATGCGCGTGCGTGTATTTTTTTTTTAATTTAAAAATGTACAAATTATTTATAAATATAGATTGTAGGAAGTTACGACAATCTTACATACCTTGTGTTACATAAAAATATCATACAATGGATAATGGAAGTTTCTGAGTAAATCGATAAATTCTATCAGTGCTAATTGCCCAACGAAACCCTTTATAAAATTGACAAATAAGAATTATAATTTTGCTTAAGCTCGATCACTAAATATAAAATTTGCTACCTATTAATCAGAAACTACTAACGTACCTACTACTAACATAATTGTCCGTTAGTAAAACTTAAATTTTCAAAACAATTTATTTTCCATATTTGTAAAGCATTTCATAACATTAGCGAAGATAACGAATATCGTTTCATTGTAACAATCGTGAGCTATATCTGTAACGAATGCTATTTAATAACCCCCTTCACCTTTTTTTCTATTTTCAATGACAATTTTGTGCACTGTAATGTATAAAGATCGTTTGGAAGAAGTATCAGACAATCAGCATTGTTTTCAGTGTCAGCAACGCGCCACATAACTTAGTCAGTGCTGCCAATTTACTGCTATTTATTTTATTTATTTACTTGAGAAATAACAACAGCATCATTATTTACGAAAAGCAGATAGACTCTAACGAATGTATACTTGCCGTTTTCGAACACAATGCTATGTAGGAATGTAGTGTAGTGTAGCGTAAGTTAATATACATCGACATACGTACTATTCATACAAATTAGGCTTAATTTGTTTAAAAGCACTTAATCGCTAGTGGCGCTAAATATTTGTATTGTCCTATTGTTAGATTCGGGTTAAACAATAGAAATATAATTTGTTCATGTAATAGTATAATGACGCTATAAGTGAATTAAAGCCATACTAATATCATAAATGCGAAAGTAACTCTGTCCCTTTGTCCGTTTGTTACCTTTTCACGGTTCAACCGCTGAATGTACCTTGCCGAAATTTGTTACAAAAATAGATTGTATCCTAGAGACGGTAATAGGATACTTTTTTTCCGGAAAATAAAATAGTTCCTACGAGATATTTAAAACCCTATATCCACGCGGACGAGGTCGCGGGCATCAGCAAGTATTTTCATAGATTAACAACACCGTGCGTCATTTTTTGTATTTTTGCTTTGTATTTTTACTTTTTATTTTTCTATACAGTTGTTAAAAGTATGGTATCAAAACTTAATTTTGAATATTGAAAATTACAAAGACAACGGTATAAATAAATGTAACTTTGAATACCTGACGCCGCATTACATGACTATACACTAAGTAAGCTCTTTATTTCAGGTTCTTATAAATAAAGCTGTTCTGATGCGTCGCTTCCGTTTAATTGGATGGGGTCTATCATTTTTAGTCATGCTGATATATTCATTTACGCGTTACTCTTCTCCAGGAGGAACGTTAAGGTATGATTTACGCCAAATTCTTACACACTAAATACACTATATCAGAAAACACCATTTATTCAAGAGATCTTAACCACTGTCTTAAAGATTTTAGTGCGTTATTCATATGCGATGCGATGTCTATTTTATTTACAATGCGAAGTTCGGCAAATGCGAAAGCTTTTGGTCATCTTGTATTCTATTATACTATTGATTAAAAAAGCGTAGCTTATTTAAGTTTGTTTAACATACGAGTATCTTCCTTATGCTGCGCTTTTTACATGTAGCAAACTTTTCTATACAAATTATGAAAAACCTAAACAAATGAAAAAGCTTACGAAGACTAAGTATAGGGTACACATGTCTTCACAACTTGGTACGTTAGAAATAATTCGAGTCACTAATTTTGACTTTAAAATTCGTGGAAATTAGTGCAAGATATGACACAGTTGCAAAATGCATAAGGTAATATATTTTTTTAATAAAATATACTCGTTTACATGAAAGTTACATTATCAATGTTAAATATTAAGGAAAGTTTTCATTAAGGAAAGAAAGCTATTTTGTTAATATTCAAAATCTAAAATGATATGTTATCTAGTTTTTGAATAGCACCGCCCGCCCTCCCACAATAGCGTGCACAAGCAAACTAATACCGCCAAAGGGTACCGCCACCAGGTACCCTCCGCCACTACAACACTACAACTAGGCAATACACACCACTGAAGTCGAAAATACGAGTACGACAGTTGTTTCACCTCAAAACAGGGCAGATATTGAACTCTACAACATACAACCGCCGGTGTAATCTACCACCCCATATCACGCGGTGGTTGTGGTAAAAGTCGACAGAGGGTAAATAAAAACTCTTGGCAAAATCTCTATCGTTGATTAGTAATTTTAACGTATAGCCAAATAAAGAGTCTGTATTTTCTTTAAAATTTGAATATTATTCATGCAATTGTTTTCACTTAGTAAAACTGTATCGTTTTTAAACAATGGAATGATACAGGGTGCACATATTTTTAACTTAATAAGATATCAATCATCAAATAACTTACGCTTAAGTTGAATTCAGTTTTATAATGTCGCCAATTACCAAAAAAATTGATATCTCGGCCGTTTGCTGGACTTTTGGCAAGGTATCAAACGTCCGGGGATGTTGACTTACTGTAGTAGGAATCTTCCCTGCCAAAACAAAGATAAGGTAAGCTCACTCACTTGGTCGGTAGCGCCTGTATGTCCTGCATCCGTCTGGGATATCCTCACAGCATCCAGAAACATTCACCGGAGTCCGAAACGTATCACCGGTCAATGGAGCATGCGTTTCAATCATAAAAGATTGCAGTCTAAACAATTACAACGGCACAAGAAATGCAGGAGCAAACTGTGTAGGGAGTACTATAATTAGTTATTTAAATGAAACGAATTTTACGGATTTTATCGCGTTTAAATCCGTAAAAATAGTATCCGCGATAAAATCCGTAAAATTAGTTTCATTTAAATGAGTAGTGTTCGCGTAAATATAAGAAATCATTATATAATTAGTTATTTTAAAAAGGAACCAAATTATATGGAAATCCTTCCGTAAAGCGGACATTCCTCGTCGTTGAAGATTCTCAAATTCAAATTCATATCACTTTTATTTTGTTATATTGACCTTAAATTCAATTCCTAAATCTATATATTAATATCATTGTAACTATTTTTATGTTTTTTTTTTCTATTTAAGATGCTGGACGGAAAATAGTGATTTATTTATGATAGTCATTACACCAGTGATAATTATCTACATAATTACAATGGGTGAGTCGTATTCTGGATCATTTTATTTTATTGTGAAAATCGTGAATTAGTTAAAAAAGCAACTTCCATAAAACTTAAAAAGGACATTTTGTAATACGGCACTGTGAAAAGTTTTATATTGTATTCATAATAAGCAAGATTCATATATATCACGGAATAGTGCCTGATAAAGGTCATTGGACCACAACGGTGTGTTAATTGTATATTGTAAATTATACCATTAAGTGCAAGTACTAGCGAACATGGGCGTAGCCAGGAAGGGGTTTGGAGGGGGAACACCTCCCACCTTGTTATCGCGTGTACTAGCCCCTCCCCAGAAAGTCTATTGTACAAGTCATGTCCCTTAATGAAAAAAACTACATTAAGAAGAGCATAAACACAGGACCAGCTCCTAATTTTCAGCACTAGGATTCATAGAGAACGGGTTCGATTCCCGGTGCTTCTTTACTTTGTTATTTAAAGCGTGTGTCGATTTATTCAAAGTCTTTAACTGAGCAAATACGAATCTTGAAGTTAATTCATCTATGCAGGATGTATAACAATATCCTAAGTAATGACGTAAACACAAAGAAAGTGTTCCGATTTTTTTTACATCATATATGTGTGTATACTGAATAACGCGTAATCCAAGGTATTTTTCAGTAATTTTTTGGATTAGTAATTGTAGGTAACATACTGAGGCTCCTGTTGCTAAATTCCAATGATCCGATCTACCAACGACGAGGCTACGAGATGGTTTTGAAAGCTACCCGAGATGAACTCACCGTTGTAAGTAAAACATACAATTGACATTTCTCGTTATAAAAAATAATTAAGTTTAGAAAGTAATTGTAAAATTCACATTATTTTCTGAAAAGCTCTAATAATTATGATTATTTTTGAACTGATTATTAATAAAAAATAATTGATTGTTCACAGTTTACATTCTTCGCCTTTCATTTCGCCCTAATTCCATTTCAACCACCTCCACAATTGCCTGGCTTCGGAATAATTGAAAGAATTGCGGCGTTTATAGCGAGCTTACAGGTAACAAATACCCTTTGTTTATATTTCGCAAAAATTATTATTTATCGTCAATAATAATAAATATGAAGTGACTGTCAGTGATTTCTAAATAAGTACAAACATTAAACGCAAACTGCTATTTATACGATACCTGATTAGCCGTTTTCAGAATTTTTGACTGTTTTTCAGTCTGTAAGTTTGGCTCGGAAATACAAGTATATTTAATATATATAATCATATGGTCGAATTATTTTAAGAGGGTGAAACCGCGGGGTACAGCTAGTAAAAATATATATTAATACATAAGCAACCCTTTTGCTTATGTATTAATAGATATATATACAGATACCATGTACATAGCACGTTCATTTCATTTATTTTCATAATATTACATTAACACGAGACCATTACATACAGACAGAAATTGTAAAATTTATGCGATTAAACATTTGTATATATTGGTTAAGCGTATTTGATGACCATTTAGTATTTAATTGTTACTTTAATTCACACATTAACTTTATAAACTATGAATGTCATTCCAGTTATATCCATGCAAACTGTAAAAAAAATCTAGTTTATTAAACCTAAATCAGATATAAAGCATATAAAATTAATTCAAATTTATGCTTTATTAAAATATTGATGGACATTCTTATGACATCATTACTGTCAACAATCATAGAATCTAAAAATTGATAGACGTTCTTATGACAATATGACTCGTCAATCAAAGAATCTGAAAATTGATGGACATTCTTATGACAACATTACTGTCGACAATCATAGAATCTAAAAATTGATAGACGTTCTTATGACAATATGACTGTCGTCAATCATAGAATCTGAAAATTGATGGACATTCTTATGACAATATGACTGTCGACAATCAAAGAATCTGAAATTTGATGGACATTACGGTTGACAATCATAGAATCTGATATTTGATGGACATTCTTATGACAACATTACTGTCGACAATCAAAGAATCTGAAAATTGATGGACATTCTTATGACAACGTGACTGTCAACAATCATAGAATCTGAAAATTGATGGACATTTTTATGACAACATTACTGTCAACAATCATATAATCTGAAAATTGATGAACATTCTTATGACAACATGACTGTCGACAATACTAGAATCTGAAAATTTACGGACATTCTTATGACAATATGACTATCGACAATCACAGTATCTGAAAATTTATGAACATTTTTATGACAACATTACTGTCAACAATCACAGAATGTGAAAATTGATGGATATTCTTATGAGAACATGACTGTCAACAATCATATAATCTATAAATCAGAAATTGATCAAAAGAAATCACTACGACTACTTCACTTTTTGAACTGAGACTTAGTTTAGCAAATATTTAAATCCTGCAACTTACGTATATTATCAGAAATAACAATCCAGATTAACAAGTATGGAAGCCGCTCTTAATTCTTTGTGGAATGCATACAGAATCGAATCAATATTATCTTAACCTTTTTGTTACATACCCCACACAGCAGGCAAACCATAAGAGATGCAATTTTATATAGAAAGGCATGTATTTAATATAACATAATGGATGTAGGCTATTATACGGCTACACTCGTTCTGCATTTAAAAATACTGAGACCTAACCTAACCTAATCAAACCTTTATTGACCCAAAGTTGACGTCCACTTAGTATAACCGTTTAATTTTTCCCTATTACAAATGCTGAAAATCAATTAAATATTGCGTATTAATCTTTTTTATCAGGGAGTATGCGTATCAGTATTGTTCTGCTTCACTGACAGAGATGTAATTGCTGCCTTCGAAAATTATTTCGGGACAAATGAGGAGGATTTCCCAATGGCAGGTATATAAAACAATCGCTTATTATTATACAAGTTTACAAAACGATAAAGTAAAATCCCGAATTACATTTCATATGATCAACTTCTTTCGAGTAGCATAACATAGGACTATTCAAGTCAAGTGTGAATAGACATTTACACGTACTAGGTAACATTATTAGATCTTCTCACGGCATAAACATTGCTCGGTGTTCTGGTTAAACTTAAGCATATCCATGCTAATATTATAAATGCGAAAGTAACTCTCTGTCCCTCTGCCTGTTTGTTACCTTTTCACGGTTTAATTGCTGAACCGATCTTGACTGAATTTGGCACAGAGATAGCTTGCATTCTGGAGATAGTCATTGGATACTTTTTATCCCAAAAAATCAAATATTACTACTGGGATATTTAAAAAAACCTGTATATATCCACGTGAACGCAGTCGCGGGCACCAGAAACAATTCACAATAAAAGTAAATCTTATTTTTCCGTAAAGTCGAAGCAACAAAACCAGAAAAAATACCAGTCACAAAATTATTATTTCGAGCTTATAACATATTCACGTTTTTAGATGCGGCGATAAGATGCAGCACGATTCGTTTAAGAGAAGAAACAGTTTAAAAGAAGACATTATGGAATCTCCCCGAAAAATATACCGATGGCAAGCGCAAATATACCACGGAAACTAAATTACTACGTAGCTTATTAATTCTAGTTGTACTGGAAAAAAAAATTATATATTTTTAAATCTCAGGATTTGAAAATATTTAAAAAAAAAATTGTTTCACATTTCAGTTTTTTTTGGGTCAAAGTAAATTACTTGTAAAATCTTTTATTTACCGACATGTCTACATAGTTTTGAAACATTTTGAACTATTGTTTAATTTACTTATAGTATATTATTGTTTTGAAGAATCGTTTTTAACTATGATTAGAACTAAACAGTATCCACTTCTGATATCCATATTATATTTACACAAATAATTTATCTTAATTGCTGTTAAATATCTGAAATAGAGTTAACGAATATATTTTAGCAACTACAAAAAACATTATTTACGAAAAGAAGAAGTATTTTCTTAACACTATTTATTGAAATTCTTGGTCAACAGATATTACCATGAAAACTAAATTATTAACATCATCAAGAAAAAACAGAGTTTATTGGTACAATCTATACTTTACAATCTTAGTTAAAAATAAATTATTTTATGTAATTTGTTACTACAATTTTTAGTGTATAAGTCAAAAGGTAGTTATTTACATCATTTTATTTCATTCCAATATTTAAATTAATATTGTTAGTCTCAAAAGTAGTATTATTATGAATATTTTTTTGACAATTTTTCGACTTTTGACAATGCCAAAACCTATGTACCCTTCTTAAAAAAGATAACCAAAAAAAAAATAATATTTTGTGGTACTTATGTATAAGCATATTATTCTAGTGTAACAATTATTGGACTACACAGGGAAGTAGTTCTTGCAATGACTTAGTGTACCAATCCGGTGCTGTTGTTTCCTTCAAATTTAAAATTTAAAATTAATGACCCGTGTGTCCTACTTTATTTTTGAATCTTATACAATTAATAAAAAAATAAGTGTTGAATTTAATTATGTGTCAATGATTAAATATAAGACTTTAATAAATTTTAATATTATAATAAACGTTATTCATGTGATCTACATGCATAAAGATTTAAAAACTTTGTGCATTATCTAAAGTCTTCGTTTTAAAATATCTTACTGTCCGTATCTAATAAACACTGAGCACATGAGACTGAACAACTGATGTCTCAAGGTGACTGGTATAGTGTGATGCCACACAGAACGGTTCTGGGTGACACAGCATTTGTTATGAGCAGACGTTGCACTTACCATCAGGTTAACGTTTTGTTCGCCCCGTCACTATATTCAAAAAAAAAATTTAAAAAAATCTATAAATAGTTTTAAACAGAAACACGTTCTGTGTTATTCTAAGCGATTTACTTGTTAACGAGTAAACAAACAATAGTTTTCTTCAAAAAAATCAAAAAAAAAGTTTAAATCTTATCCAATTGATATGATTATTGTCTGTGTTTCGGCATATAATATAATTGATGTATAAGTGTTTTTAGCCAACTGAATAAAGTATATCGATGTTGCCGATTGTTTTAATTCTTTTATTTTTAAATTAAGCCTTTTGATTTATCTACGTGCAATGTTTGTTACTGAATTTAAGTAAGCAAGATGTTTGCCGTCGACAAAAAGTGTGTTACCATTGACACTATTTTTAGATATAGTCAATTAAATAAATAAAAATATTATTAAAGCAATGAAACCGCTGCCATGTGGTGACTGCTTAAAGAAATCTTACTGGTGGTAGGATTCCCATTCAGGAATCCGTCTAGGTACTCGTAGGTAGGTGGGGTGGCCATTGCCAGTTATTCTGCCGTGAAACAGTAGTGTGCCAACATTACTGTGTTTCGGTCGGAAGTGTCACTGTAAGCTAGTGTATATAAGAAAGAAAGAAAGAAAGAAACTTGTTTATTCGCAGGGCAACTACAGCACGATATTTACAGTATACAAAAGGTATATAAATAAAGAAAGTTCTTAAGAACTGATGTCTCAGGGTGATGGACACTGTGTGGTGTCACACAGAAATGTTCTGGATGACACAGCATTTCTTATGGGTTGCACTTACCATCCGGTGAACGTTTAGCTCGTTTCATCACTTAATCCGATAAAAAATTATCTACCACCGCAGCTCATTCCGTGTGTGTCGTAAAAAAAGGATGTTTATTTATTTATTTATTTATTATGACACACCAACAGCATTACATACAAAACATTGCCTTAAAGCAACAAACATAATCCAGGTATATTCTTATATGAATGCCAATAATAGGCGTGTACAACATTCGTTTTATACGAGTAATGAAGACATGTTATTAATTGTTATTTACGATTTCATTAAGATAGCGCTATACTTCCACTACACTACTACTATATTAACTAAGACCTATGATGAATTTATTTTTTAAACTAAGACAATCATCGTGAAAAATGTCAAAGTTTTTGATTTTCGCACATAATTTATTGTATTCAGCACACATTCTAGCTAACAGGGAGCATTTAAGAAGCATTGTTCTACTTGCAGGAATGTGGAAAGTGTTGATTATAGGATTTCTTGGATACTGATACGGGATATTGAGGTTTACGTCACCTAGTAGATCACTACACGCTATATTTCCGGATAAAAGCTTTTTAAGAAATACTACATCCAGTAAGAGACGACGATCACGAAGTGACATAATTTTAAAATGTTTTAGACGGAGGTCATCAGTAGTACGGTGGGAAATACCAGACGAATAAAATGAAAGGTGCCTAGTGAATGAACGTTGTATACTTTCAATGCGTTGTGAATAGGTGATACAATAGGGACTCCATAATACAGATGCGAACTCAAGTTGGCTTCGAACCAGTGTATTATATAAGTGAATTTTAATTCTAGAGGACATAAATCCTTTGGTATTTCTTTTTATGAATCCAAGCATTTTTGCAGCCTTCTTCACAGTTGCATCAATGTGTGCTTTGAATTTTAGTTGAGTGTCCATTATCACGCCCAAGTCTCGAATTTCATTTACTTGCTGAAGTGTTTCTTCGCTAAGTCTATTAGCGGATGGTACTTTGTTTAATTTTCTGGTGAATTTGATGTGATAGGATTTTCTTGTGTTAATTAGCATACCGTTCACATCACACCACGCACTAATTCTGTTCAGGTCACTTTGAATAAGATGAATGTCAAGAGTAGATTTAACAGTTTTGTATATTTTTAAGTCGTCTGCAAATAGTGAATATTGACAGTTTTGTATCACTGATGTAATGTCATTTATATATGCAGAAAAGAGAACTGGGCCTAAGTGAGACCCTTGTGGTACACCTGATTCTGCAAAATACTCATTTGATTTGTGGCCGTTAGCTACCACAAACTGAAGTCTTTTTGTTAAATATGATCGAAACCACTCCAACAAGGTCCCACCAACCCCATACCTTTTTAATTTGTTTATGAGATGTGAATGACAAACTTTATCAAAGGCATTAGAAAAATCCATGTAAACGGCATCCACTTCTTGACCACTATCTAATTCCTTGCAGAGATACGACATAAAAGATACTAAGTTAGTTTGAATAGAGCGTCCTTGCCGAAAGCCGTGCTGGTGTTCGGAAATAATGCTGTTTAAATGGTGCGTGATAATTGGACACACAAGAGACTCAAAAAGTTTTGGGATACAAGAGAGAATTGAAATAGGGCGGTAGTTTTTGACGTCTTTGATGTCTCCTTTTTTATGCACTGGGATTATTTTAGCATACTTCCATGTATCTGGAAACACTCCATCACTCAAAGACTGATTGAAAATAATAGATAACGGTAAAGCAAGAGCAGATCCGCAACGTTTTACGAATACCGGGGGAATTTCATCTGGACCAGCACCCTTAAAGGCATCAAGTTTTTTGATAGCACGTATAATGTCGAGTTCGGTAATTTTTATAAAACTTATAAAAGATTCATTAAACATTGAGTCTTCTTCATTTGTCAACACCATTTTGCCATATACTGAAGAAAAATTACTAGCAAATATTTCTGCAATTTGTGGTCTAGTGTTAACGATCCGGTCACCCTGAATCATTTCTGCTGGTATTATATTTTCGCCACACCGTCTTTCTTTGATAAAACGCCAAAAGCTTTTGGGATTTCTATAAATATCAGCCTCAATCATTTTCTTATAGTTTGAAAGACATTGATCATTTAATTTATGAACACGGTCGCGAAGAAGTTCATATTCCAGTCTGTCACGTGGGTTCTTGAATTTCATGTATTTAGCTCTCATTTTATTTTTTTCAGAGATAGCTTTTACAAGGGAGTTACTAAACCATGATGGAAATTTCGTATTTTTCGGTTTAGATTTTGGAGTAAATTCCTCTATAGCCCTATTTATATTATTATAAAATGTAGTCGTCATTTCATTTACATTTTTACAATTACCCAATCTCCTACCCCAATCGATACTCTTTAAGAATGGTAGGATTTTATCATAATCGGCTTTAAAGTAGTTGTAACGTGGACTTAGGACAGATTTAAGGAAACTGGGTATATGGTGTGGTACGGAAATCAATAAGGGAGGATGCTTTCGATCAAGTTTGCTTAGTAGATTAATAGATCTAGTAACTTCCAGACTAATACAATTAGTAAGGACAATGTCTAATACTCTACCATCCACATTAGGTACACCGTTCATTTGTGATAAATTATTAAGCGACATAAAGTCAGTAAGTGCTAAACCTAATTTAGAATTACAATTTGATGCAACGCATGGGCCACCATCTGAACCACGAGACCAATTAATAAAGCCCAAATTAAAGTCCCCCAATATTATGACTTGGTCAATTTGATCAATAATGTTGTTAACAGTATCCAAAAAGAGACTCAAACATTCAAAGCTGACAGGAGGGGGTATGTATACAGCACAGATAAATAATTTCTTAACAGTTTTATTGAATTTAACATCAACTGACACCCATAAGTCTTCTGCTTTGCTTTCCCATTTGGAAAGCCTAGAAGAGAGGATATGTTTAGACACAACAATCATGACTCCCCCTCCGTCTTTTTTTAAATTATTTAACAGCGATCGATCCTTTCTGTATACAACATAACGTTTATCTATAAACTCATTATTTATGATTGAGCCATGTCTCAGTGAATACAATTATGCTATAATTATTAATTGAAATATTTTTGAGGACGTCTTCAGTTTTATTCCTTAAACCACGCGCATTCTGATAGTAAATACTTACAGACATTTTTATAGGTACTCTACTAAAACATTGACTTACATTTATACTTAAGCTAAACTAGTTATTAATTTCAAACTTTCCTCATTTTTTATGTAAATAGCGTGACTCTGTTCGTCTTTCCTCGCAAAGATCCTTCCATCCCGCACCCACACAAATTTAAAACCAGTTTCCTTTGCTCTTTTACGAGCCGCAGCATGGAGGTGCTTATTTGTGGGTGATAGGTGTTCAGAGACGAATACTGGTTCCCGTCGGCCTCCGATCCCAAGGTGTTCAGTGTTAAGTTTGTTGTCACGGTTTTTCTTATTGAATCTGGTGACTGCAGCCAGCAACTCATCACGGCAGCGTTGACTACGTACTCGTAGCTTCACAACCACAGACCGGGGCCGATTACCTTCCTTGTTGAGCTTAGCAATACGTGTCACATGCAATATATCGTTATCACTAATAGGGTTTTCGACAATGTTCGCCAGCTGGAATATAGTATTTGGTAGCTTTTCAGATTTATGTTCAGGAATCCCGTTGATTTCTATGTTAGTGGCGCGCATGTTCTACTCCACCTGTCCCAATCTCTCAGTAAGATTCTTAACTTGTAACTCCAGATTATCATTTTTCTTTACCAAGTTGTTTATTATTTCAGTTTTCTCGCCAACAGATTGCATGAGTGCATCGTACTGTTTGCTAAAAAAGGATAAGGATTCTTGAAAATCGGATATCTGATGATTAATATTCAACAACTGTTCAGAAACCAAGTTTGTGATGGTTTCCGTAATCTCTTGCTTAATTATCGACCGTAATTTATCTTCGGTGACATATGATTCATTGCCATCGGATTTTGAACATTGTTTTTTTAGACGTAGAGTGACATGACTAGTCTCTTTTACGCTTTCATTAGAGTCATCGGAAGAAATTGCGGGACGATTAATTACACGGACAGGGGTATTCGAATTATCTGTCTTTGGTAGTTTACTGCGACATTCCTGGCAGTTCCAATTATTTTTACGATTTTGGTCCATTAAGTTAAAGCGTTTTGACGATATGTTTGCGCAAAGTAAATCGTATCCAAGACTGCATGTGACACAAATCATATATTCCCTTTTAGGCAAATTATTTCTGCATCCAGAGCAAATCTTTGCGACAGAAGCCATAATATAATACAATTGCAAGGAGATTACGTAATTAGATTTTTATTTCTTATCCTTCAAAGTATTATTTACAACACCGAAAGAGAAACATGAAAAAAATAAATAGTTTTCAGTGGAGATTCGATCCAGCGATGTTAGAACCGGTATCATTAAGTCACACCAATACGCCATACAGTCTACTGACAATTGTAACGAAATATTGGTTTATACTGGGCATGACTTTAAGACTTCTCGGTGGTTGAATGATTCCAAAGTTCAATCTATTGTTCACCGCGCCGAGTTGTATTGTACAAACGGAAGATTTTAAATTTATTTTATGTTTTTTTCACTGTTTTAAGCACTGTTTACACACAATTAAGTAACTATTCAATAGTTTTTTGTACTCTGATTGCAATGGTACAACACAACACGGACAAAGACCTATCGTAACACTACATTTAGAATGGCGGCAGCATCTTCCTGAAACTGAATAAAATGGTAGCTGCAAACTATTGTGGCAATCTATGGGGGAGGCCTATGTTTATCAGTGGACTAGATAGGCTGAAATGGTGATGAAGCAATGAATTGCTAAAACATTTTATTTAGTTAATTATACATAAACCACCAAAAATTTGATGACTGACGGCCGCTTAAGTTATGTCTTTTTTATTATATTTCAAGACCGTCGTAAACTTAGGGAGAAAAAATCTTGTTTGTTGTTTTAATGAAGGAAATTATTGCATCTTAGACAGTCTTCCGAATCAATCACAAATTTATAATGTCACTCTTGACCAATTTCGACCATGGTATTCTATCCAAAAAAAAAAAAAGTCATCTGCGTGGTAATATAACACAGTGCCATTGTTGATGTTTTCCTAGCCGATTTCGACCACGGCGACAACTTCCGAATACTGTCGAGAGCCATCAACTGTACAGGAGATATTATAGTGCCACAAGTGTACGCGCAAACACAGAGGCACTCATTCGTCCCAACCTACCTGCTCCCGATGTAACGCTGATGCGATGAGATCGAAGGTAGGCTGGGATGCCTAAATGTGTGTCACAACACAGCACAATGACGTGAATCACAACACAACCAGAAAACCAACAATTTCTGTTTTAACACAAATGTTGGCTCCGGCTGGGATTCGAACTCAGGACCCTCGGAGTGGAAGTCAGGTACTCTGACCACTAGGCCACGCGGTCGTCGCCATTATTATTAACGCAACGACAGAGGAACTTACTTATCCTTATATTCTAAAATACGGTATAAAGCAAATAAAATATGATTGTAGATAGGATTGAGTTAAGTGTAATAAATAAGAGACAAAGGCAATTCATCCAGAGCCGAAATTAAGTAATTTAAATTGTACAAACAATATCTTTCAATAAGATTCTACAGAGGACCCATGACTCGGCGTTCAGGCAGGTATAAATATTACGTTATACCAGATTTATTTCGCGAAGAAGATATACGTAATTAAACAAAGATTTTAATTCATCTTATTTTTAATGTAAAATACAGCTTCAAATTATACCTTGCACACCTAAAAATTATAAAAATACAGGATAACTTATATCATCGTCATCGTCATCGTTTCAGCCTATCACAAGTCCACTGCTGAACATAGGCCTCCCCCATAGATAGCCTCAAAAGTTTGTAGCTCTCATTTTGGAGGGATTTTCCATAGTTACCACGCCTGGCTGGCGGGTTGGCAACCGCAGTTTATTTATTCAGATGTTCCAGGAAGATGCTGCTGCCCATCTCCTGGTTTCACCCACGGGATGAGATGCAGTGGTAGATTCTCTTATTATTATATCAGTCTAACGGAATTAACATTCCTTTACATATTTGGTATGTTTCGAAGGCTATGGCGGCTTTGGTCTAAAGTATTACTATTTTCCAACGGGTTAATCGTAAGATGTCCTTGTTAGGACATGAAAAATATCATTTCAAACGTCCACTTCCAGTAGAAACGCTACATCTAATGTTGTATACGTTTGCGACAAATGTACATTGGACAATTAGTCCTAATTGGATAGGGATTAGATCTTACTCAGCTGAAAACCGTTTGAGAAGTTACGTCAAAACTTTTTATTTCCATATAACGTTCTAAGGACAATTCTAATTAATCTGTGCATACACTGCACTCCGAACCAACAAGTTGTTTTTCCCTGCCAGCTTAATGAAGAACCTCAATGTTGTTAAATGAGCCACAGCTTATGAGTGGCTAGTTGATATGCGCTGAGTTTTTCTGCCAGTACGAATAGTAAGGATACCTGTAACAAACAAGTTGTTAGTAACATTAGCATGTGCTATCCTTAAGAACCAGTAATTTAAACTGGCAATAGGGCAACCATGTCTCCCAGGACTAATCACGGTTATGAGAGAAAGTTTCTCGGAAGAATTCCTAACCTAAAAACGCAGTGTCAAACGATGATTTTACCAGCAGTGTGGTGAGTCGACGGCTTTATACCAATATTTTTAAAATTAATAGTGCTTTGTGCTACGAAACACCTATTTTTCTACAATAGGTTTAAGACTGGTTGCAGTGACGGTGATTATAATAAATCGAAGTTATTATTGTTATTGTTTTGTATAGACTTATTAGCTAATTATAGGAGTCTGAAAATATACTTACGTTGCAGGCACATACTGGCTGTGGCACCTAAATGGCTCGGTTTTACTACGGTAGGACCACTTCCTTATAAAATATTCGCGTAATATAACGCTTCTATATTTAAATGGTATGCTGTATTTTGTACGAAAATCCAATTTTGCTCCACGCCGTTTAAATTCTCAAGGTTGACAACATATTAAATAAATGCTGTAAGTATAAGTATCTATCGGCCGTGTGGTGGCGGCTTGAGAGAATATATGATGGGGTGGCCATCTCATCCCGTGGGTGTCTTAAAAGTCAACAGAGGGAAATTGAAAACTAGGAGATGGGCAACAGCAACTTCCTGGAACATCTCAATAAATAAACTGCAGTTGCCAACCCGCCTGCCAAGCGTGGCAACTATGGTAAAATCCCCTCAAATTGAAGCTACAACATGTTGTGGCAATCTGTGAGAGGGGCCTATGTTCAGCAGTGGACTAGTGCAAGGCTGAAATAATGGTCAGCCGTATTAAACCTTTACCATCAGGTGTAGCGGGCGCTCGTTTATTATTCATTATTATAATTTAATGGTGGTAGGATTTCTATGCAGGAATCCGTCTAGGTAGATACCCACCCCAGGGCCAGATATTCTGCCGCGAAGCAGTAGTGTGCGAGCATTACTGTGTTTCGGTTTGATGGGCACTGAGAGCTAGCGTAATCTATGGGCATATCAAAGACTTAAGAACTGATGTCTCAGGGTGACGGGCGCAGTGTGGTGTCACACAGTAATTTTCTGGGTGACACAGCATTTGTTATGGACAGACGTTACATTTACCATCAGGAGAACGTTTTGCTCGTTCCGTCACTTTTATAAAATAAAAAAAAAATCTTGCATTACAGAACATAACCTACATTAATGAGATTGAGTTTTCTCTGAGTTACTTTACAAGTAAACAAATCCTTAATACGGTTAGTGTTAGGTAGTGTAGTAGGAAAGAAGAGGTGACGGGTGGCGAACCACATCGCCATTCATCGGTACCATAAATAATTATATTGTGTATATATATTTTCGGTGATGTAATTGCTGTTAGCCTTCTCGGCTTTTACAGCTTCATCGGATACTATTATATTGTGTACGCCTAAGTTAGAGCATTGGCGTCGTGGCGTAGATGCGTAGCATACCTACGAACAACTACGCATGGGTGCTATGTTAGCTACATCAAGCGGTGGTTAAGTACTATCACTATTCTGATGTATTTACATATTTTATTATCTTCATCACAACAGAATAAAAAAAACACAACAGTTTAAAGTGGTGTTTTTTAAAATGTTTTTTTTTTAAGAAATCAAACTATAACGTGTTGCACCTGGATATTAATAAAGAAAATCCAATACTTTCAAATGTTGCTAATTCGTGATACACTTATATAGGAATATTTATCTTTTGTAGATTAGTTTTGTTTTGTTTTGTTTTGTCAAAAATAATATATCTCATTATCTTTTAATATAATAATTAGAATTCCATTAAATGAACAGTATTATAATATTACTATAATATTAGTAGTTACGAGTCACGTTGCAAAACACAGTGCTTTATATGTGATATGATAGAGTGCCGTCCATTACGTTAATTAACTACGGAATAGCGGACTCAACATGCTTTTTCATTATTCAATTTGATACCCGCACGAAAGCTATCCGTACATTAAATACATACAATTTTTAAATTCACGTTCAACAAATTGTACAAATAGATTGTAAAATTTGTGAAACATATATTTTGAGAATGCTCATGACCAGCAGATTGTCAAAATACAACTTAAGTAAGTTATCTTAGTACATTTAGAAAAAAATACATAAAAATACGTAGATTTCATATAACTTTATAATCTGAAGTTATAAATATTTAACTAGATATTGGACTATCGCATATGGTTAACGCAAATCGGCTTATATATAAAATATAAGAGTAAGCTTCTCCTCTGCAATCGGACTATTATGGGTAATTAGTTACTCGTTAAGTTTAAGTTTCATTTAAGTCTGCGAAACTTGACGAACTACTTTACTTCCGCATGGTCATGCACTTTCGTAAAAAACTCAATATGACGCGGATACCTTTTCGATCCCATTTAAAAGTTGTGCCTTATATTGTTATATAGCCTTATATTGTACTGTTGTTCCGAACATTGGCCTCAGGAATAATCCTGAGCTATAAAGCTAGGGTTGCTATGATTTATGTCATATGATGAGATGTATTCTTTAAAAACATTATAACTAATGACAGGTGAAAATACAGTCTTGGCCAAAATACATGGCTACCGATGTTCTTATTATTTGCCCAAAACTAATAAAACGAATAAACAAATATTTCAATGAAGGAAAGGAAGGTAAATTGCTGAGATCAGCATGTGTAGTGTGGTAGTGTTGTAGTGGTGAAGGGCATCTGGTGGCAGTGGGAGAGCGAGCGGTGCTCTTCAAAAACTAGGTAATATACACCATTTTATATTTTGCATGCAGATTATAGTTTATAGATTATAGATTATAATGAATATAATGAATATAATGGATTTCCGCAAAGTACGCGCCTGTTTCTGTTAACTATAAATATTTCGATGGCATGTGAGATCAAACTCTTACTGGGGTAGCGTGGTGGAGTCCTCCCGGCTCCAAAAATCCTGTTTAAATATACGATTAAAATATAAAGAAGTGCGACGTTTATGACTTTACTATGGGTTTGAAGAAACTGGGTGGGCTTCGACATTTAATAAATGACTGGGTGTTGAGAGAGGTTGTTATCTGCCGAGGATATAAAAGATCTTGTATTTCAGCGGTAAGTGTAACTATCCTGTTGAGTTTCTGGGTTTTTGGGTCTAAATGAATCATGACTGCCACCGTGTCTTCATGGAAAGCGAACATCGGAAACGAAAAGATGAGGACAAGCGTTTCTGCATTTGCGCTGCTACTTGCAACACTGTTATTGATTGATAGGCGATTCGACAACTATAACAACCTCCAAATACTGTCGGAAGCTATCAACTGCGCGGGAATTATAATGGTGTTCTCGCGCAAAGATGTCCGATGACACGGGGACAATCACAACAGAACCAGACTCTAAAACAAACAATTTGTATTTTTCCATAATTTTTGGTTTCGGCTGGGATTCGAAACCAGGACCTGCGGTGTAAAACACAAGTACTAGCACTGGGCCACGCGGTCACCACTCAGTTACATATCTTAAGCTGACCAATTATGATTTCAAATAGGATACATAACAGATTTTATTTGCTAACTCTCGTAGACATAAAAGACATAAAGACATAAAGACATTTATTCCGACACTTCAGATTTCAGTCATAAATTACAATACAACAGGTGAATAAACAAAATTAATAAGAATAGGAATAAAATAAACAAAAAAAAAGGAAAATCAATAAACAAAAAAATAAAATAAAAAGAAAATAAAGGGTATAACAACAATTCATTAATTAATAATTGAAATGATTAATAATTGAAGCAGATGAAGTGGCGGAAAGGAGCTTAAAAGAGTATCAATTTGTAATATAAACGAACTATAAACTACTTCATATTTAAGAAAAAACGAGTTCTGCATATCTAAACATCGATTGCTACACGAAAGTAATGGAAAGCATCCAGTTTAACATTAGCACATTCACATATGCCGTCAAGGCTTCCTTAGACAAGAATATCGTGTATGCATTTATAACTGATTCCCTTAACTTCAAATTAATTTTCCCATAATTATCGCTTACCAAAGGTCACGTAAAAGACGCGACACATATAGTACACAGAGACTTTCAAGCGTATTGCTTAGAATACTGACAGGATGCACTGGAATGAACCCTAAAGGTGCATAATTACGCAAATGATATTTACAATCTAGTCGCCGTGATATGTGATTTACATTTTAACGCTTGAATATGAATAATTAGAGCAACCTAGATACTTCCGTTCAATTTGCAAACACTCAAAACGAATCATTAAAATACTTGTACATTGAATTAACATTTTTGTTCGTGACATTACGTTATCCAATTATATGTATTTTATTTTCATAAAATATATAACCTATTACATACATACTCGTACATTTAGTTTAGTCTTTTTCCCATGCCGTGTGGTGGTGGCTCGTTGAAAGAATACTACCACTCCATCTCATCCACTGGACCTCGTAAAAGGCGAGTTAGGAATAAAACTGCACTGTGCACCCAACAGCGCATGGTGGCGATGGGCTCACCACCTATCACACCAAGTGCATTATATTGTTTTGGTGAAACGTGGATTGCGGCAGTCATCTGTTTTTGCAGTGAGTGCCCAGTCTCTCACTACCCCTTATGGGATACAGTAGTGATATTACGTATGTATGTTTTTCCCATGTAAGGGGTAGGCAGAGATTACGTATATAGCCCACTTTTCGCCACCGCGGGGAACGAGACGTGGTTGATGGCGAATTACATTGCGTTACGTTTTTGTTTATTACAAAAAATCTGACTCTTCGTTACGTTCTCAAGAGCAGTATAGTGACAGCATTATGGTGTAATTCTGAACGAATAAAGGCAGTCCGTACAATACCTTAGTCGCCTCTACGTCGGTAGGCAAGATGTACGTGCTATTCTACTCTGCCCGGTCACCTATCGGCGTAATAACCTATTAAAAATATTACTAAAGATTTTAATTTCCTATTAAAGATACGAGTATAAAAATTGTAAAAATAAGGAAAGTCAAGTTAGTTTAAGTAATTAAAAAAACTAATAGCGAACTGTTGTGAATTTATGTAATAAGGCAGTTAAACTAAACTGATTAGTGGATTTTGTATGTTTTGTTTATAGTGTTAAATTAAATTATATTTACTTAACTAATAGTTCTATAAAAAAGTATAAATAAACGAAATGCTCAGCACAGTTGATACATTCTAAATGTATTAATTAAGATATGTTATGAAAAACAAATATCTGTACAACAAATAATTAAATTGAAATTTAATTTTATATTCAGTTAGAAACAGGCCTTGTTTATATAGCCGACCCACGATCGACGGCCAAATTTATACATGATGTTTCCTTAATGTTAAATATAATTTAGATTTTGTTTTTATATTAAGCTAGCAGCGGTTAAGCACAGCCGCTACTATTCAGACCGAGGTAGCTTTTGTATCGCAAACTGAGATGATTTTTCAGTAATTTAACGCTTACTAGGCGCAATATCAATTGCATTAACAGACTATTTTGCTTTTTTAAAGAAGAGAGGGCAAACGAGCAAGTGGCTGACTAGGGAGCAAGATGGTAAGTGATCATCGCCGCCCATGAACATCAACAATACCATATGAATATACGTGCGTTTCTTAAAAGAGAAAAGAAAGGCTCTTTTCTTGAAGGTCCCTAAATCGTATCGGTCCGGTGTAAACCACTGGCCGCAACAGATTTCATATAGTGGTTGTGCAGGGCAGAAAATTCTGCGAAAAACCCACTGTGATGGAATGCCAGCCATCAAGGTGGTGACGATTGAATTTTGAGCTGTGCCGCAAAATGCGATGGTGAAATCAGCGACTGGAATTAATTCGAACCATTCCTCGGAGCACTCCCCATGGTAGATGGCCGCTCTTCATTGAATGCAGTCAAATGGAAGGATCCCCTATTGGAGTGCCCCCGCCCAAAGTTGAGAAATGTACTCCATGTGAGGCTGTACCTGCCTTGTAAAATTGCAAACGGTTGGCCAGCACAAAGTACTGCCGTCGCTCTACTAAGCACGCCAAGCTTTTTAGTGGCAAATTTGGCCTTCCCTACCAAGTGACCCCAAAACTTAACGTCACTCGATATGTCGACACCTAGGATTCCGATACTGGCTGAGACGACGATGTGTATGCTCCCAAAATGTGGCGACACGACGAAGGGATTCTTTTTAGCGGTAAACGCGCACCTGTGTATTATTAGGGTTGAACTGGACTGTTGACTGCCTGAGCGACTTTCATATCAACCCATGAAAAGCTTAAGCTATACAAGACCTAAATATTACTCATTTTAAGAGACGTCCTTCTTTAACGTTCTTTTCCCCTGCCACCTTCATACGCTAAACTGCCATTCACGGCCGTAATTGAGTTGGTTGATCAGTCGTAAACCAGGAAATTTTGCGGACTTTTCACTTAATTTATATTTTTGACACTCAAGAGATGAGGTGCATATCAGAATACATTACCAAATACGTAATAACTCATATTACGATCCGATATCGATTCCGATTTCATAAATATAAAATTATTATATTAAATTGTACTCCAATTTAAAGTGCTGATTTACCACAATATATATATATAAAAAAAAACCTGCATATCTGAGGAATACAATTACTTCGAAGGCATGTGAAGTACGCCAATCCGCATTGGAGTAGCGCGACTGACCCTTTCTAGCTCCGAAGCTCTCTCAAAAAATGAGCGGAGCCCATTACGCGGCAGTGAGACGTTAATATGCTGTTACTTTGATTTTTTTTACAAAAATATGAATACAGACTTTATTTAAAAGACTTTGTGATTAGTAATTTCACTTATGCTAGTACTTCGCGAAGTAAATCATCAGCATAAAATCTTTTATTGATAAGTTCTACATAATTATTTATACGGGTATTAGCCCGTGGAAAATTTCAGATTAAAGTTTGAAAAACACTGACACTGAGTAGTAACGCAGCATTTTAGCTACGTAGCCGTGTGGTAGCGGCTTAAGAGAATCTACCACCCCATCTCTTCCCGTGGGTGTCGTAAGAGTCGACAGAGGGAAAATAAAAACCAGGAGATGGGCAGCAGCATCTTCCTGGAACATCTGAATAAATAAACTGCGGTTGCCAACCCGCCTGCCAAGCGTGGCAACTATGGCAAAATCCCCCCAAAATGAGAGCTGAAAAATATTGTGGCAATTTTTGGGGGAGGCCTATGTTCAGCAGTGGACTTGTGATAGGCTGAAACGACGACGACGACGATTTTAGCTACGTACGAGTTTCCTGATCTCTTGACACCAAATTTTTACCATGATTCCTAACCAACAATGCATGTCGGTATCTATGGACCATAATAACTGCTGATCATGATGTGAAGTGACTGCTTATTTATTACTCTTAAACTAACACTGTTAACGTCCCACTGCTGGGCACATATCTCCTCTCGTTTTTGAGGTTTTGTTGCCGAGAAAAGTCGGCCACACCGGGTAGGCAGTTTTCACATGACCACAACATATTTATTTATTCCTCATGTATCCTTAATTTGTTTAGGTTTGTGTAGTGACAAATAAGCGGTGGATAGGCACTTAAAATTCCAACGAACAACTCTAGAGGTGCCTTTACCGATTATAAGAAATAAACAATGGGATATTTATTTGAAACAATCACAAATACTATAGGTAGATTTGAAATATCATGTAAATACTACGACAGTATAACAATAATTTGGCAACTGCCAAAAACTTAAATTTAAATAAAATTAATTTTTTTTTTTTTTTAAATACAATATTTATCTATTTGTACATGACGAAATGATTCAAAAAGGGATGCCGGGTTGGGTTTACCGTCGGACACCTGAATTCCATTATGCGGAAGTATGGCTCAGGGGCTAGGCGCTCGCTTTAAATTTCATAGTACGCGAGTGACCTGGGTTCGATTCCCGGTGCCGGCACCACTAAAATGGTTAATTGCAATTTTAAGTGCTGACTTACCACGTGCTCGGCGGTGAAGGAAAACATTGCGAGGAAACCTGCATGTCTGAGAAATTAAAAATATTTCGAAGACCTGTGAAGTCCGCCAACCCGCATTGGAGCAGCGTGGCGGATTCTTCCTAGCTCCAAAACCCTCTCAGAAATGAGAGGAGGCCTGTGCTCAGTAGTGGGACATTTATAGGCTGAAACTTTATATGCCCAGTGATTACACAAAGATGCAAAGTTTTAATAGGTGGCGTATTGATTAGAACTGTAAGAAAACCTCTTCGCCTTGTAGCATTTTTTTGGGTACTGGTTTTGTTTCAGTAACTTTACCAAAGGCTTCTACTTCGGTGAATATACAACAAATTAGTGATCAATCTGTACCTAAACAACATACAGTGAAAATATGGCCAGTGATTTATATTACTCCAAACCCAGTCTGCGGTTATTACCCGTTGGACTAAATAAGAGCACGTATGTTAAATACTGGAAAAAATATTCCGACAATTGATTGGCTAACTGCTTTTTTTATTGGAGGAAATGAAACGTTCACCTGATGGTAAGTGCAATGTCCGCCCACCATAAATGCCGTGTCAACCAGACCATTTCTGTGTGACACCACACTTCACCCGTCACCCTGTGACATCAGTTCTTAAGTCACAAATGCCCAGTGATTACGCTAGTTCACAGTGCCCTTCAAACCGAAACATAGTAATGCTTGCACACTACTGCTTCACGGCAGAATAACTGGCCCTGGGGTGGTACCTACCTAGACGGATTCCCGCATAGGAATCCTACCACCAGTAAAAACAGATTGTCACAAAACACGCTCCTGTGCCTGCTTCCATCGACTCCCCGCAAAACAGTGCAGGTCACTGCCATGGTGTGTCCAGCTGTCCATAAAAAAAACCTATGAAAAAACCTTTAATCCTTTTTCAGGGGTATACGAAACATTTAACCTATTTAAGGGTATAAAAAAAATAAGAAAATAGGTGCCGATTAATATCATCATATCTTCATCGTCTTATTGAGTAAGGCAAGTCTTTGATGCCGTGGCCGTGCATTATCAACTACAAAAAGCAAACGTTACTTTTTCATACACAAATAAAAACAATGGAGATACCGTCAATCAAGGATAAAAAATACACACGGCGTACGGAGTTTGAATTGAATTATATCTTTATTTCCATGAAACTGCCAGAGGACTTCAATAGAACTTAATAAAAAGAAATATATAACATATAAAAAGACTTAAAGTTTTTTTTTGTCGGCTCGGTTGGCGCAGTGGCTAAGCCCTTGGCTTCCGCGCCGCGGGTCGCGGGTTCGATTTCCGCACGGGACAAATATTTGTAAGGCCTACAGATAGTTGTTCCGGGTCTGGGTGGTTTGTGCATGTGGAATTTATGTCTGACAAATGTACCCACGACACAGGAGAAATCCTACTGTGGGCATGGTTTAAAAAAAAAGAAAAAAGTTTGAGTCAGATCGCTTAGCACAGGAGTCGCCGCAACAAATGCACTAGCTTACAGTGACTTCGCCTATTTCATTAAGATAACGCTATTATGGTTGATGGCAAAGTCATCAGAAATTAATTTCATTTTTTCTAAATACAAAGAAATTTGTATATTTGATTAAGGCAGTCGAACATAATTAATACACTTCTTAACAAAAAATATCTTAACAGTGAACTAAAACTAAACCAAGAATAATCCTAAGGAAAGACAAAGTAATTTTATTAGTCACGTTATTATATTTTTTTCATATTTAAAGAAAATAATTAAAATATGTATAAAGTTTTCATCTTTATTCAAAGCTTTTACAGTGAAAATAAATAGGAACGTAATTATGATATTGAAAAATGACTCTTAAAATTGTACAACAATATAGAGGAAACGCAACAATACGAAACTTACGGGATATCCGACGTTGTCTGCGGAATAGTTCACCTCGCCATTCAGTTCCACCGGTAGCGCGCTAGCACGCGTCATTTGTGGAAGCACAAGAGCTCCTGCCGATTTTGCAGTGAATTTAGATACTCAGTAAGTATTTCAGATATTTAATTTTTATACTATTTTTCAAGATAATTAATGAACATACTAATAAAATATCAGACATTTTATATTTCTATTATACATTTCGAATTATCCTGAACCAGTTTAAAAACTTTAAAAAGTTTACTATTTTCTAAAACTGTTATTTTTTTATCTTATATTAAGTAAACTGTTTACTGCTACGTTAAGAAATGTTAACAATTTTTAACATATTCTACTTAAACATTTATAATTAACTTAATTTAAAAAATTGCTACAGTTCAAGTAAACACACTTTTACATAAGCTGACAGCCGGAAAGAGGAACCTCTTTATTTAGTACAGTTCTACGTTCTACGAACGGTTGTATAGAAAGTGCAAGTTAACTTAAATTATTAAACATCGTGGTTATATTATATCGACTGTGGAAGTTAGAGCTGTTACAATTGTCTTATTTTGCTATGACTATATCTGATGAACATAATAATTAAAAATCAGTTCACAACAATAGTAAAATCTTAGCAGCTTGTAATTAATTTAAAAAGTTTTGATATGAACTGAAATGTTAATAAGTTACTTATATTAAAAATTTATAGGTGCGACACCGGAAATCGAACTCAGGTCACCCGGGTTTTATTAAATTAAAGTCGAGCGCCCGGCTAGAGCTAACACGGCTCGGCGTTATTTTATATCCTTAATAATGAGTAGCACGTGAATGAAATATAATTTTTTAACTTAAACATTTCTGATTTACTGAATAACGACCAAATTTAAAATTAATAAAAAAAAAGCACTCAAGTTTGTGAATCAAAAACTTTATACCAAATTTTATTTCCATGCTCAGATTTATGCACTTTCATAAAAAAATCCAATTTTGTATAAATCAAGTAAAAATACATCTTTTAAAGAATATTTGGAGGAAAGCTATGAAAGCGTCGGCTCAATATTTTTTTTATTACATTTTAGATACAAATATCTTGTAGCTCAGTTCTTGGCGTACCGTCTCTTGTGTCATTTCGAATGGCTGCCCAAGTCAATAATTGTGCAATACGTACGTAATTTATTTGCTCTCGGCCTGGTTATATTGCGATTCTCCCGTATCTTCAATACTGCATCTAATCCATTGTGCGGTCTTATCCCTCAAACTAATCTCTAATTTCTAATCCGGAAAAAGCGGAAAAGATTAACTGATTAATTTAAATATATAAGACAGGGATAAAAATGTTAATAAGTCGATTTTTAATTATTTAATACAAATTTAATGTGAGATTGTATAACATCGCCTCCTCGCGTCAATGAGTACTTTTATATCGCACAGAGTTAATACCGAAACTAACCGACTCCTCGACCACATCCAAATGGATCCTATCCGCAGAGCGTGATTCTTGGCGATTTTATCGCCCACCACGCCGAATAGCTAAGATCTGGCACTACCGATCATGCTGGGAGATCTGTCTATGACTTTGCCCTGGCATATGATCCGACACAAATGGTTACTTCGGCCGTGCGGGTTCTAGATGCGAATGATCATATACCAGCTCTGTTGCACCTTTGGCTGATCTCTTATACATTTTACAAAATTTTCAAATTATAACTTTGGTTTTTCTTTTAAGATGACAGTAATTAATTTGTGTTGTGTTATATACCTTCGAGTTGTGAAGTAATTGGTACTCTTTACTAAATTGTTAGCAATTTAACCATATTTGAAAATATTTACCTAATATTTTTTTTATAGCATAAAATGATGAAACGAGCAAAACGTTCACCTGATTACGCTAGCTCACAGTGCCCTTCAAACCGAAACACAGTAACGTTTGCACACTACTGCTTCACGGTAGAATAACTGGCCCTGGGGTGGTACCTACCTAGACGGACTCCTGCATAGGAATCCTACCACTAGTAAATAAATATTTATTTCTTAATAACTGCAATCTGTTATTGTACATAACTCCAACTACAATATTATAGCTTATAAAGTGCAACAAATGGCAAGTTTAAATCAAAATAAAAATTAAACATCAATATGTTTTGCTTAAAGAAACACGAACGGCTATGATGAAATGCATTGTCAGTGTCTACATAATTTCTGACTGTATTTATTTCTTTAAATTTGAAATACTATTTTAAGTAATATAGAAAAAACATAAAATTAATCCTGTTTTTATATATTCATATTTTTCCTATTAACGACATCGGGGTGCAGCAGGGGTTGGCACAGAGCAGCGTTACGCTGAGCTGCCAAACTAGTTTGCTAGGAATACCGCGTACAATTTTATTACAATTGTATATATTTCTAGAGTTTTTATATTTATTTTGTATACGTATATTTCTTATCCTTTTTAATTATAAACTAGTTTTGTCTGCGTCTATCCTAGTTAATAAATGATTTTTATTTCTTTCTTTCTTTTATCCGGACAGCTATCTGGTCACCGTCCCTCTGGGCTCTTCAGACCATTGTTTGATCCGGAGTACTGTTTCCAGTGATGCCTGTTTCGAGAGGCCGAAGAGTGAGCGATTTGTACAATTTCTAGTCGACCATTGAAATTTTCACGAGCGTCTAAACAGTTTAACGCTTTTCTTCTCATTTGGTTTAAGATAACAGAGGTACATGCATTAAAACTACTTTGAATGAGTACATATACGAGTAGTACGCGCCGCGTAAACTTTTGTTGTTTCCTCATATTATGTTCGCGCCATGTTTGATAAAATAAATTGGAATAGACTTATAGGAAACCGTCAATACTTGTTTAAAATAAATAAATTTTGAATAAAGTTGATTGTAATCATCATGGACATATTTATATTTTTAATCATTCTGCATGCCTAAATTTACACCTATTAAATTATTTTTACCGCATAAAACTGTAAGCATTAATACTAATATAAAAACACTACTTTGCCTTGTACACTAAAACAAACACACATTACGTAGCACATCCGGTTAAGGTTTTGCACGTTTTGTCACTTCATACAATGATTTTTTTTTAATAGGTGAGGGGGCAAACGAGCAAGTGGCTCACCTGATGGTAAGTGATCACCACCGCCCATGAACAACCGCAACACCAGAGGAATCGCGGGTGCGTTGCCGGCCTTTGAGGAAGGAATAGGCTCTTTTCTTGAAGGTCCCTAAGTCGTATCGGTCCGGAAAACCCACCGGCGGCAGCCGATTCCATAAAGTGGTCGTGCGTTGCAGAAAATTCCGCGACGCGAAAAAAATGCATGGATTACTTCCGGGGCGGGGCACCTGCTTCTTAAAGAGAAAGACCTTTTTATGATTATTTTATATTTTATAATATAAGTATATTATATCTATAAAATATTTCATTACTAAATGTTTTTAATTAATAGGAACTGTCATCATCATCATCATTTCAGCTAATCACTAGTCCACGGCTAAACATTTTACTTTTACTTTTTCATAAAAAGTTTGTAGCTCTGATTTTGGGCGGATTTCGCCATAGTTGCCAAGCTTGGTAGGCGGGTTGGCAATCCCAATTTATTAATTCAGATGTTCCAGGAGGATGCTGCTGCCCATCTCCTGTTTTGTCCTCTGTCTACTTTTACGACACCCATGGGTTGAGATGGGGTGGTAGATTCTCCTTAGCCGCCACCGCACGGTAAATAGTTACTATTGTGGCTGTTCATTAATAACTAAGATGTTGCACACTAAGTATCTAGTAGTTATAGTTCAACAACATTTGTAGTGGCATCGACACACTGAATTAATTATGAATAGACTAAGAAAATTTACATGGACATTTAAAACACGACATATAGCTAAAATACTTTCACAAATATATATTTATTTGGTTCAGTATTGTATTTCTGCGTAGGGAGAAGCTGCGAAAACTAAATTTTTAGAAATTGAGAGGGCACAGAGATCTCTCTTGAAAGTAATCATCAAAATAAAAACATTTTAAAACTAATACATTCCCAAAAGCAGATCTCTATGCTATAAGCATATAAGGAAATTAAATATATTTACACTCGGTTTTAAGACTACATAAACTGATGGATTCCACATGCGTCATACTTGTGAACAAGTGCTGTTGGTGGAGGCTGGTCTGCTCGAGTTTACAATATACTTATATATTAATTAAATTAATCTTGTCTAAGACTTGCACATGGAACTGGAGTTTATGGTCTATCTATACATAAAACTACTGGTGGTAGGATTCCTATGCAGGAATCCGTCTAGGTAGGTGCCACACCAGTGCCAGTTATTTTGCCGTAAAGCCGTAGTGTGCAAACATTACTGTGTTTCAGTTTGAAGGGCAATGAGAGCTAGCGTAATCACTGGGCATAAGAACTGATGTTTCTGGGTGACACAGAAATGGTCTGGGTACACAGCATTTGTTATAAAACACTAACTTGTTTTTTTCTTTTGACAGTATCACGTGCTGAATCCAGACACCGGCAAGTAGCAACTTCGCGAAATCCGGCCCAATAATCGTCGGAAATAATTAGCAGAATGGATCGTAAAAGGTACTTTATTTTAATATAATCTTATTCCTCCTGAAAATACAACGTCGAAAACCAATTCACTTATAATCAGACTATAACACCTTTCCCTGTAGAGTTAAGTCTAATCATTTATTCTAAACTATATGAGTGTTGTTTTAATGAAGTGGCACCATAACATGACAAACGGTTATTAATAGATATGTGTGATTTTTTTATTGGATACTTATCCTATGGTGCAGTTTTATACTTGAGGAGACATATTACACAAAAGTCAAGTAATACTATGTCAGTGATAAAAATGTATGTGAGTTTATATGTAGAAAAAAAGTAAAGTTTCAGCCTATAAATGTTCCACTACTGGGCACAGGCCTCCTCTCATTTCTGAGAGGGTTTTGGAGCTAGGAAGATTCCGCCACGCTGCTCCAATGCGGGTTGGCGGACTTCACATGTCTTCGAAATATTTTTTTATTCCTTAGACATGCAGGTTTCCTCACGATGTTTTCCTTCACCGCCGAGCACGTTGCAAATCAGCACTTAAAATTGCAATTAACAATTTTAGTGGTGCCGGCACGTGGGAATCAGTTATATACAGTATATATGTAATATGAGTATATTATCACTGGTATAGTATTGCTCGACTTTTATGTACAAATTAAATTTGAAATACCTGTTACCTCAATATCCTGTCATTTTCAAACGCGATTAGTCACCCTATAAGGTTAAGTAAAAAATATTTCCTGTTAAACTTAGATTTTAAGTAATTAGAGAATATTTATTTTATAACGAGTAAAACATTTTTATTGATACGATTTATAAATATTTATAGTCACGTCAAATATATTTTCAGTCACGACATAGCCAATAACCTCATTGTCACTTATTGGAAGATGTTCAGTTGAAATAAATGAAACTATTGCTGCTCCTTAAAAAGTGAAAGAAGACAATTATGTTGCTCTTGATACGATTGTTCCATATGACTTGTACATAAATAAATCTGTAGGCATTCTTCAAAGATCTACGCCATTTTCAGCACCCTCTGATAAGGAATTGCACCCGGAACTTAAAATACGTATATTATTATTAATGAACATACATACATAAGATCACGACTGTATCCCATAAGGGGTAGAGACTGGGCACTTACTGCAAACACTGATGACTGCCACAATCCACGATTCACCAAAACAATATAATGCACTTGGTGTGATAGGTGGTGAGCCCATCGCCACCATGCGCTGTTGGGTGCACAGTGCATTTTAATTCCATACTCGCCTTTTACGAGATCCATTGGATGAGATGGAATGGTAGTATTCTTTTAACGAGCCGCCACCACACGGCTTTTAATGAATGAACGGCTGCTGTATAATGAAAATATATACAGCAGCCTCATTTTTATATCCCTTTAAATAGTGTAAATCAGAATTATAGTGAAACCGAATCTATTTTTTTTATTTAATGGCTGTTCTATCATTGATAATTTAAACTATCAAATGATTAACGAAATATTATGTTGAAAATGCTTAACTAATTTGTGTGCAAATTGTTTGTGTAAAGTTTTATGTCAAATTTGTATTTATAATTAGTAATATATTTTCCATATTTGGATTATATAGATATATTAGACGAAAAATGAAAGTCTGATTCCTTTTGAATGCATACTTATAGAATTCTGGTTAAGAAGAACATTAAGAGAAACATGAATAGTTTATTTCAAAGAAATAATAATGTGTCAGTTCAGACTATCCCCTGCTGAATAAAGGCCTCTTAATAGATTACAACAAAAGTTTGTAGCTGTCATTATGGGGGGAATTTTGCCATAGTTGGCACGCTCGGCAGGCGGGTCGGCAACCGCAGTTTATTTATTCAATAATTCCAGAAAGATGCTGCTGCCCATCTCCGGGTTTTAATATTCCCTCCGTCGACTTTTACGACAACCACGGGTTGAGACAGCTCAGGTTCTCTTAAGCCACAACCACACGGCAAAGCCACCAGACGTGGATTTAAATGTTCATCCTTATGAAACTGACTTGTATTCATACAAGCCCCAAAAATATTTATTTTACTAATAATATTATAGTTTTTAGGTACCTGTACAAGAAATGTCTTATCATTGAATTGTAATTGATTATTACCTTTATTGGTAATTATCCTGTTTGATTCACATTAATCAGTTAGTAAAATCTCATTCTAAGTGTGTGGTTTCTCATTAACCTGTACTATATTATTTTTATATATATATATGTGACTATTAATTGTGACGTGAAGATGAAGTTTATCTTGCATATTTGTGCGACAACTCCATTACCTTTCAATAATTGGCACAGTGAGGTGTCACACAGAAATGTTCTGGGTGACATAGCATTTCTTATGGGCAGATGTTGCCCTTACCAGCAGGTGAACGTTTTGCACGTTTCATCACTTTATACAATAAATTTGACGACCGCGTGGCCTAGTGGTCAGGGTACCTGACTTCTAAGCCGCGTGGCCTAGTGGTCAGGGTACCTGACTTCTAAGCCGCGGGTCCTGGGTTCGAATCCCAGCCAGAGCCAACATTTGTGCTAAAAACATAAATTGTTGGTTTTCGGGTCTGGTTGTGTTGTGATTGTCCTCGTGTTTCTGACACTGCATCCCAGCCTACCTCCGATCTTATCGCATCAGCGTTACATCGGGCGCGGGTAGGTTGGGACGAGTGAGTGCCTCTGTGTTTGCGCGTACACTTGTGGCACTATAATATCTCCTGCGCAGTTGATGGCTCTCGAGAGTAGTCGGCAGTTGTCGCCGTGGTCGAAATCGGCTAGGAGAACATCAACACAATAAAAAAAAAGGAAGAAGGGAAGAATTCTCTTTATTTTACTTTTCTCTTAAAAGTAATTTAATGAAGCGGTGTAGTTTTTTTTTTTAATTTTAAACGTGTATATAGGATCTTTGTGAAGGTTGTATTGTCAAAATTTTTAAATATAGCTAGTATATTTGGCATAATGCTAATGTAACACAGTTTTAAGTGTACATTCTTTTTAGGTGTGTAAAAGGAGCCTTCAACGGATCCGAAAATAACGGTACAGATTGCATTGATGACGAAGATCTACAGGTAACAATAATTATTATGATAGATATTGCAGTAAATTGTGTTAGAATCCAAATTATCCTGTACGTTAAAATATTGCAAGTAATAAATTAAAAAACATTATAAAAATACTGCTACAGTATGTATAGATTTAGGCGTAGATAGATGTCCGGCAGAGTAGAATAACACATACCTCTTTTCTACCGAGGTGTTGTAAGAGACGACTAAGGTAATGTACGGACAGCCTTAAGACGTGCAGAATAATACCATAATATGCAATGCTGTCAACATACTGCTCGTGAGAACGCAATGGGGAAATGAGATTTGATTTGAATGACGAGTAAAAAAAAACTGCTGCGATCGAAAATTAACAAAGATTATTATGCCATAAGTAACTTCCACAAACGGGGTAACGATGAATGGAAGTCTACTCCCAGTAGGGCTTGAATCCATGACCCACAGTCTCAGTTGATTGGCAATAGGATTCCTATGCAGGAATCCGTGTGGTCGCACACAGAAATAATCTGGGTTACACAGCATTTATTATGCTATACTTACTACTACAATACTTACTACCATTAAAAAGTTTCAATAGACTTGCCAAAGCTGACAACTTGCTTGACGACCGCGTGTCTTAGTGGCCAGAGTACCTGATTTCTACGCTGCGGGTCCTGGGTTTTAATCCCAACCGAACACACACAATACAAATTGTTGCATGTGAAACAGGAGAAATGCTACTGTGGAGCATTGTATTTTTTTTAACAATACAAAAACAAAACTCACTAGTTTCTTATACTTTCCTTTTCTTTGTGGATTCCTTAAAGGATAAACTTAAGTTAATTTAATGAACTATTTCTTTTGTAACAGTTTAACGACCGCCTCATACAAATTCACATCATGGGATATACGTCATCAGTAATACCTCTAATCATCTGGCTGTTCCTCTTTTGTTACTTTAAGTAAGTATTTAAAAATAAATTTAAATTATTTAACTTTAGTCCATTTGCCGTTCCAAATAAATAAAATAAAACTGAAATAAATTTGTACGTAATAATAATGTTATTTCGGTTACATAAAAACATATTTGTGTGGTAGCGGCTTACGAGAATCTACCACCAAATCTCATCTCGTGGGTGTCGTAAAAGTCGACAGTGGGAAATGAAAAATCTGGAGATGGGCAGCAGCATCTACCTGGAACATGTGAATGTTACTAATACTACTAAGTAAACTGCAGTTGCCGACTCGCCTGCCAAGCGTGGCAACTATGGCAAATTCCCCCCAAAATGAGAGCTATAAACTTTTGGGCAATCTGTGGGGAAGACCTTTGTTGAGCAGTGGACTTTCAGCCTATAACTAGGCTGAAATGATGATGAAAAACGTATTTTATTGTTAGTAGCTGGCACGGCAGCTCGTTCCGGTATGTGACGCGATGCGTTTTATGCGAGAGCGCCACCTACCGGGTCAGATTTTGCAATTTTCTTTTTTGGCAAAATCAACATATTTATGGAACATATTCTGCATTGTTTTAGTCCATATAAAAAGTAATAATAACTTGACTACAGCAACTTTCTTTTTGCGCGTCGATGATTATCAAGTTGTTGATCTGTGTGATAACTTCCACGATTTCTCATTTCCATATTAGCCTTTAGACGTACTAAAATCGTGGTGCCCGTCTGCACAGCCAGTTCAATGTTATGCAATAATTGGTACCATAATGGCGGCGACGTGGTTCGCCCACCCGTCACGTCTCGTTTGCCACAGGTAAAAAGTGGGCTACGTCTGTATGTATATATGTATATATGTATAATTATTATAAGAGCGAAGAAAGTTTTCCTCACGATGTGCTCCTTCACCGCTAGCTACGTGATAAACCTGCGCATCCGTTGTCTTGCACATGATTTTACGCTTATACGATAACATCTGTGGGAGCGCCAAAGTGAACACGTGCATACAATAAAACAATAACGAGAATAAACAATTGATTAAAAAGCTTTTGTGTTGCACAAATATGGACTCCGACTGGGATTTGAGCTCAGGATCGGCTACTCAGACACGAACCCTGATCCATGCATTTTTTCACAAAAGATGTGTATAAGTCAAAAAAATCTTGCGGTGTAATTTCTTATTTAGCAAAACGTTCACCTGACGGTAGGTGCAACGTCTGCCCATAACAAATGCTGTGTCACCCAAAACATTTCTGTGTGACACCACACTGCGCTCGACACTCTGTAATATTTGCACATTACTGCTTCACGACAGAATAACTAGCCCTGGGGTGGTACCTACCCAGACGGATCCCTGCATAGAAATCCTACCTGTCATCCTTAATGTGATTACTGACTGTGTTTTTTATTGCTTCAGGAGACGAGAGAGGTGCATGCGCACTGAAATCAACAAACATCTGTGCATTTCAATCATCATAAGCAACGTACTTCTATATGTATGGTACGCCGTGAAATATAACGAGGTAATTTTAGTTATTAATCTTTTTACCACGTTTTTATTAAATACCTTCGTGTATGTCTGTTTGAGTCAAATTTAGTTAGCTTAGAAATCGAGGACAATTAATTATTAACTCGCTTTGATGTCTGTTTGTAGGTCTGTTTGTCTGTTGAGTACGATTTTTTACATTTAATTAGTACGAAAAGTATAAGCTAACTTTGAACTGTTTGTACTACTAGTATCGTATAGAAACACTTTTATATACTATCAAACGATTTAGTGAAAATTCAGTCTTTGAAACCGTAGAAGGAACGGTGGACCCTGTACAGTTCGGACTCCAGCGGTCATAAAAGCAGTGCGGGCGCGAATCCAACGAAAACCCGTCCGCAAGCAAAAAATTTTAGTCCTTCAATGTTACGCAGAACTAGGGTCAAAAGTGTGCTAACTGAAGACCTGAGACTCCGAGGTTATCGACGAAAAACAGGGCTTTTCTTAATGATAATCGTTAATATGAATTATCTTTTTAATTCCCTGTTGTTTCACTGTGACATAAATTTGAGTATATACTAATTCAACAAATATTCAGTTTTTTATATGAATCTATGAGTATATAACAAGTCGTATTAATTTGCTTATCGTTAATGAGCGTCTGAAAAAATAAAGGCACGAGTCTAGTTTTTCAGACGTCCTTTAAGAAAATACCCTGTTTTTCGTTATTTTTTCAGACGCTTTTCTCTTCTCTCAGAGATCCCGGGGTTTGTTAAGGCGTTACGCGGGTATATCCTTTTTTTAGACGAACAATTATTAACTTCAAAGAAAGTTACTACACAAAAAATGATAAAGTGTGTGCCCATAACAATGAAGAAGCAATCAGGCGCATCCCGAGAATCCAGCATGGGCGTTGACCTTCATCATTTATAGTTTGGCTTGGTGTTTTTCTGTGAAAAGGGTTTGAAAACTAGCGCTGTTAATGTGAATCAAAATACCGTTCTGACAAACGTTGCGGAACCTCTTTTTCAACAATGTTCGAAAAAAGACAATAGGTTTTCCAACAAAATTCAGCGCCAGCTCGTCCCATGGAATCGACTCCATCAGGCACGACGAATGGCGCTCTTCCATCCCAGATCTTAAACCCGTTGGATTACAAAATATGGCAACATTTGGAAAAAAAGCCTCCAGTAAACCTCACCAGAATCTGGAGTCTCTGAAAGCATGCCTAATTAATACACTGGGTGACATTGACATGAGCATTGTGCGTGGTGCGGTCGACGACTGGCCTCGGAGGTTGAAGGCCTGTATTTAAAATCAAGGAGGCCATTTCGAATAACTATAATAAAATTTTAAACTACAATTAGCTATTTTTGTAATATTTCTGCAAACAACAAAAATCGTACAATTTATTTAATTAATTGTTTGTGACAGAACTGACGATCCGACTAGGTATAAACACAAATTTTGTATACATTGCTTTATAAGATGATGTTGTTTGAGTATTTGCTAATAAAACAAATATTCAGTTTTTATAAAAATCTATGAGTATATAACAAGTCATGTAAGTAGTCTAATTGCTCGCTTAAGCCAGAGACGATCCATTAGTCCCAATGAGACAGACAAAGACTATACACCTTCACTTGATAGTTCATCTAATATTTATATAGACTACTAATTTTCCCATTTTTAAAACCCGTCTTTTTTCAGATTCTCTGCATGATTTTGCAGATAGCTATTATGTACCATGGAATGTCCAGCTATTTTAGTTTAATATTTTTGGGAATCTATCTACATGGGGCTCTGCATCTGGTAAGTTTACATTTTTGTTTATTATTATTTATTATATTTTGTTTATTCATTAGATACGAGGAGGGATCAAAAAGTAGTGAGAACGACATACTCCTTGGTAAGAAAGAAAATAAATACTGGCAGGCATAGCTCAGATACATTATATTAATAAAAAAAAAACTTCGATTATCTTTTGTTTTTTTCTGAATGTAATTATTTGTTTGCTTCGTATCGGAACGTGTTCTCGAAAATGGAGAAAAACGAAGTGCGAGCCGTTATTAAATACCTCTGTTTAAAAAAGTTCACGACGCATGAGATGCATTGCGATTTGGAGGCAACATTAGGAGAGTCTGCTCCGCCGTATTCCACTGTCGCTAGGTGGGCTTCTCAATTTCGAGTAGGGAGAACGAGCACGGAAGACGAACATCGTTGCGGCCGTTCATCGACGTCAGTCACGCAAGACAATGTTGCGAAAGTCGAGAAAATTGAATTGAGCGACCGAATATGTAATTTCGGTGATGTAATTGCTGTTAGACTTTTTGGCTTTTACAGCTTCATAGGATGCTGTGCTCGCGGGCTCGGGGCCCGCGTGCCAGGTTTAGTTTGACCCAAACATAAATACATAAATATTACTCCTACAAAAACTTTGAAATCCGGACTGTCGCGTTCGCCGCGTGCTTGCGATACTGTGAATATCTCCAAAAATATTTTTAAGTCATCTAATGACCGGCCGAGGGAGGCTGCGGGCCTCCGTTCTGACGACTTGTGTGTCGGAAACTCTGGGCGGTGAGAACCGCCCTGGAACACGGGTGTCTTGTGTACGCGGTGTGATTTTCGACAGCTGCGCGCCGCTCTCTACGGCGGTCGCGCGGCGTTGTGCGTGTTATGTTAAAGCTATTGACTGTGTGTACAGTGTTGCTTGGATCATTACTGACCGTATCGTGGTCAGGGAGTGCTGAGACGTCCGTGTCGTCTAGCACGTTTCGCGGGCGACGTTTGCGTTCGGTCGCATTTTTATCCGATCGGTAATTCGCTGCTTTAATCACCAGCGGGTTTGGATGAACCGCGGCTTTTTCGAAAAATCGCCGTGATACTTCTCTGAAGTGTTCAGAGATTATAAGGGCATTTCACAGTTGCTGTGAAGGTCTACGTTGCCAGCCGGCTCCGGTGGCACGTCGCAAAAATCTATTTTGTAGGTTCTGTAGTTTCTTTAAACGATTGCCCGTCGCGTGAGCGAAAGCGACGCATACATAGGCCATTACGGGTCTAATGCAAGTCTTGTAGAGGCGAAGTTTGTGTCTAAGGCACATTTTGCTTGAGGAGCAAGTTAACGAATTTAGACGGCTTGAGATAAAAGCCGCCCTGTTACGCACGTTCTTAATGTGTTCAGCGAACGACATCACTGCGTCTAAAGTGACCCCGAGGTATTTGACGCTCTTTTCCCAGGGAATAGGGCGTCCGAACAGGGTGATCGAGCCTAGGTGATTATCGCCGATTGTATGACAACGTCTAGCAGGCTTAGGCGTGCCCCTCGAGAAGTACATCGCTACACTTTTCTCAGGGTTTACCTCTATTATCCATTTCCGGAACCATTTGCCTAGGCGATAGGCTGCGGCTTGGAGCTGAATCGTTATGCGGCCCTTGTGCTTATCGGAATAGTACAGGGCCGTGTCATCTGCCAAAAGCGCAAGATTGTCTTTTGGGTCTTTAGGTATATCGCTAGTGCATAGCGAGAAAAGGAGTGGGGAGAGGCAGGAGCCCTGAGGGACATCCGCGCGGAGAGGGCGGCTTGAGGAGCGCGTTCCCTCTACCCGGAAGCGAAATAGGCGGTTGGACAAGAAGGCTCGTATGATGTTTACGAGTCTGTCCGGCACTTTAGAGTGATACAACTTGTAATACCAGCCGTCGTGCCAGACTTTGTCAAATGCCTTTACGACATCGAAAAATAAGGCCCCTGTGTACTGGCATAAGGCGGTCGTGAAAGTTTTCTAAAATGTGCTCCGTTAGGCGGTGCACTTGTGAGTACACGAGTGTTCGGGGCGAAAGCCGAACTGCTCGTCTGTAAGAACATTATTATTAAGGACATAGTCTTTTAATCGACTGAGAATTATTCGCTCATAAATCTTGGCCATCGAATTTAGGAGACTTATTGGGCGATAATTGACTGGAATGTTCTTCGGCTTGTTAGACTTCGGAATACCTATAACGTCGGCTTCCTTCCAGTCGTCCGGGAAGGAGCAGCTGGAGAGGAGCGCGTTAAAAATACTAACTAACAGACACAATAGCGGCGTAGTTAGACATTTCATCACTCTGTTGTTTGTGCCGTCAAGGCCGGGCGCGGATCGGTTTTTGAGATTTTTAACTATCTTTGTGACTTTGTCGAGAGTCACTGGAGGCAGTGGTTTGCCCACTGGTGGTATGGCAGCCCTGCGTTCGAGTTCCGCGGCCACCTGTTGCAGGTGGTCGGGATCCGCAGGCGCGAGAGACGGAGTGCATCGGCTCTCTAGACTGTCTGCGAGGCATTCGGCTTTTTCGCTGTCGTCGAAGGCGAACGAGTTATCGTTCGATCTAATAAGTGGCGGCATGGGTGAGACCGGCTCTGCTTTGAGAGATCGTGCCAACTGCCAGTAGGCAGTCGCATAGTGTCCCAGCTGTCTTTATTGTACTCAGATAAGCGCTCTTTAACATTCCTTTGTAGGAGGCGCAGTCTGAGTCTGTTCGCGTCTGTTCTGTATCTGTCGTGCGCTTTGGCCGCACGGTTCTTTTTTCTAATCAGGCGTCGGAGGTCTGCCGGTAGATTACAGCGTCGATCGCTCGACACCGTAACTGTTCGGGAGGATTCTCCGATGACTGTTTTGAGATGATTTGAAAAGGATTTTATCGCTCGGCAGGCAACCTCTGGCGAGTCGATAGTATCTGGGATTTCGTCTAAGTGATGAGAGCTCGTAGCCTCGAGTTGGACTCCGAGGGTACGCCAGTTCACAATGGTTTTGATCTGCGCGACCTCACCATTTGGCCGGCCCAGCTAAAAATGACCAGACGTGGTCCGACTCAAGTTCGTGAAGCGTAACTATAGAGTCTATTGCTAAGTTCACGTCCTTAATAATGGCTACATCTAAAATGTCCGGCTGCTGACTTAATTGCGCCGGAACTCTGGTTGGTGTTTCGGGAGCTATAACGTTTACGTTATGGCTCTCCGCTAAGTTGTATAGTATATTACCGTTCGTGTTATTTACGTTGGAATTCCAACTACCGTGCTTGCTGTTCAAGTCTCCGGCAAGAATAACAGAACGGTCTTAATCTGGTAGAGATTTTAAGTCTGCTTCTAATAATTGTTTGGATGGCGAGAGGTGTAGTACAAGCGGCCTGTGGCCAGTCATTGCTAACCTACACGCGGAAGTTTCAATACTGACTAAGTCGGGTGTATCGAGCGCCATACAGTGCAAGGACCTTTTATAGTAGATCAGAGTGCCGCCTTTCGCGGTCGCTCTGTCGTTACGGATGCATTTGTAATTGGCAATCTTTGGATCGCGCATGCTAGGTTTCAAGAAAGTCTCTTGTACTAGCATAACGTCGATGTCGTGGTCACGAAGGAAATTCGCGACTTTAACTAACTGCGTCTTAGACCGTTTGCGTTAAAATACGAGACAGTCAGAGAGCGAGGTTTAATTCTACCTATATGGGACGCCATTGGTAACAATTAAAAGTTTATTTATGGTCGACGCGGCGCGTGATGTTTTAGGCGCATTGAAACGTCCAAATCGCGTCGATTACGATCATGTGCTCCACGGTCGCCATGAGTCGCTCCTGAGGGGACTTTGTTTCGCGGATTTTACGCACTAAGCTATCTAGCTTAGCGCGTAAAATCCGTGAAATCCGCGAATCTAGCTATCTAGTAACGTAACTAACTCCGCAACATTTATGGTGCGCACGAAGCAGCAAATTAATGATAAATCTGCGGCGAAGTTTGACGAGCCCTGAATTTTAGGCTCTGCGATTTGAGGCGCGGGTCGTGAAGCGGCTGCGCTCTTCTGCATCATGGGCAGAGGTTTCGTCCAGGCGTTAGGCGCCGATGCGGCGCTCTGGCTTTGGCTCGGCCCGGTAGTCCCGTCAGCGGGACCGGGTTTCGCTGCGGCCGGAGCGGACGCGGGCGTTGTTTTAGGCGCGGGCTTAGTTGCCGGTTTAGGAGCGGGAGTCTGAGGCTGCGGGGCCCCGATGCCCTTCCTACGGCCGTTCTTCTTACCTCCCCTGCGCTTCTTACGCTTCGGCGCTCTGTTACCCGCGGTAATTCGCAGGGTATCCCAGCTCGCCGCAGAGTATGCAGCTTGGGGATTCTTGCGCTTCGAGTGTAAGAGCGCATTCCTGAGTGCCGTGATCCCCGAGGCATTTGACGCAACGAGGGCGGGCGAAACAATTACGGGCCGAGTGTCCGTACATTTAGCATCGGTGGCACTGTCCAATGATGCCCCTGTTACGGGGTGCCTCTATAGACAGGCCTGAGAGGCCGCAGATCGATTTTACATTAAATATTTGTTTGCCTTCTGGAGTTAATTCCAGTATGGCAAGAATAAGGTCGTACGACTTCTTGTTTTGTGGGTGATGCATGCGATGCTCTTCCAAAACAGGTATATTTTGTGACTTAAGGTTACTTAGAATGTGACTTGTCTCCAATTCCTTAGGCAAGCCTCTTATGACTACGCGGAATCGTCGTTCTTCCGCGAGCGAGTATGTGTGGAAGCTGATGTTCCTTCCACGTAAATGACTAGTGACGGTCCTGAAGTCGCTAACTGTCCTTAGGTATACGCAGATACCTTGCACTGCCGTCTGCGCCTTCGGGTACACAATTTTTTTATTTGTCGTCCAGAGTGACAAATCGTTCCACTGCGCCTTATTTAGTAGAATTATTGGCGGTGGAGACTTAATAACTTGCGCCGCCGGATACGCGGGCAGCGACTTTTCTATTGTTTTGCGTGTATTCGACACGCCCTTCTTAGCCGGGTTCCTTGAGGCGGACGGCGATGCGGTATCCGAGTTAGGCTCGGAATCCCCTTTCGCAGCGCGTCTCTTGGCTTTTCTCACGACGACGGTGAAGCCGTCGTCGTGCCTGGCTTCCTCGCTACCCATATCGGATCCCTCGTCCGAAAGGGCTGCGGCCCAACAATGGATTGCGATTCCCGGAAGGGAAACGGAGGTGCGTTAGTCGCTTTGATTGTGCGTTTGATTTGCACAATGCCGACTCGGTCTGAGCGGCCGTTTTATTGTTGGCAATTATGCCGCTTATTGTTTCGCACACAGGTGCAGATGAGTCACCGTGCGCAGGTGCCGATGCGGTGGGCTCTAAAGCCGGCGATGACAGGCCATCGGAGTCAAACGTTGCTACGTGACTCCTTGGCTGTAATAGGCTCTCCGGACGAATTCCGGAGATGTCGTCGGACTCCAGTAGGTATGACTTAAACTGCGCCCAGATCTCAGGGTGCGCGAGGCGCAGAAATTCATCTAGTCTCGCTAGAACTACGTCGCTTGATGACGCCATTTCACACGGGTGATTTGGCGGTGTGACACAAATACAAATTGCTCCCTACGTGAGCAGGGAGGTGTGTGCTAAAAAATTACTTACGGTGTGTACCTGGCTGTTGCCTAGCGCATTAAGCGGACACAAAAAAATACAAAAGCCGCCTCTGAGGCGATAATGTGTGTATGCACTCTACTTACGGTTTTACCCGGTAAGACAACACAACACAACAACGCACTGTCGACACTTTCACGTTCGCACACCACGAAACACAACACTTCCACTTCGAGGGAGACGTTCGGTGAAGGCACGTACGACGAATAACCAAACACAGCGCTACGGAAGCGGGTGTTGGCCACTATCAATGACTGTGACAATTTGCTGCTACTGTCCATAACCTATGCGGGCTGTCACCTTAATTGCGCATAGAGCGCGGTCGGTTGAGTTCCGTTCTGCACCAGAGCGCAGGAGCGAATGTGAGAGATCGAAGAGTTACCATCCGATACTTAATTCAAGAAACGGACATTTCATATGGAAGTATTCAATCCATATTGAAACAATCTTTGAATATGAGATAAGTCTCCGCAAGATGGGTGCCGAGAATGTTAACTGAGAGTCAGAAACAAAATTAAGTTTCAAGAAGATTCTGAAAACTTTTTGTCTCGTTTTGTAACAATGGACGAAACATGGGTCCATCATTTTGATCCCGTGACAAAACAGCAATCTTCGCAATGGAAACGGCCATCATCACCTACCCCGAAGAAGTTTCGTGCCGTGGCATCGGCTGGCAAGGTTATGGCCTCAATATTTTGGGACTCAGAAGGGATATTGTTGATTGATTACCTGGAGCGTGGAACGACTATTATAGGCCAATATTATGCACCTTTAATTCCCAAGTTGAAGAATGCCATCAAAGATAAAAGGAGAGGGAAACTTCGTAGGGGCGTGCTGTTTCATCACGACAACGCACCTGCGCACAGGTCGGCAGTTGCGATGGCTGCCATTCAGCAAGCTGGCTTCGAATTGGTTAGCGATTTTTATCTGTTCCCCAAATTGAAAGAATACTTAAGGGGAAACAGGTACAAAGACGATAACGAGGTGAAGGATGTCGTAGAGTTTTTTGCAGAGACAAAATTTTTTTTTGAAAGGGATTGACGCCTTGGAAAAGCTCTGGACTCGGTGTGTAAAGATACTCGGAGACTATGTAGAAAAATAAATTATTAGGTTATCAACAGTCATTATATTCTATCTCATTCTCACTACTTTTTGATCCCTCCTCGTATATGCAGGTTTCCTATCGATGTCTTCCTTCATCGCTAAGTACGTGGTAAAACAGCACCTAAAATTTCAGAATAATATTAGAGGACTTGGGGCACTCGCGTATTATGACTTTTTGTACTGAGTTCTTTTGAGCTTTTTTGATAACATTTTAATATTATTGACGTAATACACTTCATACATAGTTCTTTTTATGAAAAAGATTCTTTGCATTTTCAATGAAAACTCAAGATTTTTTTTAAAAAAGATAATTCCATATAATTACAGTATATATGTGCCATTTTTTTCGATGAGTTTTTGCCATTTTGAAGGTGTAACTCGATCCCGTTGCTATAGAAATTTTGAGACTACTGAGAAAAAACGCGCGACACTACCTTAAGAAATCTGAAGAGACCGAAACAGGTGGGAATCCGAAGATGCAAGGTCAGGGCTTTATGGCGAATGCATTAACACCTCCCAGCTAAACTCTCTTATTTTTGGCTTAGTCGCTAAGGAGGTGTGTGCTCTAGCGCTGTCGTGATAGAAGACCATACCATTTCTATTGATCAATTCCGGCCGCTTTCTCTCGACTTCATGCCCTACTTATCTGATGAGAACATTCCTCGCTGCATTGGGTCCATAAACGTCACAATTTTCTTTTGTGTCGTTACATATCTATAAATATATATATATATATGTGTGTGTGTGTGTGTGTGTGTGTGTTTGTGTGTGTGTGTGTGTGTGTGCTGTGTACTGGTTGTGGATATAGTTCTAAATAAGTTGTTATGTGTGGTGGTAATTATTTATTTAGGTTTGTTAACAAAACATAAGTTGCAAACTGAATTGGTGACTAGTGTTTCAGAATCGTTATAATTTAACTCTAGAAGCGAAATTATAATTTTTCTTTTACAAATGGTTTTAGTTAAAGTAGCCAGCTCTGTTTGGATAGCTCAGGCCATAAAATAAATCGCCACCGATGACGATGAGCTAGTGAAGTGCCATCGTTGACATCAGAATAAATAATAATTGGAGTGTCGAATACTTCAGATGCACTTTTGTTGCACAGTTGATTTTGGGCTTTATGGTTTTATAAAGTGTAAGTGTCGATGAGAGTAAAATTTCAAGTTCGAATTTGAGTGCCGCGTTTTCGTGATACGTTTCTTTTATTCTTAATTATTATTTATCGATTAATTAATATTTGTTTATATACTGAGCAGTTTTTTCACAGTTATAATTGTTTGTTAATTCATGTTTATTATTTTAATCTAATTTCTAATACATAAGTTTATTATTATTTGTAGTTATTATTTGTAGTTTATTAATATTTTAAGTTTCACGTCGTAAAGTATTTTTAAATACTTTACTTAAAACTAGCTATATCATGTTAAATAACTGCTTTGAAATATACAAGCAAATAATAAAGACAAACAAGCTTGTAGGATTTCTCCTGTATCGTGACCGTGTTTTACAAGAATAAATCACACATACCCAAACACTTAAACTCGGAACTATTTGCAGGCCATACAATTAGTAGCGTCCTGGAATCGAACCCATGACTGCGATAACCGGAACGCATTTACAATGTTGAATACAATGTATTATCTAATTGACAAAAATCATGTTCATTAATACTTGCGATTGATGTTATTAGATCAAAATATATAATTAATAATAACAATTAATTGCAGTATGCATATAATGTATCTTACATAGTTTATCTTATTTTGTACAACTATGTTCAATGTATTCATAAATATTCGAACCAGACGGAGGATACCTTATAGTAACTAAAAATTGGTTTGTAAAGGGTAGGTACTCTTATCGTATAAATAAACCTTTGTAATTGAGAAAACACTGCTATTTAGAAGTCTTCAATTTTATTTATATGCGTAGATAAAAATGTAGGGCCAGCAAAAATACTGGGCACATATTCACCTACGTACTCGTATATTGTGGAATGAAGTATTATTTTAATGTTCAATTATAATAGCCGATGCCCGCGACTTCGTTCGCGTCAAGGTCAAGAACCTTAACTTTTCTCATTTATACTGTTAAAGTATTATCGATGAGGATTAGTAGATCACGATTTCACTAGTTGTATGGAAAGGTAGCAGCAAACAATAAGAAATAAAAACTAAAAGGATTAGAAAAAAAGTAATTCAAGAATGTAAATAAGTAGCAAAAACATGCAAATATTGCGACTTGGAAACAAGTGAGCAAGCTACGTAGAGCTGACCGTGGGAAAAACATGCCTTGCCCAAATATATTCCTGATACCTTTAAGGTCATTTTTTGCACGTCTTTAAAAATGAAACTTCTAAGAGAATTGTCGCTTAAAATTCAGTAGTAAGTTATTGGGTAAAATTGGGATGCTTGATTTAAGTGCATTGTCTCCCTTAACTACATACATACATACATAAATAAGATCACGACTGTATCCCATAAGGGGTAGTCAGAGACTGGGCACTCACTGCAAAAACATATGACTGCCACAACCCACGTTTCACCAAAACAATATAATACACTTGGTGTGATAGGTGGTGAGCCTATCGCCACCATGCGCTGTTGGGTGCACAGTGCAGTTTAATTTCTTACTCGCCTTTTACGAGATCGATTGGATGAGATGGAGTGGTAGTATTCTTTTAACGAGCCGCCACCACACGGTCCCTTAGCTACTCCAGCTAAAATTGTGGCCTTCGCAATATGTCTCCCTATTTCGATCACTCGCAATCTAGTACTGTTGCATAATCTCGGTGCCTCCCACGTTGCGCATTAACAATACGGATATACCTACCTTTAATTACAATTTAAGCGGATGGCACTCCAGATAGCTCCAAAGAGTTTAGAAACTCCACGGGATAGCAGTGTCAACAGATGACAGGAATGTGTCAATGGAGTTATATACTGATGTTTCGCTAGTTATATCGTCCAAGACTTTTTTATTTATTTTCGTATACGTCTAATTTTTTGGTTGCACTATAGTTTTTTGACGCACCCAATTTTTACCCAGAACGTTTTGTTGCAAATTTTGAAAAACTTGTGCAACAAGCTCGCCTTCCGAATCCACAACATGACAAAGTAGTTTTCTGAATAGAACTATACCATCTTCGTCAGTTTCTAATCGACTTTGACCTATCTCGAGCTGTTTTATAGACTACGAACCCGACTCTATATCGCTGAATAACTGGATTCGCATGTTAGTAGTTATATGTAGCTTTTTAACTTTGGTCAATACATTTGACGCTTTCAGTTATGTGTTAATTTCGTTTGCTGCAGTGCCTCTGTAGATAACAGATAAAATCTACCTAAAATCTCCTGTCAGTAACACCACCACAACACCCATCAATGTGTGTGACATAGTGCACTCATTCGACTTGCACTGTTGAAACAGGGCGCCGCGGGTGCTACTCTTGCTAAAGTTGCACGTGGGGGTTCCTTCGGTCGCCAGATAATTTAAAACCAGAGTGTGCTGTCCGCTCACCGCTTATCAATGTTTCAGCGATTCTGGAGGAAGTCACAGCTAATGCAACATTATGGTCAATCTGATTTGAATTTTAATAAATAAATGAATTTATAACTATCTACTCTTAAAATTAAATTTGCTATCCATCTTTCAATTCAAATTATAAAACGGTATTTGTATGCTAGCTCGGACTAAGAATAATAGATATCGATTACAGCAGATTAATAGGCCGAAAACTGTTTGCCATTTTTACTCTCGTTTTAAACTAGAATTTATTGTGTAACTTTTCACTGAAAAATAAAGAGAAATGTGGACAATTTTAGAATTTTCTGAAATTTGTGTGGTTGCGTAAGTAATTTAAAAAATCATAATGACATTTAGATTGTTGGAATCGTTTATATTACTTTAATTTCGTAATTATTATAAAGTAATAGTTGACAAGACCGTCTAGCATGCACGGGGAATGTTCTTCATATGACGGCCTGTATGCAGTTTCTTAAGAACTCTTTAGTGAATATTCATGATACCAAGAAACACCTAAAAGGACCAGTGACAAAACAAGTAAAAAGTAATAACCGTCTTGAATAAATAATAACGCGCTTTATCTAAATTAAAATAAACGCCCTAAATATATTTAAACTAAGAATAATGTAAAAAAAATTATTCATGAATATTTTATTTTTACAGACATTAGTTATAATATATAACAGCACAACATATTTTTTTTTTTACTTAACTGAACCCGAAGTCTAACAATAATAATGTTAACATTGTAATATGTAACTGTGCACTGCTCAAACTTATCCCAATCCGTTCCTTTGTCGACTTATTTCAGTAACGTTAATTTTCTTATAGAGTTTTTTTTGCAAGTCTTCAAAACAAACAGTGAGTAGATACGTTCAAGCATAAAGCTGAATTCACATAGCTAAGGAAACGAAATGTCTTTTTATTGTGTGGTATGAGGACGCCGAATTCAAAGTTGAAGTCTTAGAAAAAGACAACGAACTCTGGAGAAAGGATAATAGAATAGAATAGATATCCGATAAACGGTAATGGGCGCCAAATGAACATAGCTCAAGTACTGCAAGATGCATGTCACCATTACTTGAGCGACAAAAATTAAATTATTTTAAGTTTTAAATTATATTTACTATACTTCAAAAAAAATTGTTTGACCACAGTAAAAGTTCGTTTTAGCGAAGCGCAATTATCCTAAGTTTGAATGTTATGTTATTTTCAGCAATTTTAAAGTTTAGATATTCAGATTATTTCACGTAGGTAGGAAAGTCACGTAGTAGAAAACTCTATGTTCACGTGTCAACATTTCACAAGTATTATACGAGTATACAGGTATGTGCGGTCTGGAGAGTGTGGGCTGAGCAAGCGTAAGAACTCTTACTGATGATTATGAATGCAGTTGAATATTGACATCGTATGTATATACGTATAAAAAAGCTGAGCGAATTGATATATATTGTTTTGCGAATATAATGATATGTATAGCTTAGCGTACAAAATATTATTATATATTTTTATATCATTTCAGCCTATAACTATAATATATCCATGACTTTGTTTTAGTACACCTGGTCTTCGCCCCTAGGTAGTCATTACAATACTTAAAATATTTACTAGTACCATAGTTGTAATCTATATCGTTTGCTTTTAATCTTGATTAAAATCATATGAGGTAGTGTTAGTATGATCTTTAATGTGTGTATTGTGCGTATGTGTGTGTGTGTGTGTGTGTGTGTGTGTGTGTGTGTGTGTGTGTGTGTGTGTGTGTGTGTTTGTGCGTGTGTATATGTGACAGTGACAGAAGTATGACATATACAATTTTTTATTGATTAATGTTTATTACGTACACAAATACAAGTGTTCCAAGTCATCGATTCCGTTTTTCCTATTTGGTCCCGGTAGTATTTATCGTAAATGACAAAGCTCAGCGAATTGATATATATGATTTTGCGAATATAATGATATTTATAGCTTAGCGTACACAATTTTATTTCATTTTTTTTATTATTTCAGCCTATCACTAGTCCACTGAACATAGGCCTCCCCCATAGATTGCCAGGAAAGTTTGTAATCTTCGTTTTTGGGGGAATTTTGCCACAGTTAGTTACCACGCTAGGCTGACGGGTTGGCAACCGCAATTTATTTTTTCAGATGTTTGAGGTAGATGCCGCTGCCCATCTTCTTGTTTTAATTTTCCCTCTGTCGACTTTTACGACACCCACGGAATGAGATTTATATATATGGTCAGCTATTTAAGTTGTTCCGTTACTGTAGTTTAATGGGTGTTACTTAATTTTCTTAGTTATGTGGCACCCATAAAATTTCTGTGTGTCTTCAGTTCTTAAGTCTCATATGCCCAGTGATTACGCTAGCTCACAGTGCCCTTCAGACCGAAACAGCAGTTATGTTGCCGAAGCCGAAGCAGTAATGTTTTGCACACTACTGCTTCAAGGCAGAATAACTGGCCCTGGGGTGGTACCTACCTAGACGGATTCCTGCATTCGAATCCTACCACCAGTCATATATATAAATTGCTATAAAAGTATATTCAATTTCAATCCGCCATTTTTTCAAACTAAATCTTTTTTGTATTTCAATTGACAGTTATCCTGTGCTATGCTATTGAAGTTTAGAATATAAATACTTTTGAAGACAACACTATATATATATATATAAAACATGACTAATGTTGCTCAACATTTCAGGTTTTCGTCGACAATGGCGTAGCAATCACAAGATTGTATTTGATATCATGGGGATTACCAGCTGTAATAAGCATGATGTACACAAGCGTACGTTTCGTCTATCATGCTTATTATTTTCCAGATCAGACTAACAGGTAATGTGAAAATTCCATTTCAATGTAATTAATTATTTAATGTGTTGGTGTTTATTGTGTTGCTTGAATATATTTATTGACTTGCGCTGCCACCATACGCCAGTGCGTGTGGTGGCAGCGTAAGAGAATCTACCACAAGCTTCTTTAATAATTTATATTCCTTATTTTTATGGAAGTTTCTCTTACAGTTGCAAGGAGGACGAATATAAAATGTTTTGGATCGTTCTTGCACCAGTGCTAATATCCCTCGTAGTTTCAATGGGTGAGTCATATTCATAAACTAAACCTTTATTTTATTCTCACCTTAAATTCATAAATTAGTTAATGAGCAATATCCATGTTACTTTTAAAAAAATCAATACCGGGCAGTATCAATTCAAACATTTCAAATTCAAATATTTTACGTAATAGTTAGCGCCTAATAAAGCCCGCGGAAACACCTTGACGTGTCATTTTTTTTATTGTAAATCATGTCCTTACGTCCCCTTACATACACTCCATCCACTTACATACGTACATACCGCATATATACTTTCATTCAATGTGAAGATAACAATATGTAATTTCTTAAATATGATTTTTTTTTTAATCAAAATGACTACTAACTACAAACAAGTGAGGATGAAAAACTACTGATATAACATATAATGTGATTTATATGTATCGTCTTGCTTCTATGTCAACTTTAAAAAAGAACTTTAAAAAGATTACATTATACAGTGAAAACTGAGAGCCTACTACGAAAATCGAAGTACGAAGTTTCGGATCGATTCGAAGCAACGACGGACGTCAAACATAAGTAAACCCTTCTACGAAATTACTTCGGATACAATTTCTACGGACGATCTTCTTTCGGATCCAAAGGCAACCAATAGAATTAATGTTTAGTAAAGGATGATATCGTGATAGGAAACGTGCGATCCGTTAGCCGAAACATAGTATTTCTATTTTCGTAGTACGCAACATATGGGAGCTAGAAATCCACTAGGAAAATATAGACATCCGAATATTATTAACTCAAAATAGAAATTAACATTAAAAAAGATAAACTGTCACCAATATACCTGTTTAAATATTCAAACACTTTATAACAAGCGGGATGTCATTGATGCATTCCTAAAAGAGAATCATAATCATTATGTATCTCGGAGACCAGTCCTTAGCAAGCCAAAGAAAATGTTATTAACTTTAAAGGATGCAGTTTAGCATCATCATATTATCGCACGATTTACGACAGCGGCGGAGTTTGTGATATAAATAAAAAAAGTAAAGTAACAGCCTATAAATGTCCCACTGCTGAGCACAGGCCTCCTCTCATTTTTGAGTGGGTTTTAGAGCCGGGAATAGTCCGCCGCGCTTCTCCAATGCGGGTTGGCGAACTTCACATGCAGGTTTTCTCACGATATTTCCCTTCACCGCTAAGCACGTGGTAAATCGGCACTGAAATTGTAGAACAACTTTAGAGGTGCTGGCACCGGGGATCAAACCCAGGTTATTCGCTTACTATGAAATTAAAGGCGAGCATCAGGCCCCTGAGCTACCACGGCTTACTAACAACGTTGTACGGCAACAACAACGTTGAATATATAGACAAAATATTAGACAAGTGTAGACAAATGTAGCTAAAAATCTGATGACACGCAGTCATCTCGTTACCTTATACACGTACAACTAATTTTGTGAAAAGTAAAAATCAGTGTCCATGTATAAAACATTACATAATTTTTCTTTCACTTTTGGGCTGCAGTTTTCGATAAATACTTGTGTTTTTTTTTAATTGTTTTAAAAACGATGCCCCACAGTAGGATTTCTCCTGTGTCGTGGGTGCGTTTTACATAGATAAATTCCACATCCACTGTTGACTGTGCCTATCACCCTGAGACATAGGTTCCAAAGTCTCATATGCCCAGTGATTACGCTAGCTCACAGTGCCCTTCAAACTGAAACACAGTAATGTTTGCACACTACTGCTTTACGGTAGAATAACTGGGGTGGTACCTACCTAGACGGACTCCTGCATAGGAATCCTACCACCAGTAAAACCACCTTTGCATAGATGAAACCTTCCGAATACTAATTTACTGGTGGTAGGATTCATATACAAAACAGAATCTTCTAGACAAGCACCACCGTAGCGCTATTTAGTCTGCCGTGAAGTAGTAGTGTGTGCAAAAATTACTGTGTTTTGGTCTGAAAGGTACCGAGCTACTCGTAGTTTGATTACTGGGCATATGATACTTAAGATGATGTCTCAGGGAGACGGGCGCAGTGTGGTGCCACACAGAAATATTTGTAACACAGCTTTTATTATGAACAGACGTTGCTCTTACCTTTAGGTGAACGATTTGGCCGTCTCGTTAGTATCTAATATAAAAAAAAAACAACATGCTCAAGACATATATTACATATTGACGCAATCACAAAGACATTCTTAGCTCACGAATCAGACTTAAAATACTTTCGGGGCATAATAGCCAGTTATTTTAGTCTTGTAGATATGTATTGCTTATACACTTGTTGAATTTTGAATTTTTTTTTTCAGGACTTCTTATTAATATAGTGAGAATATTGGTGAAGAAAATACGAGAACGCTACCAAGACTGCCTTGTCCAAGCGCTGAAATGTGCCAAGGCATCGATGATTCTTGTAAGTAGCACATTAATCGCATGTTTAGTAATATTATTTATATTAAAACTGTTTTATTAATAATAAAAATTCATTTTTAGACTTTATTGTTCGTACTGCATTTGGCCCTCATTCCATTTCAACCATCTCTACGTCCGCGAGACCTGTGGGCTAGCCATTTATGGCAAATAATAGCTGCCGTAGTGTCCAGTTTCCAAGTAAGTCAAATAAAATTTTTTGCGGTACTTATGTATTAACGCCACCGCAGCAGTAGTTGCGCTAATGCGCCAATAAAGAGCAATCTTGTTGTTCGATTGACTGCTTTGTTTGTCCGCGGTTACTAAGCCCACCGCCACGACAAGGCGAGAACCCATTCGGGGGGGATGTCATTGTATCCTAATCTTTTTTTTACATGGGGAAAACCTTACCTAACCTAACCTAAATCTGTAGCTGCGTTAATACGTAAGTACCATATTCGTTTTTTTGTACTACAAATCTTATTTCTATTCTCTCAACATAATCAAAAAATATTATAAATGTGTACGTGTAAGACCGGTGCTATGAATGTTTCAAGACAGTACATAAAAATACGTAAAATATATAAGGACGTTGTATTGACGTGTGATGGCTTAAGATAATCTACCACCCCATCTCAGCCTGTGAGTGTCGTAAAAGTCGACAAAGGGAATATAAAACCAGAAGATAGGCAGAAGCATCTTCCTGGAACATGTTTATAAATGCGGTTGCAGATCCGCCTGCCAAGCGTGACAACTATGGCAAAACCCCCAAAATGAGAGCTACAAACTTTTGTGGCATTCTATGGGGGAGGCCTATGTTCAACAGTGGACTAGTGATACGCTGAAATGATGATGATACGTTGTATATATTGTTTGAGTGTATTTAACGGCAATTAACTTTTAAATGACTATTTTAATCCACATTAAGTTCAAAAAACAATGAACATTCTTCTAGTTCATGCCAGACAAAATACAGATATAATGTATATAAGATCGTTAATCGACCGATGAGTACAACGTGCCGCAATGTCTGGCGTATGTGGACTATCTAAAAGCCTTCGGTTCCGCCGAAATTTGGGCGGTGCTACAGTCACTTCAGCGGTGCCTTATACCGAAGTACTGCAGTGTTTGTACAATAAAGCTACGATGGCTAACCAACTAGAGAAGTAAAGAAGAAAGAGTACAAAACCGATCCAATTGCAGAAAGGTGTATTTCACGACAATATCATGTCCCCGAAACTCTTCAACGCTGCATTGGAAGGTGTCTTCAAACTACTGGACTGGAAAGAATACGTCAATTATTAAAGTCTAATACAATACTCACCTTCAATTTGCTGACGATATTGACATTATGGTAAAATCGTTGAAGAACCTTAGCACTACGCTCAATATCCTCAAGGTTGTCTCCTAACGGGTAGATCTTAAGATGAACATAAACAAGACGAAGATCATGTCTAACGTCCATATCAAACCGCACCGGTTGTTGTTGGTTGCACTTCTTTGAAGCTTTTGAAGTTGTTGACGAATATGTATACCTAGGACAAATTGTCGGATAAGGTGGGTCCAACTTCGACTGAGTGGTCAATTGACAGATCCAACTTGGCTTGCAGAGTTAGGGAGACTGCATCGCATTCTTCGTCGAGTATACCTCAATGTTTGAAAAACAAAAGTCTTTAACCAGTGGTGTTGCCAGTGATGACATATGAAACCGAGACGTGGTTTTTTACTGCAGGCCGCATGAAGAAGTACAAAGTCTCTCAGGAGACTATGTAAAGGGATAAACACGGTCCTTATTGGATTTTCTCGGATAGAATCCGAAACGGTGGTAACCGATGTAGCCCTAAGGCTCAGCAAGCTGAAGTGGCAATGGGCCGGCCTTATAGCTCGTAGAACTGATAACCGTTGAGGAAGAAAGGTTCTCGAGTGGCAACCTTAAACCTGCGAGCGCAGTGTAGCGTCCCCTCACTAGATGGAACAACAAATGATGGAAATTTATGCTATGCTGAAAAAATAATAATAAACATTGACACGAGTGTGATTTTGTGTTAAGTATCGTCTTAATGGGCACAGATCATCATTCAGTATACCTGTGCGTAATCACAAAATCAGGAACTCTGGAAATCTGAAACAACCTGAGATAACGGTAGTTAGCATACATTTTACACGAACAAAGCTTCAGTTCAAAACAAAAATAGCTCTTTCATAACAATAAAGCTTTTATAGCTCAGATCACTTAATTTTTTATAGAATGTCTCGGAATGTTAGAAATCTTATCTTATCAAGTTTTGTACCCTACAGAGTAAAGAAAGCCCAAGAAAAGTATAATTATATTAGAAACTTCCTAAAATCAATTATCTAACTCGTATTTTTCTTTTTATCAGGGAATATGGGTATCACTATTTTTCTGCTGCACTAACCCTGATATTATATCCGCCTGCAAATCACGTCTTATGAGGACATTCAGGAGAAACCCGGAGGTAATAGAAATGGCAGGTATGTATATGACGGATTCATTATAATATTACAAGTGTATATAACGATGATGTAGTTTCCCGAGTAACGTTTTATATCACCTACTTCTATCGACATATATAACTTGATCGTTATTAACATTGTTACTTACTACATATTTTAAATGATATCAAATCAGACATGTGAAGTGGTGTGTAAAGTGGTGGTTTTCGGGGCTCCTAACGACTTAAAATGAGATGAGGGCAGTGCCCAACATTGACACTTCTGGCCTGGATACCTTAAGAGCAATTCACTTTGTTGAAATCTAACTAAGAGTTAACGAGAAGCTTTTATAAGAATAATAATATCATACTGTATACGTCTAGGGACGGGCTGGTCATCTTACATAGGGATAGTTTAAGTACACGAATTTCCTCGAGATGTTTTGACTTCGAACTTACATTATATAAATTATTAATACAAGATACGAAACAGATACTAAAAAAGTGAACGAGTTCGCCACTGACCAGCCACGGCATTAATTTATAATTAGCTTATGCCCAGCATGAAATGCAGTGCCTGTTTCGATTTTTTTTTGTTTTTTGAAATAGAGACAAGTTAACAAGTACAAAATAAATTAAAGACAATGATTTTTTCTTAATTAATCTCGCGGAAGTGCCCACAATATATGTACAAAATTTTCAACACAATCGGAGAAAAGATGCGTGAACGCATAGAAACCGAACACATAAATATTGACTTTATATATTTATTTTTATTTATTTAGATGTACATATATTTCATAAAAAAATATTTTTAGATATAAGAGGAAGAGACAACGTCATTCGAAGACATGACGATGACTAAATAGAAAAAGATGACAGCATAATATAAGATGCCACTGGAACTAAATCATTTTAAAGTCTACAAGTTTAGTTATACTGTAGTGTGTAGATGTGTAAAGACTTTTGTCACATTTTTTAAGAAAATTTTATATTTATTTTATATATACGCTCTGCACTTCAACTTTACAAAATGTTTGTTAATTAATTTAATTTGTCTCAAAGTCAAACATTAAATATAATAGGTCAGTATAATAGGTAATTAAGTAATTTAAGTAAACGAACTTTTAGTTATTATACTTTAAAAAAAAATATCTTAATATGTTTTTAAATGACCGTGTCCAGGATATGTAATTTAATTTTTAGTAGCAATACATTACAATCAAACATTGCCTTTAGCACTTTTAAAAACTAGTCGTTTTATTTACACAAATTATCATTTACTTGCTTTTCCGATAAATGTGAAAAATAAAATTAAAAAAAAAATAGCTGTAGATCAATCTTCTTTAAATTTAACTTAACTTAAAATAAATTTATCTTTAAATGGTAATTAAATTAATATAATACTCTTGTATACTAATTGAAGTAATATACTCAAAATAATAATCTTATCTTAAAAAGTTTTTACTATCCATGTACAACATTAATCATACTTTAAAAATGATGTGATTTAGTACTACCTACTATTTATGGTGTCTTAGTCATTTCAGTAGTTATATACATTAAAGTCAAGAAGTATGTAAGATAATATTGTAATGGAACGTAAAACAAAATAATTTTGCGTATTTACATACAATAAAAAAAATCAGTGTAATAGGGAGCATTTTTGAAATAGTTCTATACGAGTATATGTATTAATGTCCATTTACCCTTAAAAAATCAGTGTTATGTCGTATTATTACTACTAATGTGTAAGCATAATATTCTAGTGGAACAATTCAAAATAATGATCTTATATTAAAAAGTTTTTACCATCCACATTCAACATTAATCATACTTAGAAAAAATCATGTAATTACCGTATTATGTAATTACCTACTTTTTATGGTGTCTTAGTCATTTCAGTAATTATTTACATTAAAGTGACGTAGTATGTAAGATAATATTGTAATGAAACGTAAAACAAAATAATCTGCGTATTAACATTAAAACAATAAAAAAAATCGGTGTTATTTTTGAAATTTTACTATAAGAGTGTATGTGTCCATTTACCCTTTAAAAAATCAGTGTTACTCGTATGTCGTACTATTACTACTAATGTGTAAGCATAATATTCTAATGGAATAATTTTTGGAGTAAACAGGGAAGCAGTTCTTCTAATCATTTATTTTAACATTATGGTGCCTTTGTTACTGTGAAATTATAATAGTAGTAGACTTTGCTTTGTAAATTAACATTTAAGATTTTACTCGTCCTGGCCTATCTGTCCTACTTTAATCCTATACAATCGATAAAAAAATAAAAAAGTGTGATATTAAATTTAATTATGTTTAAACACGGTACTGTATTTTATGGTGAAAATAGCATGTTTTTCTAAAACTATTTTGCGGTACTTAAAGGCACTTTATTGGTAAATTGGCTTTAAATGTTTCAATAGTCCGTATTCTATAGTCTTGTAATTAAAAGAAGTCCATGTTTCAAACGATTTTGTAACTATATTATTATGTGTTTAAAAATAGTTCAATAGAAATACTTAAACGTGGTCTTTGATATAGATTTCAATTTTCACATTTGGTAATCTATTAAGTGTATGTAGTGAACTGAATAAAGTTTCTCGATGTTGGAAATTGTTTTTTTTTTTTATTATTAAACCATATACCAACTAAGATAATTGTATGCGACATCAACTTCAGTACAATAGACACTATAAAACTGAAAACAGCAAACAGCTAAAACAATTTTTGACAGTTGCTTATATGTAAATTGTTAACAGTCAGAATTTAATCAATTTTCAAAGTTCAATAAAGACAAAAACTAAAACAACGATCTGTCAGCCATTTAATCTCAGATTATTAGCAGCCACAGATGCTGCTAGTGTAGTCGAAATAATTGTAGACACAAAAGGCAAACATCTAAATTGTTGTTTGAACGTACAGTCTTTGGAATCAAGCATAAATCACTATTGTCTTTTAGATAATAACCAGTAATTATAATTTGTATGGAATATAGTATAATGCCGTATGTATTAAAAGAGGCATTCACTGCAATGGACTGGTAGCTCGTACATCTATATCCTTAATAACATATCTACATAGAAATAACACTCGACACTGTGTGCTTATGAACGTTCGTGAAGTCACACGAAGAATAATTATTCGTGCGCACTTCACGCAAAACGTGCAAACAAATCGACAATTTTCGAAATATGTAGTTATGAAAATAAAAATGCATACATAAGATCACGACTGTATCCCATAAGGGGTAGTCAGAGACTGGGCACTCACTGCAAAAACCGATTACTGCCACAATCCACATTTCACCAAAACAATATAATGCACTTGGTGTGATAGGTGGTGAGCCCATCGCCACCATGCGCTGTTGGGTGCACAGTGCAGTTTAATTCCTTACTCGCTTTATAAAAATGCAGAAGATAGATAGATATTGGTTTATCAAGATATCAAGATGTGAATTAAAAATAAGCAGAGTTTAATTCGTAACAGTCACATGGAGACTTTAATAAAAAATACGATCACAGAGAGAAATTAATCATCATTCATTTTTTTTCATTAATTTCAGCCTATCACTAGTCCACTGCTGAACATAGGCCTCCCCCATTACTACAAAAGTGTGTAGCTCTCATTTTGAGGGGAATTTTGCCATAGTAGCCACGCTTGGCAGGTGGATTGGCAACCGCAGTTTATTTATTCAGATGTTCCAGGAAGCTGCTGCCCCTCTTCTGGTTTTAATTTTCCCTCTGTCGACTTTTACGACACCCACGGGATGAGATGAAAATTAATATTTAAAAAAAAATCACTGTTGTCAATAGCTATTTATATAATCTCTTTTCCTAAACCACATACAAAAAGGTAACAAAAGGCGGCCTTAATGTCTTTAGCCATTCTCTACCAGTCAACAATAACTTAGATGTCGTATATTACATATTATTAGTAACAAAAATAATACGTACTTTCATACACATATAAATATGTAAATACACACACAAATAAATAAATACATACACTCTCACATAATAATAATTGCTAATGATCGTAAATTATAAATGAAATAATTGTCGTTATTGTACAAGTGCTAACGAATGAACATCTGAAGGAATCTTTACTGGTCGTTGTTTTATACGAGATTGCCAGAAAAAAATATTTCTTTACCAGTTTTGGTCGACTCTTTAAGAAAAATTAGTAACTCGTCAAACATGGAAACTTTACACACTTGGAAACTTTACGCGCTGGTAGTTTCCAGTTAACGCGACAATCTGTCTAAAAAGGCTATTGTGATTTGACACTCACCCTCTGTGAATGAACGGTCTGTCAAAGTGCATGTTGCGCCGCTCCGTTGCATTGGCTTGTGTTTGAAGTCGCCGGAGCGGCTTTTTCGCAATTTAATTATTTTTTTCCAATACAGAACAGGAACACAAATATCGAGTACGTACAAGAGGTATACATAATAGAACTAGACTGATGCAATCTTTCAAAGACGGGAGTAGGTATATTTTACAACACAAGTATACCCGACCACATAATAGCTTTACTAGTTTTGAAAACATCTTCCAGTAAATTAAAATTTCATGGCATTTATTCACGTAATAAATGAACGTAATTGGTTGACTTTAACCTAATCACAGCATAGGTTAAATATGCGTCTTATTGAAATCTTTCTTTCAAAGAAATAGATCTACTAATATAAGTTTTAATGTTAGAAACCATTAAAAATCAAATAATTAGTCAAGTCATTTATTAAACTTGACTTTTAACTAGAAATTCGGATATAACAATTTTATTAAAATAAAACACAAACACTGCATTTATTATTGCATTGAAAAGAAACTGAGCATGATTTTTTAAAAACTTATTTATTTTCGTTATATATATTTGGCTGAAATAGTATTTAAACTAAATAGTATGTGACGACTACGGACAGCGCGACAATGAACAGAATTTTTTAATTTCAGGTGAATTCGAGTCCGATACGATGGTCCTTACGCAATACTGGACAGAAGTTCACTATTGTCTATTTTCCCAGTTAAAAGTTCGTGTAAAACGATTTCAGATTGAGTCTGAGCTGAAATACTTCACTCATTATAAGGAAAAATAAATACTTATACCTACTTACTTAAATTAGTACCTTAGATAAACAAAAGATAAATTCTTGTTCCTAATTTAATGCGACCCTAACCTACACAAAGCTTATTATATTATTCAAAACAATTGACCAAGCTTGAACTGACTAGAAACTTAAGTCATTGTAAAGAGGGCGAACAATCTTTTTTTTAATACTTATCACAATAAAGGACAGATATATTTTCATATTACTTAACAGTAATTTTATTAATAACTCATTACTAACTAACTTTAATGATTAATAACAAAACTGAAGTCACAATTATCTTTTCCGGAGTAATTTAAAAAATTAAATCGTATCGCATGAAAATCATTTATGAAAGGAAGATATGATATCTTAAGTATGAAATAAAGATAACATGATCGAATAAAAATGTTAATTACAATTAACACAGACTTAATTAAAAACATGCTTTCAAAATTTTTCCCTTTTTAGCACTAACAGAATTTTCACGGCACAATGTATAATACTAATATTATAAATGCGAAAGTTACTCTCTCTCTGTCCCTCTTTCTGCTAGTTACTTTTTCACGGTCCAACCGCTTAACCGATCTTGACGAAGTTTCGCACAGAGATACTCGTAGCTTGCATCCTAAAGAAGGACAATGGATACTTTTATCCTGGAAAATTAAATAGTTTCCACAGAATATTTAAAGCAACGCAGGCATCAGGTAGTAAAATATATATTTAAAAGAAACCGCTAAAATGCTTTGTAATTTGGATTTTGATTTGATTTGATATGTTTCATTTGATTAAACAGACAACTTCATGCTATCATAATAACATTCAACTATATTCTATCTAATTTCCGTTAGCTGTGCGCGAAATCTTTCGTTGCCTGCTAAAATTTGCTCTCAACGCCCGATGCATGTTAAAAACATAACTTATAATTAACATACAAATTACATTTTATTCGTAAATTTATTAATTTTTAAAAATATATGCAAATAAACCTGCGTGCAGTTCACAATCGGTAGAAGTGAAACCTTAAAAAAATTTAACTTCGAGAGATAGAGACGAAAGCGGAGTATCAGGAGTAGGATAATTGTAAGGGTTTATTTATTATAATATTGTTATCAAGTTTAAAAATATTTCATATTTTATTTTACATATTACATTACATATTATACAGGCTGCAACTTTTCAATTTCAACAAATGACACGAGTGGCTTAGGATAACTAAATTATGAAATAAACTCTTTGGTTTGGCTTTGATCAATATAACTTTGAAATACAGTTTTTGATCTTGTTGTCGAGCTAATGAGAGCAAAGTCTACGAAGAAATCGAACATTTGGACGAATTCGAAAATATAAATATAATATAATATCTATACGATTCTTAAGAAGTTTGCACTTCAAAAATGTATTCTGTGTAATATGTATCTAATATATTAAGATTTAACAAAATAAACATAATTAATTGTAAGAAAATTAAAGTCGAATATGTTGTCAACTGTCAGTCGGAATTTCTCTTAAGGTAATGTTCGCAAACCGGTCTAAAAAATCAGCTTTTGGGAACTTTCTTTATATCATTAAGTAGGGCGTTCCAAAGTAAAAGAGGAATTAAAAAACAGAACTATGCTGTGGAATTCGAATCTTAAATTGGTTTAGGAAGCGAGGCATTTGGTCATGAGTAAAATGAAGAAAGTGGGAGTAATTCTAAAAATTATAATTCGGATCTCATCAAATAAAGTAGAAAACAAAATCTAGATATACTTTTGACTAATAGAAAGCCATTTAAGTTTGGTATGAGGAAACGAGGTGAGGAAGTGTTCATAACATAAACGGTAGACAAATCCTAAAGAAATCTTGAGAATATATATTTTCGGTGATGTAATTGCTGTTAGCCTTCTCGGCTTTTACAGCTTCATCGGATACTGTGCTCGCGGGCCGGGGGCCCTCGTGCCAGGTTTGGTTTCACCCAAACATAAATAAATAAATAAAAACTCCTACAAAAACCTCGAAGTTCGGACTGTGTCGCGTTCGCTGCGTGCTTTCGCGATTTCGAAAATCATAAACATTTTAAGTCGTCTACTGACCGTCCGAAGGAGGCTGCGCGCGTCCATTCGGACTGTCGACTTGTGTGTCGGTAACTCTGGGCGGTGAGAACCGCCCTGGAACACGGGTGAATCGTGTGTACGCGATGTGATTATTGACTATTGCGCGCCGCTCTCTACGTCGTGGTGCGTGTTATATTAAAGCTATTGACTGTGCGTACAGTGTGGCCTGGATCGTGACTGACAGTATCGTGGTCAGGAAGAGCTGAGACGTCCGTGTCGTCTAGCACGTTTCGCGGGCGACGTTTGCGTTCGGTCGCGTTTCTGTTTGGTCGGTAATTTGCTGCTTTAACCACCAGCGGGTTTGAATGAACCGCGGCTTTTCCGAAAAACCGCCGTGATAATTCTCTGAAGTGTTCAGAGATTAAAGGCATTTCACAGTCGCTGTGAAGATCTACATTGCGTTGATACCAACCGGCTCCGGTGGCAGTTCGCAAGAATCGATATTGAACGCTCTGTAACTTCTTTAATTGATTGCCCGTCGCGTGAGCGAAAGCGACGCAAGCATAGTCCATTACGGGTCTTCAAGTCTTATAGAGGCGAAGTTTGTGTCTTAAGCACATTTTGCTTGAGGAGCAAGTTAATGGGTATAGACGGCTTGAGATAAAAGCCGCTCTATTGCGTATGTTTTTAATGTGTGCAGCGAACGACATCGCTGCGTCTAAAGTGACCCCGAGGTATTTGACGCTCTTTTCCCAGGGAATAGGGCGTCCGAACAGGGTGATCGTGCCTAGCTGATTGTTGCCGATTGGGTGACATCGTCTAGCGGGCTTTGGTGTGAACTCTTGAGAAGCCGCTTCAACTTAGCTAGTTGATCTTTAATAAGCACACAGTCCAACTGGTAGTAAGTCGACGCAATGTCGAAGCACCTCGCATGACCAACGCCTGGATTAAATCTTACTTGACTTCTTAGATTTGCGTCCCGGGTTCGAATTCCAATAAGACCAAACTTTTGTGCAATAATACAAATTATTGATTTTCAGGTTTGTTGTTGTGATTGTTCATATTTCATTGACACTGCATCCTTGCCTATCTCCGATCTTATTGCATGAGCTCTACATCGGTTGCGGGGAGGTTAGGAGCCCTGTGTTTGTATTATATTACATTACAAATGATAAATCTCCTACGCAGTTTGCTAGCTTCCGACAGTATTTAAAAGTTGCCGATGTGGTAGGAGGACTCGATAAAGAATCGATTGGAACTACATTGAAATGCTTTCTCTCCACTTATTATAAGAAACATAACATGGCGATGCTGCTAACTTGCGTACTTAAAGTGTTATCAGTACATAAAATTAAGTGAATAAAAAAGTTTTTCAAAAAAAGGTGACTTATACTGAACGTTTGTGAGCAATTACACAGAACTACAGCATTTTAAACTACTGTAACAGCCGTGTGGTGGCGGCTCGTTAAAAGAATTCTACCACTCCATCTCATCCAATGGATCTTGTAAAAGGCGAGTAAGGAATAAAACTGCACTGTGCACCCAACAGCGCATGGTGGCGATGGGCTCACCACCTATCACACCAAGTGCATTATATTGTTTTGGTGAAACGTGAATTGTGGCAGTCATCTGCTTTTGCAGTGAGTGCCCAGTCTCTGACTACCCCTTAGGGGATACAGTCGTGATCTTATGTATGTATGTATGTATGTAACAGTAATAAATAGGTATATTATTTACTTGGTGGTAGGATTCCTGTGCAGTAATTCTTCTAGATAGGTAGACCTGCGGTTGGCAGGGCCAGTTATTCTGCCGTTAATAGATATAGTGTGCAAACATCTTTCGGTTTGATGGGCACTGAGAGCTAGTGTAATCACCTAATAATAAATATGATATATAAATATTCATAACTGATATATAAATATTTTTTACGGATTTATCGCGTTTAATATTGAAGTATTTATAATCCGACGTTTCGGGTGCTTTATAGTACCCATGGTCACGGTTAGCTGTAAGAATACGAATAGCAAAGTACGGTATTTGTCTTTGCCAATACGGTCTGTGAATATTTTCGCTAGTAATTTTATTACTACACGAACTCAAAAATTGCTTATTTATTCTTTAAAAAAATCCAAATTTTCTATATTATATAACTTCATCGTCATGACTAGTTTTCTGGAACGACAGTCACGGGAATTGAAAAATAACGTGTTTCCCCAAGTCTATAGATGTAAGAATACGAATTGCAAAATACAGTCTTTTTCTTTGCTAATACGATCAGTAATTAATTTCGTTAGTAATCTTATTACTTCACGAATTCAAAAATTTGCTTATTTATTCTTTAAAAAATGCCAAATTTTCTATAACTTCATATTAATAATAATATCACATAAACTTAAATTGAAAATGTCTACCCCTTATGTGTCCTGAAATGGACAATCCATACCACGATTTTTTTCTGCGCAGCGACATCTTTTGACATGAAGCGGAAGTGTATTGGGTGAGTTTCCAAATCCTGGCGTAATATTACGTTCAAAATTATTTATATTTCTAAAGGGAAACATTACACAATCGATATATATTAAAGATGTGTGCATGCATGGAGGAATCCTTAATATTTTTACGTATTATTTATAAATACTAAGGTTGTTAGAATATATCAGACTAAATAATTTTATAGATTATATATATATAATAGAATAATGAAAGAAATAATAATAATTAAAAATATTTGTACTATGATATAGAGCAGATTCCTGGACAATGGTGTACATCATTGACCAATATTCATTTTTTATCTGTGTAAACCACGTCAAATCTTGTACTGCTTGTACACGTCATCTATTTCAATTTCAACATGGAAACTGAATTTTATTACGTACTTTATTCTTTAGAACTTATGGAACCATCAAAAATAAAAATAATAATAATAATAACGCAAACCACCTACCTAGTGTATCAACAACCAGTCTTTGTATTGTTACTTTGTATTTTCTTTGTTATCTAGAAGGTACAATTTATATCCCATTTTTAAATTAACCTTGGATTGAATTTCACGAAAGGGGAGGTGGGAGATTATTCCAACACTTAGTTGCTAGGTAGCGAAAACTGCCGCGAAAAGCAGCCGTGACGTGTCCTGGAACAGCAAGTAAAAACTTAGCGCCACGAGTACAGCGAATGTTATGTTCACTGGACCAGGTAAGCTTATCATATAAATATGCGGGAGTTTTGTTTTTAATTACTCCAAATAGTAAAGTAGCAAAGTGCAATTTGAGCCTTGATGACATGTTAAGCAGTTTGCTTCTTTCCAAATACGAAGAAACATGTGCTCTCGGAGGGATAATAAAGCAAAAACGTGCACATGCATTTTGGACTCGCTGTAAGAGCTTCATTGTTTTCGCTAAGAGACAGGGTCCGTAGGCCGTAATGCAGTAATTTAGTTTTGACAAGATGAGAGTCTCACAAAGGGTTACTCTTAAATTCAAACTTAGGTAATCCCGTATTTAGTAAAGTACCTTTAACCTATAAAAACAAGAACGCACCACATCTAAAACATAACTCTCAAATTGCAACATGCCGTCTATTTTAAGGCCAAGATTGCGAGCCTCTTCAACCTGCTGAATGATTTGTCCTGCCAATAATATTCTGGGTTGACTGTCAGCTATTTTCTTAATTTGGTATCCAGATCCTAATATAATAAATTTTGTTTTAGCTGGATTGAGAATAAGCGAGTTCACTTTAGACCACTGTGCAATGCGCTCCAAGTCCTGATTAATCCTATTTATACTATCGGAAACCTCTGAAGGGTGGAATGACAGATATAGCTGAAGGTCGTCAGCATACATGTGA